>OZ018397.1:53551178-53944731 GCA_963969525.1 Ontholestes murinus
TGAGCATCATTGTTTAAATGTAATTTGTTGCTAGTCTAATAAAACGAACAATTTATAAAGTGAAGGTTACTATAGGACGCAGGATTTCCGAGATATGTGCAGCTAAATTAATATGACTGGAATATCATTTTTAACCAAGCGCGCCTATACTTATCACTGTCCTGCCAATTGCCAATAAAACATTTTTCGAGTTCTTTAATTTATTGTAATGATACCAAAACTAAACACATCGAAATAAGGTAAGAAATGCACATTTTTGACCTATTACAATAAATTACTAATTAGTGTAGCACATTTTTGACATACCCCAATATATTGCCATAGCGTATGCTAACACATAATTTAAAACTATGAATAAAACTATATAGTTACTTTCAAAAATATATTGTAAGACGCCTGAAGAAGCCACAGTGTGGCGAAACAATTGTAGCGTCTTACAATATATTTTTGAAAGTAACTATATAGTTTTATTCATAGTGAAGATGAACTTTCAACATTTGTCAGCCTCATCAATCAACTATTTCATTTAAAACTAATTAAGATATTTTACAAGTTTAGCTTCAATTATGTAGATACACTTCTACAATTGTTTCTTTATTTCAAGTTTAGTCAAGGTGTTATAAAAATTACATACAAATTGAAATTGTGTCACGTTTCGATATTAATTCTTTTTAAACTATGATAAGTTGTTTTAATATTGAAATAAAAGGGTTTCCCATTTATAGTTGAACACTGCAACATGTTTCGCCGCACAATGGCTTCATTAAGCAGATGAATAATGAATATATGATGTGAGGCGAAACATGTTTCAGTATTCAACAACAAATGGGAAACCCTCTCAACTGTTTAGATTTATTTCAATGCTATAGAGTTTTATTATGTATCCGCCTCGCTAATTTGATATATGCACTTATTATAAGTCTTAGTTTATTTCACCGCAATGTGGCTTGATAAGTAATGACATTAATACATTATTATTTGCCATAGCGTAATCTTGGCCTATTACAATAAAATATTCGTTACCCTAGCCTATTACCGACCTATGACAATATATTTTCTATTAACCTAACTTCTTCCTTTTTTGATATTTTTTATTTTAGTTAAAATTGTATCCAAAAAATATGAATCTGTTAAAAAACAGTTGAAATTAAATGATGCTTTTTATAAGTCACAAAAAGGTTATAGCAAAAGAGAATCGATATGGTCTGCGAAAATTAGAATTTGAAGAGAAAAAAGTACAAATAAATTTTAGAGCAAAGTTAAAAAAAAATTGTACAAAATTTTTTTTCTTCTTTAAAACAGTGGAATTATGTTTTAATATAAGAAACAATAAATAAATAAATAATCTAATCTGATTAGATTTAAATAAAATTTCAAAGTAAAATAATTGAAAATTACTTAATTAAAAAAAGTGGACAATTAAAAACAGAATTTATTAGACAATACAAACCAAAAATATTATAAAGTCTGCTAAAAAATAGGCCAAACAAATAATTACAGATGACAGAGGATAGATAACACATGACATATGTCAAATGACACATGGTAGATGACAAAGAAATATGATTAGTTGAATATGTCTCAAAGAAACGACAATTGACTAAAATAACACATAGACATTTGCCAAAAAAGCAATGACAGATGACAGATGGTAGATGACAGATAATAGATGACAGATGATAGATGATAGATGACACATGATAGATGACGGATGACAGATCAATAGGTTTAGTGGATAATTTCTAAAATAAACAATTGATTAAAAAAACTCACAAATAGATGATGATAGATGATAGATGACATATGTCAGATAACTGATGGTAGATGATAAATCAATTTAATTAGTTGATATCTCAAAAATTGATTGTAAAGAAACATAAATGTTTGCCAAAAAGCAACGATAGATGACAGATGAGAGATAATATAGATGGCAGATAAAAGATCAATAGGATTATTAGATAAGTTCTAAAAAAACAACAATTCATTGACAGCTGACATATGACAGATGATAGATGACAGGTAACACATGACAGATAGCAGATTACATATCAATAGGATTAGTGGACAATGTCTATATCAACCCATAAAAAATTACAAAAAAACAGATGATAGATGACTGATGACACATGGCAGATTTTGGATGACAGATGGTAGATCAACAATGGATTAAAAGAACATATAAACATTAGCCCAATATACAATGACAGATGATAGTACAGATGGCACATAACAGATTAATTAGATTAGTGAACAATTTCTTGAAAGAAACAGCAATTGATTGAAAGAGTACACAAACATTTGCCAAAAAACAATGACAGATGATAGGTGAGAGAGATAACACATGACAGATGATAGATCAATAGGATTAATTGATAATTTCTAAAAGAAGCAACAATTGACTTTAAAAAATACAAACATGTGACAAAAAAACAATAAAAGATAATAGATAATAGATGACTGATGACACATGACAGATCAATACAATTATTTGTCAATTTATTGAAGAAACAACAATTATTTAAAAGAATCATAAATATTTGCCAAAAAATAATGACAGACGACATGATAGATGATAGATGACAGATGATTAAAAGAACACATAAACAATGACAGATAACAGATTAGAGATGACAAATGATAGATGACAAATAACACATGACAGATGACAAATGATAGATGACACATGACGGGTGACAAATCAATAGGATTAGTGGATAATTTCTAAAAGAAACAACAATTGATTAAAAAACATTCAAAGATTTCCCAAACAAAACAAAAAAAACAGATGATAGATGACTGATGACATATGACAGATGGTAGATGACAGATCAATAGGATAAGTAGATAAGTTTCAAAGAAAAAATAATTGGTTAACATAATCATAAACATTTGCCAAAAATCAGTGACAGATGACAGATGACAGATTATTACGATTAGTAGACAATTTCTTAAAGAAACAACAATTGATTAAAAAATACATAGACTGTCAAAAAAAAATACAAATGACAGATGATAGATGATAGATAGCAGATTAATATGATTAGTAGACAATTTCTGAAAGAAACAACAATTGTTTAAAAGAACACTTAAATATTTTCCAAAAAAACAATGACAGATTATAGATGACTGATGATACATGACAGCTTTAAGATGACAGATGGTAGATGACAGATCAATAGGATTAGTGTACAATTTCTTAAAGAAACAACCATTAATTAAAAGGACACATAAACATTAGCCCAAAAACAATGACAAATGACAGATGATAGATGACAGAAAGAAACAACAATTGATTAAAAGAATACATAAACATTAGCCCAAGAAAACAATAATAGATTAAAGGTAAAAGATGACAGATGGCATGTGACAGATCACTGATGACAGTTCAAGAGGAAAACAACAATTGATTAAAAGAACACATATAAATTTGTAAAAAACAATGACAGATGCTAGATTATAGATGACCGATGACACATAACAAATGTGAAATGAGAGAGATGGTAGATGATAGATCCATATGATTAGTGGACACTTTGTCAATGAAATAACAATTGATTAAGGAATACATAAAAATTGCCACAAAAGAATGATAGATGACAGTTGACAGATAACAGATGCTATGAGATAGATAACAGATGATAGATGACAGATGGCAGATTAATATATTAAGAAAATAATTTCTCAAAGAAACAACAACTAATAAAAGAACAGATAAATATTTTCCAAAAAAGTAATGACAGATGATGACAGAAGACAGATAGTAGATGACAGTTAACAGACGAGAGAGTACAGAAGACACATGAAAAATCAACAGATTCATGAAACAAAAATTGATAAAAAAAACAGATAAACATTTGTGAAAAAAAAGACAGATATAAGATGACAAATGAAAGATGCTAGATTACAGATGACATATAACAAATGACAGATGACAGATCAATATATTGAGATAACAATTCCTCAAAGAAAGAACAACTGATTAAAAGAACAGATAAATATTTGCCAAAAAGTAATGACAGATGATAGATGACAAATGAGAGATAGTAGGTGATAGTTGACAGACGCTAGGGGACAGAAGACAGATGAAAAATCAAAAACAATAATTGATTAAACGAACAGATAAACATTTGTCAAAAAAACAATGAAAGATAAAAGATTGCAAATGAAATATGACAGATAACAGATTATAGATTGTAGATGGTAGATGGCAGATGACAGATGACGGATGTTACATGGCAGTTTACATATTTCAAAAATTAAAAACCTACGGAAAATATTTTTAACTGAATAAAATAACTTATAAATATTTGACAATAAAATAAAGAGAAATTTGTAAAAAAAGATGACAGATCAATAGATTTAGTAAACAATTTCTAAATGAAATAACAATTGATTAAAAGAACAGATAAAGATTTGTCAAGAAAACAATGATAGATGAAAGATGAAAGACGAAAAATGATAGATGAAAGATGACAGATGAAAGACGAAAGGTGACAGATGAGATGACAGATAACAGATTACAGATTTTAAGAAATAAAAAAAATGGAAAATCCTTACACCTGAAATTCAGACGGTATAAATATTTGACAATAAAATAAAGCAAAATTTGTAAAAAAAGTACTGAAATACTTCACAAAATAACTTCTACAAAAGAAAACAATATCTGAAATTAAAAAAAAATATTTTTTAAACACAATTAAGACTATAAAATATTAATATTAGCTGAAAAAGGTTAAAATTTTATAGAAAAACATAACAAACTGATTTGAAGAGTTAGAAATAAACGTAAAAGTAATTAGAATAAAAAATATAAAAATTATTGAAAACAATATTTTATAAGTTTGGAAAAGTTCTTAATGAAGAGAATGTTAAAAATTCAGCAAATATAATTTATAAATCTTTAAAAATAAAAACAAACCAAAAATATCAGAAGAATTAAAATTTATCAAATAAAAAAAAAATGAAACTAAAATTCAATTCAATAGATTACAAAAATTATTGATATTTGGTAGAAAAAATTATGATGTTAAAGTGCTTTAAATTAATTAAAGTTTTACTAAAATAATACAACTGAAAATATGGAATGAAAAAATTCATAATCAAAAAGCAAATGATTAAATTAATACATAAACATTTAGGAAAAAAAACAGTTACAAATTTGTTAAAGAAAAGAAAAAACAGTTAAAGAAGAACTGAAAGAAAACTGTTAAGTTATTTCTAAAAAAAAAAACAACTAAAAAACGAAAAATTAACATTTTCAGAGAGAAAAACAAAAAATATATTTTGTTTAAAAATTGTTTAAATTATAGAATAATTTGCGTAAAATTAAGAAAAAATAATTAAGAATCTGTTTAAAACAATTAAAAATATGAAATATAACTTAAAAAAAAGAAATTTGAAAAGTTAAAGAATTTCTCAAAAAAGAAAGAGTTCGAAATAAGCTTAACAAAATAATATAATAACCATAAATTACTAATTACAAAAGATTTAGAATTATTTTTATAGAAGCAGTTCAACATTTACCAAAAATTATTTACAAATTTTTTAAAGGTATATATAATTAATCCAAGGAGGCGAATTAAATTTTTACTTAATATATAATTAATTGTAATTGGTACAGAGTATGTGAGGTCAGTATATTACATCTTAATTAGGCTGAAAAAATAAGTTATTGAGAGAGGTCAAGCGGGCGTAATCTTAATATGAGATTCATTGGGGTAGGTGAGGATTACGCTAAGTTAATGTAAAAGTTCTTGATTTTAATATTGTCCAATTATATTAAATATTTAAAGAGATCTCCGTTTGCAGTATAAATAAGATCATTGTTCGTAGTTTATTCTAGTTTGATAAATGCAGGCACTATGTTTTAATCACAAATATATTTTTAGTTGGAACATAGTGCATTCTACAACTCAGTGTAAGTATGGATTACCACGTAGTGGTGAAGTGTTAAAAATTTCCTTATGTGACTATTGAAAGGATAAGTCCAATAACAATAATGAATAATCTCAGAGAGAACAATTTCAGCAAAAAAAAAATATCAAGGCATGCCGAAATACGGTAACGGCCAACAAGATTCTTTCTTATTATAATTTTTTTTTCTTCTTCTAAATACTAATGGCGTTTCTATAATTACCGGCCTAATGAGTCCATTTATAATTCCACGGGCAATATATCGTAGGCAATTAATTACCGGCGTAACGATGTGTATAATGGGGAATCGTACGCAGTCGCTACCTATTATTTATTTAAACGCATATATTTTTATTTATTTTGATGGTCAGGTCTATAACACGGCTCGTTAAGATTACGCAAAGGCAGCAGGAATTTATCGGTTCCTGCGTTTCGATGATGGTTTCACATGTAAACGAGACTGTCCGATTTAATCGGGTTCGGTTTGTCAAAAAAAAAAAAAATCGTGCCTATATATAAATACTTACATTCAAAAGACAATTAGTACTCTAAAAGCGAAATCTTCAGATTACAGAAAACAAAGTGTTAAATATAATAGAATACTTATAAATCTACGATGAGTTCAATACTCACTTAACCTGTGATGAAACATTTTTGTGTTAATTAGGGGTTTAATTAAGACACTTGGTTTTGTTTTAGTATTTTTACTATTTGCCAAAAATAGTGAGACAAAACCAAGTGTTTTAATTAATCCTATCATAAAATTAATTAAAGTTTAAAAATATTTAATGTCATAAATCTAATTTGTTTAATTAGAAAAATATTTGATCAAATCCACTGAATTGAGTGAATTCAGTGTATGTAATGGTCGCAAACATTATCTTTATTTTTACTTTCCTTATATACGAAGTATACAGGGTGACTGACGAAAAACCTTTGGTGCTGTATCTCGCTTATTTTTTATCCGATTTTAATAAATAAAACATCAAATTAAACCATTTTTAAAAGACTTTAATTGGATCTGAACTGCTATTTTTTCTCGCACCCAGTTTTTGACAAAATACGATCAACATTTTTTTTTTAATTGCACTGTATATATATTTTTATTGATTCGCAAGGAGATTTTTTTTCTGAATATAAAATTGTAGACAAATTTATCCATACATCAAACTTAAGTCGAGAAATTTAAGATTAAAAAAATAAATAAAAAGTCAAGTATCCATTGTAAACAATATACAGACCCTATTTTAAATGTCAAAAGTGACAGTGACAGCCATTGATACAATACTGCAACGATTTTTAATTATTTCATAATTAAAATGTTGCAATATTTCAAACACTGTACTAGAATTTTATGCTTCTACAGAAATCGTTTTTCAGTTTTTGAAATCTTGCAACATTTTTATTATGAAATTATTAAAAATCATTGCAGTATTGTACCAATGACTGACACTGTCACTTTTGACATTTGGAATAGGCTCTGTATATTGTTTACTATGGGTATTTGATTTTTAATATTTTTTTTAAAATCCTCAATTTCTCGACTTTGGTTTGATGAATGGATAAAATCGTTTACAAATTTAGATTCAGAAAAAAATCTCCTTGCGGATCAGTACAAAATATATATACAGTGCAATTTGAAAAAAAAAAGTTGATCGTCTTTTGTCAAAAACTGGATGCAAGAAAAAATATCAGTACAGTTCATATTAAAGTCTTTTAAAAATCATTTAATTTGATGTTTTACTTATTCAAATCGGATCAAAAATAAGCGAGATACAGCACCAAAGGTTTTTCGTCAGTCACCCTGTATATAGGGGAAGTATTATGATCGTGATTTTTTTTTAAAACATTTTTTTTTTGGAAATAGCCGTTTTGAGATCCCCTGAGTCCATTAAACTAGTTTCTGGAAAAAAAAAATGTGTCTGTCTGTCTGTCCGTCCGTGGGTGCTGTATCTCAAAAACGACTGATCCGATTGAGATGAAACTTTAAACTTAGGGTTTTATCGTTAAAAACTGGAAGTGAAAAGCTGTTTGTAAACATCCATAAACCGAAAGTGGATGTTTATTCGAGGCATTTTTTGTTTGTTCATGATATTTTCCTAAATTTGATAAATATTACATAACTCTTCAAACAAAAATTAAAGAAAATAAGATACTGATCAAGTTTTATTATAACATTTTTTCTAAATCTGCAAGAAAAAAAATAAAAAGTTAATATTTTTTTTTGCATACTGCAATAAACTATAGGAGATAGACATGAAATTTATATAACAAGTATTTGCAACGAATCCAAAATTGAGCAAATTGTTATGAACCATCACCAAAAAAATAAAGACCTATTGAGATTATGAAAATCTGAAAGAACTATTGTTCATTATTTCCATGCGATTAAGAAATGACAATGTTTGAAATTTAGAAGAGAAACCTTTAATTGCAAAGAATGATAGGTTACGTACATTTGTACAATAAATTCTATCAATATTTTAGAAATTTAGAAGAGAAATTCTAGAAAGGCTTGAAAATTCTAATCATCAATAAAATAACTTTCAGAAAACTAATAAAATAGATGGCAAAATCTTGTAATTTGAAGAAGAAATTTCGAGAAAACTATTTTAAAAATTTAGAAGAGGAGTTTTAGACATACTTACAAATTCTAGACATCAAAAAAAACTTCCTAAAAGCTTCTAGTAAAATAGATGGAACAATCTTTCAATTTAGAGAACAAATTCCTAGACAACTCCTGAAAAATATTTTAGAAATTTAGAAGAGCAGCTTTAAAAAGGCTTACAATTTCTAGTTATCAAAAAGATATTTCCTAAAAGCTTCTAGTAAAGTAAATTAAAAAAAAAACTTGCAATTTGGAGAAAAAATTTCTAGAAAACTTTGATTGTAAGTCTCCTGAAAAATACTTTAGAAATTTAGAACAGAAATTCTAGAAAATCTTACAATTTCTAGTCATAAAAAAACCTAAAAGCTTCTAGAAAAATAGATGGAACAATCTTTCAATTTAGAGAACAAATTCCTAGACAACTTTAATTTTAAGACTCCTGAAAAATATTTTAGAAATTTAGAAGAGCAGCTTTAAAAAGGCTTACAATTTCTAGTTATCAAAAAAATATTTCCTAAAAGCTTCTAGTAAAGTAAATGGAAAAAAACTTGCAATTTGGAGAAAAAATTTCTATAAAACTTTGATTGTAAGTCTCCTGAAAAATACTTTAGAAATTTAGAAGAGAAATTCTAGAAAATCTTACAATTTCTAGTTATAAAAAAAACCTAAAAGCTTCTAGAAAAATAGATGTGAAAATCTTGCAATTTAGAAAGGAAATTCCAAAAAAACTTTGATTGTAAGACTTCTGGAAAATATTTTAGATATTTAGAAGAGACTTACAAATTCTAGTCATCAAAAAACTTCCTAAAAGCTTCTAGTAAAATAGATGAGAACATTTTGCAAATCTTAAAATTCTTGAAGATAATTTTTAAAAGTAAGAAAATTTATTCTTAAAAAAATTTACACCCCTAGAAAATTTTCCAGAAATGTAAAGGAGCAATTTTTGGAATTATATATAATAATAATGCTGAAAAACTCCACAAACCAGGGAAAAGTTTCCAAAATTTAGAAGAAATATCTCCAAAAGATAAAAAAGAGCCGTTGAGATTCTAAAAATTTAGAAAAAAAACTATAGTTTATTATTCATTCTCATGCTAAAAGAAATTGATGATAATATTTACAATTTTAAAGAGAAATTCCTAGAAAATTTTGATTATAACAAAGGGCAAAGTTAGTATCTGTAGAACAAAAATATTCTAGAAATTTAGGAGATTGATAAAGAAAATTTTACCACTTCCTGAAAACTAGTAAAATATATGGAAAAATCTTGCAATTTGGAGAAGGCATACATTCTAAATTCCTCGAAGATAATTTTTTAAAATTATAAAATTAATTCCTTAAAAATTCCACAACCCTCGAAAATTGGAAGGAATGTGGAAGTGAAATCTTTACAAAATAAAGACGAGCTACTGAGATACAAAAAATTTAAACTATTGTTAATTATTGATGACAATGTTTGCAATTTAAAAGAGAAATTACTAAAAACACTGATTGTAAAGAAGGACAAAGTTAGTACATCTGCATAAATGTTTAAGAATCCTGAAAAATATTCTAGGAATTTAGGGAATAAATTCTATAAAGGCATGCAAATTATGATCAACAAAAAACTTCCTAAAAATCTCTTGTAAAATAGGTAAAAAATTTGGAGAAGAAATTCTTAGAAAATTCAAAATGGCACACCTGTAGCATAAATTCTTTATACATTCTAAAATCATTGATGGTAAACTTTGGAATTTAGAAAATTAGTTCCTTAAAAATTCTATAATCCTCCAAATTTGTTAAGGAATTTCGAAAGAAATTTCTGGAAATTTATAAAATTTGTTAAGGAATTTCGAAAGAAATTTCTGGAAATTTATAAAATAATAATACTGGAAAATTTCAACCATAAATGTTCTAGAATGCTGAAAAATTTTCTAGAGAAAATTTCTAGGTAGGCTTGGAAATTCTAGTCTTCAAAGAATAAAAACCTTCCTGAAAACTTCTAGTAAAATAGATGTAAAAATCTTGCAATTTGGGGGAGAAAATCCTTCAAACCGAAAATTGGAAAAACCATTGTTGATGTTTGCAATTTGGAAGAAAACAATCTTACAAAATTTTGATGAGGGATAAACACAGTACATCTGTAGAAAATTTTATTTCAATTTTTTCAGTTGTTGTATTTTATCTATTTTTTAAGAGTTATTTTCCACAATTTTTTTAGAAATTTTCAGGAATTTCTATTTTAATCGTCGAGATACTTTTTTGGTGGTTCTAGAATAAATTTCTTACATATTTTTGAGGATTCTAGAACTTTTGTTGTATTTATTCTTTTCCTATATAGAATTTGAAAAACTTTACAAACAAAAGTTAAAGGGAAGTAAAAACTAAACAAGTTTTATTGAAATATATTTTTCATAAAGTTCTTAACTTCCGAGAAAAAAAATACAAATTAATAATTTTGACATTTTTTGCTTATTACTAATAAACTTTTGGAGTTACATGAGATTTATATAACAAGTCATTGTAAAGAATCCAAAATTTAGCAAATTATTAAAAATAACCATTTCGAGTAAAACTTATAATTTTTGTGAAAAATATAGAGAAAAAGTACTATGATGGTCACATTACCATTTTTTAGCTTGATTTTATTTCGATTTGAGATTTTATTAAATAAATAGTAAGCTCTTATATCTGTTGGTTAAACACATTTTTATAAAGGAGTAAGTAGCAGCTGTCAGGGGGATATACGCGTAACGTGCAATTATCCATTTTCTCATATTAACTCTTCCCGCACTCGTCGGGCAAATTGCGTCAAATTATAAACATATTGATTCAAAATATAATATGCAATTATAAACAATCCACAGCGGAGCGTTTCTGAAGCGATCGCGCGAAATTACTGTAATCTTCGTGTGAACGGGGCGCCGCGCAAAAATTTGCAAATTTACTGCCTCCCAATAACAGAACCCCCCTAAATATGCAGGGCACGCCGCTGGCTTAATCAAAATTCACTTGCCCCGGTCCACGGTTTGTAATTAAATCGGCGCACTGTAAGAGAACTATTTAGTGGAGGGGGGAGGGGGAAATTGCCCATTAAAACGACGAAAATTTTAATTTGAAGGGTTGTTGATTTTTAAAAATGAATTTTAAGTACACACTTCGTAAGATCGGATCATCAAGTTAAATATTTTGCCTATTTCCATAAAAATTGAATATTATCTCTTGGATCTTAAAGTTTACAGTTAAATTATTAAAGCTCTGTTTTTTATCATACAAAAACTTACTTACATAAAATAAAATATTGAAGAAAGATTCTAAGTGTTTTAATCAAAGATATTTAACCTTATTTAATGCCTCGGTCAATATTTCAACTATACTAGCTTAGAAGTTTATTTTATGAGTGGAAATTTAAACTAGCAATATACTCAAATATTTTTTTACAAGAATAATATTTAATTAAAATCATCAGAATCTTTAATTATTATTTAAATTTGTCGATCACTAAACGTCATTTATTAACATACCATTAGCCCGTTCTTTATGGGGTTAGCGTGTCGCCCCGTTTCTATCTTAAATCTCAATCAAGTCAAATTTTAATTATGTAAATTCTTGGCCACGGTGGTATATTTTCCGCTGGACAGGTTATTAGAATCTTATTAGTGGACCCAGTGATATACTGCGCTGGTATCATTTAGAATAACGTGGATGCGTAATGTATTCACGTACGGCGGGGATGGATTGAATCATTTTTTTGAGGATGTACCCATTAAATTTGATGTTAATGCTTAATTTATACTTGGACTAGATAAATTGATGTTGATAAAATTGATGGAACTGTCATATATTATATCAGTAAAGGTAATCATTTATTACTCAATCATTTATATAATTTTCTTTCTTCAGTTCAAAAGCTCAAAAAAAAATTATACAATTATAATTAATAATAATAAAAACACGAAAACATTTCATAATTCTACAACGCAAAGGACTTTAATACATTATTATTATACAATTATAAATGGTTTTCTATTACAACTTTATTTAGTTTTTTTTTCTAATGTACATAGGGTGAATCCCATCAATAAAGTTATTATTATTATTAACTTAACCCAGAAATGTTTTTGTTTGCACCAACGGCGATCAAAATATTTTCAACTTGTTTTTTTTTTCCCGTTTAAAAAATAAGTTCTACAACTCTTTACCCATTATAATTATTAGATATCCGTTTCTTTAGTAAAGGCAGCTGAAATAACTGTTTAACTGTTTGTAAAAACAATTAAGAATTATTATATAGTGAACATATTTTTTATCTGATGCCCAATCCTTTCTAAATAGAAATTCCATATTGAAGACTTTTAATAAAGCGGCTGATTTCAATCTCTAAATAGTGAACAGAAAAAAAAATCTGTCGCAATTTAAAGGAATGGCTTCCGACGGAATTAACGACGAATTCTTGCGTCTCTTGTATTTGGACGTGGACCATTTAGGCGCGCATAATCCACAACCAAGAGATTGTAAGATAAATAAGAGAAACGCCGTGGCTACCGGTAGCCAAAATGCTTCTCGTCGCTTCTAGTTAGTATTTAAAGGGGGAGAGAGGGATTGGTCGTTGCCCCGAATTCGAATAATTCGAATATCCATTTATTTCCTCTTCTTCGGAAAAGAATAACTCATTATGCAGTAGAGAGTCAACAAAATTATTGTATACGGAATATAGTGTTCTAATTCTACTTTAACTTGAATTATTTGATGATAATGTCGTGACTTTTAAAACAAAAACAAATGTTTATCAATTCAAAACGGCAGAAACAAGTTTTTCCAATAATTACACCTTTTTTTCTATTTTTCTATATTGTTCGGTATCGGGACATTTTAGTTGCAAGTTGTCTGCAGAAGATATTCCTTCCTTTGATTTTAATTTTAGAATTTATCTCCTACATGTCAAGAAATATTCCTTGACTTGGTGGCGGAGACTACTTTTATTAATTCTTTTTCACGTGCACACAATACACATTAAATTAAATCTTCATCTTATATCTCAATGAATAATAATTTGATTGTATTGGCTTTTAATTGTTGAAAGTTCATTTTAAATTCACTGTTAGGTGTTGTAACTAAAACACAAACTTTCAAAGAGTATGCTTTTATTTTTCGCAACAATTGTTTCGCCATAGTGTGGCTTCTTCAGGCGAAGAATGGTGTTTGCTAGTTGGTATCACTTCTTTAATTACATTTGTAACTATAGTTTCAACAACTTTAGCTTGTTTTATTTATTTTGACTTATAAAAATGTGTCACGAAGTGAAAGCCTCCACAATTACTTACACAATGAATAAATTAGTTAATTAATTTTTTTTTATATTTCAAATTAACAATTTAATCATTCGAAATAATGTATCTGAACTGGTAGATTCATTTATTTAAGACTTAAATTCGTCAAATGAAGCTGCTAGAGTTTATTTTTTCAAGAATTTTTCCAGTTATAGATTTCTTCTTACATCTTTAATGCCTATATTTATATCTGCAGTAAGGGAAATTCTCGTTATCAATAATTTTCGATAAGTTAAGTTAAGGAAATTAGTCACAAAATAAAATATTAGGTTCTTCAATCTGTATTAACCAAAAACCAATGTTTTTACTAAAATCACTAATTCGGGGTAATTAAAATATAATATTTTTGGTGTTATCTATTTTTTTTTTCTAAAGCATTTTATTGCCATTTAAAAGCTGTTCAATAATTATTTATTTATGATAGCACTAAATACCCACCAATTGAATTCTCATTCCAAATATTTTTTAATTTGTCTAAAAGCCGATTCGTCTAGTATTTAAAAAAAGAAAAATCCCCAACATCATAGAAAAACTTTAACGTATTGGTAATCTGAAGTTCGAAAAGTATAAGAAAGTCATATTTGTGTGGTAATCTAAAGACATTAATTGTTTACAAGTTTGGTAAGAGTAAAAAAATCGGATCGTTCGGACCAACAATTTTTGACTTTATACTGAAGAGTTTTAGAAGAACTTGAAAACTATTTTTATCTCGTGTTGACAAGTCTAATAAAAAATCCCGTTTTAATAGAGTTGAATCGAAAGCAAATGTCTTTGACCAATTTGACGATACAGTATACTGTAGTACATAATATGAAGATGATGTCATCAAATCTTACTAACAAACTGGTCAAGTTTCTATCTTCGCTTATCAACAAGTAAGCAACTTTGGAGCCGATTGATAACTACGGTTTCTGAAATAGAAGAGCCAAAAGGTTTAGGAAGGGCGATGTCATCAGCAAAAAATAACATTGAAAGATGGGTACATTAAAGGAGATTCAGTCACTGAAAGTCGATACACTTATATACTAGCATGACTAGAGGCAACATCAACAATTTCTTCGGTCGTCTTATATCTAATCGTTATCTATTATGTACTATAGTAATCCATCTCCTTTAATTTGTCATCTGTCAATGGTTATCTATCAACTGTCATCTGTTATCTGTCACATGTCAACTGACATCTGGCACCTGGGATCGCTCATCTATCATATATTATCTGCCATCTGTTATCTGTCATCTCTCATCTGTCATCTGTCATGTATCATCTGTCATTTGTCATCGGTTTTGTTGCCTGATGTTTTCTTACATCGCCTATCAGTAATTTATCAAGTTATACACTCTCTCTATTTATCTGTCATCTATCATCTGTGAGCTGCCCGCATATATGACCTAAATTTGTAGTCCCGCAACTGTCATGTTTATCTATCATCAAACTGTCATGTGTCATCTATCACTTGGTATCTGTCATCTATCATCAGACATATGTTATTTGCCATCTGCAATATGTTATCTGTTACCTGTTATCTACCTTCTGTTATATGCTATATATTATCTGTTAACTGTCATCTCTCAGCTATCATCTATCATCTCTTATCTGTAAACATTAATCTGATAGGTTAAAAGCTGTTTCCATTCATCAGCTGCCGGCATATATAACCTAAACCTGTCATCCCACATCTTTCAATTTTCCCTGTCATCTAGTACTAGTCGACTGTCATCTGTCACCTGACATCTTTCATCTGTCATAATAATAATAATAATAAATAATAATAATATACTTTATTCCCTTCTTAAATTAACAAATAATACATAAGATAGGAAGTGCGTCACAGAAAAAAGAAAAACATAATTAAGAATATATATATATATATATATATATATATATATATATATATATACATAAATACTAAACAAAATAATCTTCTATACGGTATAATTCTTTTTCGCATAATAACTTAAATAAATTTAATTTGAACCGTTTAAAGTTTTGTTCTGATTTTAAGTTAGCAGGTAATTTATTATAGAATAAAATACAATTATAACCTAAACATTTCTCCGAGGCTGTAAGCCTGTGCTGTGGTATGTTGTAGTTACTTTTATGCCGTGTTGAATAACTATGATTTATTTCATGTATTTCAAATAATTGCTTATGTTTATATAAGAAAGTTAAACATTCATAAATGTATAATGAATAAATGGTAAGTAGATTATATTTTTTAAATATTCCTCTACATGATATGTTATAATCTAATTCGTACATTATCCTTATAATTCTTTTTTGTATTACAAATACGTGGGAGGAGTATTTGCTTTGTCCCCAAAGTCGAATACTATACCTCACATTAGCCAGAAAAACATTATGGTACACTATCATTAATGACTGAAAATTTAAAATATTTTTTAGTTTCCTAATGGAGTAGCATATTCCACTTAGTTTTTTGGATAAAATATTAATATGTTCATGCCATTTGAGATACTCATCAATTTCAATTCCTAGCATCTTGACTGATTTATTAACAATAAACTGATCGTTATTAATTGTCAGGTATTCAGGAGTTGGAGTACTTTTATTCAATCTAAAGATAATACATTGGGTTTTATCTGTATTTAATAACAAATTATTGTTAATAAACCATTCTTGCAATTTGCTTAAATATATATTACATTGTAGATTTAATTGAACATAATTTTCTGCACTAATTAAAACTGATGTATCGTCTGCATAAGTAATAATTTCATGTTTACTATCAATTACATTATAAATTATATCATTTATATACACTACAAACAAAAATGGGCCTAAAATACTTCCCTGTGGTATGCCTTTACAAATTGTTTTAGCATTAGAATAGATAGGTGTACCATTTACATTTAATTTTACTATTTGCTGTCTGTTTTCTAAATAAGATTTAAACCATGAAAGGGATGTTCCTCGGATACCATACCGTTCAAGCTTAGCAATGAGTATCGTATGATCTACGCTATCGAACGCCTTCGATAAATCAAGAAACAAACCACAGGCAAGTTCCTTGTTCTCTATAATTGATAAAATGCTATTAATACATTCATAGAGTGCCGTGTCAACACTTTTACCAGGTAAAAAACCATGCTGATGACAATTTAAAAGATTACACTTTAGGAAGAACGAAAATATGCGCTTGAAAACTAATGACTCCAATATTTTAGAAAATGTTGTTAGTAGACTAATAGGTCGATAGTTCCCCATATCATTTTGGTCATTCTTTTTATATATTGGGAGTACTAATGCCATTTTTAGCATATCAGGAAAGGTTCCTTGGCTGAAAGAGTCATTTATGATTTTTAACAGTGGTATTTGAATATGTTCAAGACAATTATATATTACGTAAATAGGGATACCATCAGCTCCAGAGCAAAACTTATTTTTATTTTTCATATCATTTATGACATTAAATAACTCAGTATTCGTGACAGGATACAGAAAGAATGAAACAGGATTTACTGGAAATGGTAGATTGATATTATTTTCATTAATACATTGTGGTTGTCTATTACAGATGTTGATAAAAAATTCATTAAAATTGTTGGCCAAATTAGTAATGTTTGTATGAGAAGGTAATTTTTGTATTTTTAATTTATTTCTCTCAGTATTTACAATTTTCCACATGACTTTAGATGTATTGTTGGCATTTTGAATCTGAGTATTATAGTGGCTCTTTCTTGCAGCTAGTAGTGCTATTTTATATGTTTTTTGATAGGCTATATATTGCTCTTTGTATGATGAATCAAACGTTGTTAACATTTGGAGCATTGACACTTTCTCTTTCAGTTGTTTTATCTCAGGTGTTAGCCAGGTTTTCTTTGCTGTATTCTGAATTTGTTTTCTAATATTGGGGAAATTTGCATTGAAGTGAATATTAATAATATTTAAAAATGCATTACATGTGATATTAACATCAGTAGTAAAATGTAAGCTTTCCCAGTCTTCACCAGATAAAGACTCCTTAAAACTTGTCATATTTGTATCATTGTAACTTCTATATATGATATAATTTTTACTCGATCTTTCCACTAGAATATTTAATTGAAGTAATAGTGATGAATGATCGGAAAAACCTTGAAAACTTACCGTAGTTTGACATTCATATTCATTTTGTATTTTATCACTAATTATAAAGTTGTCAATGCATGTACAATATGTTATATACCATTTGCAATTTGTGTTATGTTATCTGTCATCTATTATATGTTACCTATTTTCTGTTATCTGTCATCTCTCATCTGCCATCTGTCATCTATAATCTATTTTTGTTACTGGTTTCCTGATACTCATTACATCATAAGGATTGTGGCGACCGTTACTACGTGGTAATTTATGATAAACACTTAACTAACGCACTTACTATGTTTTAACCACTAAAAAAAAAGTGGTTAAAACATAGTACTCAATACATCGTTAATCAGTAAATTGTGAGGTTATATGCTCTCTCTATTTATCTGACATCTGTCATCTATAAGCTGCCTGCATATATAATCTAAATCTGTCGTCCCTCAGCTGTCAATTTCACCTGTCATCTAGCACATATCAATATGATGTGTGTCATCTTTTAACTGTCTTCTTCTCGCACTTGCAAGCCACCTCAGTTTAAGTTATTTTAATTGTATTATCAAGCATCTATTAGGTCATCAATCTGTCATCTGTCACCTGTCAACTGTCATCTGTCACCTGGCTTTTGCCACTTGTCATATATTATCATATTATATTTGTTATCTGTCATCTGTCAGCTGCCCGCAAATGTAACCTGAACCTTTCGTTCCGCAACTGTCAATTTTACCTGTAATCAAGCACATATTAGATCTTCAATCTGTCATCTGTCACCTGTCAACTATCACCTAGGAATTCCTAGATAATGATGTAAAAATCGAAACTAGTCGGAATAAATCGTCAAAATTGTGAAACCAACCAAGTGCCTTTCTATAAACAACCCTTAATATTAAAAATGTTTCACCACGTGATAAACGAGAACCAAATTCAACAAATATCACCTGTTACTTAGTACCTGTCATCTGTCATCTATTATCTACCATCTGCAATCTGTTATTTGTCATTTGTTATGTGCCATCTGTTATCTGTTACCTAATTTCTGTTATCAGTAATTTTTCAGGTTACATGCTCTCTCTATTTATCTGTCATCTGTCATCTGAGCTTTCCCCATATACATCCTAAATCTGTGGGCCCGCAACTATCAATTATACTTGTTATCTATCAATATATTAGATCATCAATCTGTTATCTACCACCAGACACCTGGCATCTATCATCTGTGATATGTTATCTGCCATCTGCAATCTGTTACGTGTTATCTATTATCTGTTATCTGTTATCTCTCATCTGTTATTTATAATCTATCATCTTCCATTTGCCATTTATTTTTATTACCAGTTTCCTGATACTAATAACATTGCTAATCAGCAATCACATCCCTTAACTGTCAATTTTACCTGAGATCTAGCACATATTTGATCATCATCTGTTGTGTCATCTATCAACTGTCTTCTTCTCATTTTCTCGCACTTACAGGCCATCTTAGTTTCATTTGTTTTAACTATATAATCTAGCATATATAATCATAAATCTGTCATCTGTCACCTGTCACCTGTCAACTATCATCTAACTCCTGGCATCCGTCATCCGTCATCTGTTATATGTTATCTAAAATGTGTAATCTGTTATTTGATATCTGTCATCTGTTATCTATTATCTATCATCTATCATCTATCATCTGTCTATTGTTTTAGTTACAGGTTATGTGCTCTCTCTATTTATCTGTCATCTATCAGCTGCCCACATATATAACCTATAACCCGTCGTCCCTCATTTGTCAACAGACAAGTTTGGTATCAGGCATCTAGCACATATATTTGATCATCAATCGGTTATGTTTCACCTTCTATCTTTTTCTCGCACATGCAAGCCACCTTAGTATAATTTGTTCGATCATTTTATTCATCTGATAAATCCCAATTATCATGAGCCATCTGCCATCTAAATATTATCTGTCATTTATTATTTGTTAGACCTGCCATCACTTAAACTCAAAGTACCTATATTTCTTATAATAATAGTGAAACCCATTTTTATTATCTGACATGTGTCATCTGTAATATGTTATCTTTCATCTGTCGTGTGTCAACTGTCATGTATTATCTGTTATCTGTCATTTGTCATCTGTCATCCGTCATTTGCCATTTGTCAACATACATGTAGTGTTATTATGAATATTTGTTTTGTTGAATATTGTTTTCATTTTCCATGTATTATAAGCAATCTGAAATTCCTAAGTTGATAAATGTTATATTAATAAATTTGTACAATATCAGGCGACAAGCAAACAGGTTTTGTTAAATTTCTAGTAAATGAACTAACAAAATATTTTTATTTTATTTGTCATCTGTCATTTATCACTTATCGCTTATCATATAACATCCATTATTTGTCATTTGTAATTTGTCATTTATCATATATCATTTGTCATCATTTATCATTTTTTATTTATCACCTGTCATTTCTTATATTTTTAACTGTAACGAATCACCTATCACTTGTCATCCATCATCTGCATTCTGTTATCTGTTATTTGTTAAATGTTATTTGTTATTTGCCATCTATTATCTGTTAGCTGTTATAAGTAATTTGTCATCTGTCATTTGACATTTATAATTTGTCATCTATCATCTATCATCTGTCATCTGTCATCTCTAATATAGCATATATTACCTGTCATACCTTAACTATAAATTACATTTTTCATCTAAGAAATATTATATAATAAATCTGTTATGTGTCATCTATTAACTGTCTTCTTCTCGCACCTGTAAACCACCTTAGTTTAGTCTATCTTCCTTTATTTTAGTCATCTGTCAATTTTTATTTACAATCTGTTTCATTTTCAATCTGTCATCTGTTATATTTTAAGTGCATATTTAATTTCATGCATTTATTTCTTCATTTTTTCACTAATAGGCCTAGCGTACTCCTGACCTACCTTAAACACCTATATATTGTCCTAGCGTTCTCTTGACCTACCTCAACAAATTATGCATTGGCTTAGCGTACATTAACCTCTCGATAAAGACTTAAATGCCTACGCATGATGCTAAACAATAAAGGCTGTCTCGTTCCAGTTTAACTCTGACCTACCTCAAATGCATTTATAGTGTGACAGATCAAGAGTACGTTAGGGCATTACAAAATTTATTGAGGTAGGTCAAGAGTACGCTAGGGGGGGCAATACCTAATTTATAAAAGCAGGTCAACATTACGCTGATTAAGGAAGTATTTAAGGTAGACTGAAGTATTTTAAATAGATCAGAAGTACAATTAAATTGAATTCCCAACATTTCGTAAATATTTGCTACGTAACGAGAATATAACAAAAAAATAAGAATAAAGTTGATGTTAGATATTTAGTCTTATCTACACTAAGATTATGCCTATTTTCCAATATAACTACTTAAAATCTTTTGAATAACGAATCTTCATTACACCCACTTTTGATTAAATAATAAATGTTTAAACTAGAGAATAACATCTTTATTCGAACATAGATATTTAGAAAATTAAAACATTTACAAATGATATATAATGTGTTAGTCTGTCCGTTTGGACTATCGACCATTGGTCTTTCTGCCCTGTTTAAACTATTTAACACTTAAATTAATGACTTGTGTTATAAGTATATTAATTAATCTAATAATTTATCCGACAATTATGATTCAGAACCTATTTTTTTGTTTGTTTTTGAAACAAACGCCGTATCGCGTTGCTCGATCTGATAGGGGCGGTGTAAATTTCGTGGAAATCGTCGAATACATTATCTCGTCTTCCTTTATTTCCGAGATAAGAATACAGTGGTTTAAGACTTCTTAGTGGTAATTTGTGTCCGGCCGTGGTTTATGTCGTTGTCGTGGCATTAGGACGAAAATAAAACAATCCTACGTATTACCTGTTACTTTCTTTAAATTTATTGCGCCAACCGCGTGTATTATTCCCCAAAGCGTTTTCATAAAATACCGTAAATCACGTGTGCCTTTTTTTTAACTCTTTTTGATGGCGTAAAAGCTTTCGGGAGACGGTTACACGGAGAAATTAATTCGAAATATTTATTGCGTAAAGTGGAAGGATTACTTTTTTCGTGTGGAGGGCTTTGTCTTATTTAAATATAAATTACTTTCAAAAATAATAACACAAAAACTGAAAATATTTCATTGAAATAATTTGAAAATTATTAATCTCTGCTTAGGTTTGTTTAATAATAGTAACTTTATTTTTATTATTTATTAATTTAAAAAAAAAAAAACAGAAAACCGAATGGCAACATTGTGAAATGAAAACAAAAAAATTATTCAGTTATTAAAAAATTAGTTTTTGCTTAGATTTCAAAATTACAGATTGTTTTAAATAATAAGTTAAAATTTGTTCCTTTGCTAAAAATAAAACAATTGCTTTGCTATCTTTTGTAAAGAGACAAAATGTCAATTTATTATCTAGTAAAAACAATTGCCATCCTTTAGCAGGAAGGAAACAAAACCGTAGAGGCCAAAAATGAAAAAAATCAGTCAGTAATTTGACTATTGGTAAAATATTTTTGATTAAATTGTTTATAAAATTATAGAACATGTGTTCAATTCGAAAAATAAGTAAAAGTACAATATTCTTAGATCAAATCCAAAAATAAAAAATATTTAAAATAAATAATTACAAAGGATTTTAAGATATTTTTAAAAGGCACATTTTAGAAAAACTGAATTTTTCTTAATTTTGAATTTCTTAGAATCAGACTTTTGGTTTAATTATATTTTTTTGGGTTATGATTGTATTTTATAGAAAAAAAACTCAAGGTTTTAAATAATTTACCATGTATTAAGTTTTAATTTTTATATTCTGAAAAAGATTTTAATTCTAAACCGTTTTCTGACAATATTTTGTTTTCCTTCATTTAAAAACAATTTTGATATTCAGAAGAACTATTTGAAACTAATTTTAGAAGGTTTGAAGATATAAAAATAAATATTAGGATTTTCAAGAAAAAAACCTAAAGGATTTGATTATTTTAGAATTTTCATTCTAGAGGAAAATTCTAAAAAAAAAATGTTTCACTACGGGTTATGTGAGAATTTAATTAATATTAATTATTTTAGATCTAGTGGATTTAGATTTTAGGATCTTAAGAATTGTTTTTTTATATAATTTTTATAGATATCAAGAAAATAGTTTTAAGAAATTAAAATTTTGGATTTAAAAAAAAATTGCATACAAAATAATTTCTATATTTTTCTACCAACTCTGGTTGATTTCTATTCCTAGGTTTTTTTCAAGAAGTTATATATATAGAAAAAAATCTAATTAATAAATTTTTGGACTAGTTTTTTTGTTTTTAATTTTGAATTCCTTAGAAGCTTTCAAATATTAGATCTATATTTTTCTTATATTTTTCATTTGATTCTTCAAGAAATTGTATTCTTCTTCAAATTTTGAATTAGAGTTTTCGTATTTCAAATTTCTAGATTTCTTAGATACTTTTTGCTTTCTTCAAGAAACTATATTTTGAGAACAGTGTAAAACATCAAGGAATTTAAACATTTTTTGATTTTTTTAATAGTTATTATTCTAGAAAAAAAATTAATATCTTTAATATACAACTTCTCAAGGATTTTAAATTTTTTAAAGAATTTTTGCATTACAAAATAATGTTTATATTTTTCTACTAACTCTAGTTTTTTTTTAACAGTTGATTTTTATTCCTGCGTTTTTTTTGCAAGTAGTTATATACAAAAAACCTCTAATTATTACATTTTTTGGGCGTTTTGAGATAGTCAGGATTCATAAAATCTCTTTTTTAAATTTTGAATTCTTTAGAATTAGAATTTTCAAAGTCTATATCTAGTTTTTTTTTTTGATTCTTCAAGATATTGTGTTTTTTTTTAAATTTTGAATTCCTTAGAATTAGAGTTTTTATATTTTGGATCTCTATTTTTCCTAGATTTTTGTTTGATTCTTTAAGATATTGTTTTTATAGAAAAATGTAATAAAACCTCAAGAAATTTAAATATTTTACGTTTTTGTTTTTATACTTCTGAAGAACTTTTTAAATCGAGAATAATTTTAATTTAATATTTTAATTTAATTATAGAATATTTAGATTTTATAAGGTCTATTTTTAAGTTTCTGTATTTCTAAAATTTTTTTTTTTTTAAAACATCAGATCTAAAACCAAAACATTAGATTTTTTAGAATTTGAAAAACTGCTACTTTTTTCGATTTTGATTTTTATTAGCTACAGTTTATTCTCACAATAAACTATAAAATATCTCAAAAATTTTGGAATAAAAAAAATCACATTTCAAAAGTTTTCTAGTTTAAAAAATGAAAACCTTTTCGGTTAAAAAACTGACTTTTTTAGAATTATCACATTTTAGATCTGTACTTTTTAGAATCCAAACAGTTTATTTTCTCATATTAAACTATCAAAACCTCAGAGATCTTAAGGATTAATTTAAATGTTCTGAAATTATCATAATTTATAGAAATTCTTACAAAAAAAAAATGTTTAATTCTATAATGTTTAGTATTAAAAGCTATTTTTTATATACAAAAGAACTTTTTTTAAATATTAATTCTAGAAGAGTTTATTAAGAATTTCTTAAGGATTTTGGAATTTTAAAAGAATATTCACATTTCGATTTAGTTTAGTTTCGATTTTATTTTTATTTTTGGATTTTTTTAAAGAAAAATAAATAAAACCTTACTTAATTAAGATTTTTGGATTTTTCTAAATATTAGAATTCAGAAGGGCTCTAGCTTTTTAAAATTTTCAATTCCTTAGAATTAGAATTTTCATATTTCGTATGCCTTGTTGTCATAAAATTTTTTGGGTTCTTCAAAAAAATTGTTAAGATTTTTAAAAATTATAATTTCAAGGATTAAAAAAAACTTGAGACCATTCACTTTCAGAAGAATTAGTTTGTTTTTATAAATTATAGAAGATTTATTTATTTATTTATTTATTCACAATTATTTAGGTTTTAAGAAATTGTTTTTTTATGTCAATATACAGGAAAGAGTGTGAGAGAGAAGGAGTGGAAGAGGGAGAGGAATTTCAACACCTCAAAGATTTTAGTTTTTTAATCATTTCCATGTTCCAAAAAAACAGTAAATTAATAAAATGTTAATTTTTTTAAATTTAAGTGCTAATGAATATTTTTAAAATACAATCGTTAGGGTTTTCAAAGAAATTTTAACACCTCGACGATTTTAAAGATATATGTAGATATATTTGAAATGTTTAATTTTAGAATATTTTGGTTTTAACGTATTTAAAAAGTTTCAGCCAGTAATTTGAAATTTAGTAGAAACATATCTGTGTCTATTGATTTAATAATTACAGAATACGTGTTCTATAAGACTAGATTATTAAATTATTTATTAAGTAAAAACAATTGCCATCATTCACCAAGAAAGTCAATGGCAAAAACTGAAAGTTTTCATTCAGTTATTAAAAACAATAGTTAAAATATCTTCGCTTAGTTTTTAAAATAAGGGAACATGTGCTCAATAAATTATTTTGTGAAAACAATTGCAATCTCTTATTAGGAAACAAAATAGCAACCAAAATTAAAACCTAAAAATGAAAAGACTCAGTAACTTTTTTGGAAAATTAGTTAAAAACCTTTGCTTAGTTTTCAAAATTAGAGATGTTGTGCTCAATAAGTTCTTAAGTCTTATTATTTTGTGAAAACAATTGCCATCTCTTATTTGGAAACAAAACTGCAACGAAAATCAAAGCTAAAAAATGAAAAAAATTTTTTTTGAAAAATTAGTTAAAAATCTTTGTCTAGTTTTTAAAATGACAAAATTTGTGCTCAATAAGTTAAGATCTATTATTACATAAAAACAATTGCCATCTTTTACAAGGAAACAAATTAGCAACGAAAATTGAAGCCAAAAATCGAAAATTTACATTTTTTTAAATTTAATTAGTTAAAATTCTTTACTTAGTTTTCAAAATTACAAAGTTATTCTCAATTTTAGATTTATAATTTAGTTAAAACCATTGCCATTTTTCACCGAGAAACAAAATAGCAAGTAAATTGAAGTCAAAATTAAAAAATTCACTATTTCAGAAAATTCGTTAAATATCTTTGCTTCGCAATTCAGAAGGTCTCTAGCTTTTTAAAATTTTTAATTTCTTAGAATTAGAATTTTCATATTTCATGTTTCTTGTTGTCTTAAAATTTATTAGGTGGTTCTTCAAAAAAATTGAATTTTTTGAAAAAAAAACGTTAAATCTCATTAATTTAAAATTTTATTTAATTTTTTTTATTTTAGAAGATTTAAAAAAATACTAATCAAAATTTTAAGATCTAAAAAGTTCTCAATTTTTTTATTTTTAAGATTTTTTTTTAAATTATAACTTTTAGGATTTGAAAAAAACTTGAGAATTTTCACCTTCAGAAAAATTAGTTTGTTTTTATAAATTATAGAAGGTAATTAAAGAGTTTATTCATAATTAGTTAGGTTTTAAGAAATTGTTTCTTATACATAAATATGCAGGAAAGAGTGCGAGAGAGAACGAGTGGAAGAGAAAGAGAGAGAGAGAGAGAGCAATTTAACACCTCAAAGATGTCAGTTTTTAAGAATTTCCACATTCGAAAAAAAACACAAAATAATTTTTTAATTTTCAAACTTTAAGTGCTCATGAATATTTTTACAATACAATCTTTGGGTTTTTTTAACTTTAAAACTACAACGATTTTAAACAAATATTTAGATATTTTAGAAATGCTTAATTTTAAAATATTTTGGTTTTAAAATATTCAAAATATTTTAGTAAAAAACTTTGGTTTCTATTGTTTTAATAATTACTAAATGCGTTCTTAATAAGACTAGATTATTTATTAAGTAAATTGCCATTTTTCACGTAGAAAATCAAAGTCAAAAACTGAAAATTTTCATTATGTTATTGAAAAAATAGTTAAAAAATCATTGCCTAGCTTTCAAAATGAGAGAACTTGTGCTCAATAAGTTATTAAGACTTATTATTTTGTAAAAACAATTGCCACCTTTTATTAGGAAACAAAACGGCAACGAAAATCACAGCCAAAAATGAATAATTTCATGAAGTTTTTTTGAAAAGTTAGTTAATAATCTTTGTTTAGTTTTCAAAATTACAAAATTAGTATTTAATGAATTAGGACTTATTATTTAGAAAAACAATTGCCATCTGTTACCAAAAACAAAATAGGAATGAAAATTGAAGTCAAAAAATGAAAATTTCCATTTTTTTGGAAATTTAGTTAAAAAATGTTTGCTTAGTTTTCAATATTACAGAATTGTTCTCAATAAGTTTAGATTTATTATTTAGTTAAAAAAATTGCCGTTTTTCACCGAGAAACAAAATAGCAACGAAAATCGAAACCAAAATTAAAAAATTTAAATTTACTATTTCAGAAAATTCGTTAAATATCTTTGCTTAGTTTTAAAAATTACAAAATAAGCTTAGATTTATTATCTAGTTAAAACAAGTAACATCTTTCACAAGGAATCAAAATTGTAACGAAAATCAAAGCCAAAAATGACAATTGACAGCTTTAACCAGATAAAAAATGGCAGCTAGAAGCCAAAAATGAAAAACTCATTCAATTACATAGTTTGTGCCCAATATGCTTAGATTAATTATTTAGTTAAAATAATTGCCACGAAACAAAATGGCAACCAAAAATATATGTTACGATATTACCATAAAGGTGTCATCTATATGGATGGTTAACCCGGAGAGTTAAATACTCCAAAATAAATCTACTACTGCGCTACGCTGATGAGATCCAAAATAGATCGAAACTGGTCCGTGTTGGACAGGGAACAATAATTCAAATATATATGTTATATATAATTATAATCGGTAATTTAAATATTAGCAGAAAATATTCGCTTAATCTGTTTGAGTTAATCTGAATTATAGTTATTAGTTTTGCAAAACAATTAAACCATTACCATCAAGATGTTGCTGTGTAATTAATAAAAACAAACGTGCTGAAGTCACAAACGTCTCCTTTACAAACCACGGTAATAACCCTTTTGTGCAGTCACCATAATAAGCCCATAAATAATCGCAATTAGTCGAGTTGCGTTTTGCAGAGGTGAAAATCTGTTTCCGCGGGTTGCTGACACGACGGACTTTATGGATCCCAGAGATGTCCCCTCGCGCATATAGCTGTACGTTACTTTACTGCCAGTTAAACAGCTATTTACTGCGCGCTGTATCTCACTTGTCATAGCGCCGTTACGAGCGACATTGATAATAAAACGCATAACTTGTTGCGCGCATACGATTTTATATATATTTATATTAGTGTGTGTATGTGTACGTATTTATGAACACGGTTTGGATGATCCTCATCATCCAACTGGATGGAGATTGTAAATGTCGAAGATTTAACACCATCTGCTCGGGTATAAATTATAAGGACTTCTACATAGGCGACTAGGTCTAATGCACGCTGATACTAACCATACATTCTATACCAATAAAGTGTTTTTTTTTTTCGTAGGTCCGAGATGAGCGTCATTAAATATTCTGTCAACTCTTAACAATGCGTGCAGAGATTACTACAATGAATCAATATTTATGACTTTATTAAGGTTATAAAGGTTTCAGATGTGTTTTAATTAAAGTTGTCTAGTGATAAATATTATAGGTTTACAATTATTATTTATAGTTTTGCGTTCGTTAAATGTTTAGATCATAACTTTTAAAAATATTTTATCCCTGATTTGACAATAGAATATCATCTGTCAATCATTCAAACTGAAAAAGCTGATTTTCACGCACACACAAACATCACAATACTTGATAGCTAATCACGTCTACCATTATTATTATTAATGAAAAACTTTTGTCTTTAATCAATATAATAAAAGATTTTACACATTTCACACACAAACTAAACTAAAAGCGAAATACAATAGACTCGCCGTTTACGTAACACGGCATTGTTGTGCAATTTTTTTTCTTCTACTTTTCATCCGGCCGAATGACAGTTTTCCTTTGTTTTCCAATAGAGGCTCAGTGCTGGACGCGAACTAACGACGACGACGACACAGAAGAAACAATTCCGAGGAAGTGGCCAACGTGATCATGACGGAGGAACAATGCGCCGTGTCATTGTTTTCATTAACTCGGTATCCGTTTAAGATAGAAGTACAATAAAAAAAAAAGGGGGAAAAACCGCGATGCGTTACGCGCCGGGAACTGTCTTAAGTCTTGTGTCCGCCTCTGCCTGCCTGCCATTGCCTACCAAGATCAGCCGCCACCCGAGGAGTCGTTACATGTTCGCGCTGTACCCGCACACCACTTCCTGCTAGATTACATTAACTCCGACACGAAAAACGTTTATTAATTTCTATTAGGCGATCGGATGAGCAGATAGGTGAATCGGATTTTTTTTTTGTTAACCAACGAAGCTTGTTCGTTTATCTTAAAAGAATTATCGGTGGAGAAACATTGCAAACAAGCAGGAATGCTTATTAGAGTTTTAACTAGCGCAGTTGTAATAATATCATGAGTAGTAAAATTTTTATTGAATATTTTTGCAATTAATTTTAATCTCACTCAACCTACAAACCAATTTTTTTCTGATGTCTCTAATTACATTTTTACGATATTATAAAGAACAGAATCAGACCTACGGTCGATAGCCAAAAAGAAAAAAGAATGAAAAATGATTTTAATTTATCTTTGCATTTCACTCTCAGTTCTATATGTGTTCTTCAATTTGTTGCTTTTGTTGCTTTTACTTTTTCCATTTTGTGGGCATTGACTACTTTGACTTCTTGTAGTGTTTCCTGGCAGAACTTCTCTAATCCAGTCTTTACGTTCTATTCTCCTGATTTGTGTCATTTTATCACAATGTTGTTTCTTCTTTTATCTTTCTCCATAATTTATATTCTGTTCTCTAGTTTTTCGTACCTCTTGTTCATTTCATTTTATCTTGCTAACATTTTCCCTCTTTCCTCTTCAATTCCCTTCTTATCTCTTGTATTTCTACCTTCAATTCCTCTGTATTTTTTCATCTCTGCCATCATCTCTTTCAGTATGTCATTCTCTTCCGCTATATCTTCTATTTCTTTTTTCTTGCCGCTCGTCTGTGATTTGTTCCTGTGTTAGTTTTTATCTCTCATTATTTATTCTCGTATTTTCCTTTGTTCTGGTGACGGTAGGTTTTTTATTGCTTGTAAAGATGTCTTTTTCTCTATTTGTCTTTTTCTCCCTCTTTCCTGTATTCGTTCTCTCTACCTCTTTTTCTCTCTTTATTCATTTATAGTTTCCGTGATTGTTTGTGCTTCTCGTTATTTCTTGATCTCCGTTATTTGATTACACTCTGGCAACCTCCCTTTCGCTAGCTTGCAACGCTCATCAGTCGTTTAAATTTATGATTGAGAAAAAAAAATTAACCATACAAATACTTATACTCTAATCATTAAAAAGAAATTCTATCTATGACAACTTATTTTTCAGAAAACTGTAGACTATAATATTGAAAATATAGGATGTTGTAAAGGTCATCCACCCAGACTATAAATACAGGGAAATTCACACTTAGAAGTTTCTGAACATTAACACTAATTTTGAAGTTATTTCTTGGAAAAGGAACCAGTGACAGTGATTGAAGTAATATTGTATATGTAGAGTGAGTGAATGGCCACTGTCCCACCCTCCAATCATTAAAACGTTCGCGTAATTTTTAATTAATAAATATTTTGATTATACAAACTATTGCACATTCTTCATTACAAAAATATTCTTTGTCTAATAATCGTCAGTTATTTGCTTAATAATTAATGAATTAAAAAATGGAGGGTTACCATTAAAAAAAAATGGTGATACCGTCATTACTCACAAATCAATAACATACGGAAATAGATTTTTCCTCAAAAATGTGAGTTTTTTTTTTAAAACAAAATCGACCAATTCTAAGATATTATCCAATTGTAAATACCTTTTTTTATATATCACACACTATTTATCTTTATTCGTGACTATAGTTTCGACAGATTTTTCCTTCATTTTCAAACCATACTTCAAAAATTTTTACAAACAACTTTACAAAACAATTTTACAAACAATTTAGATGGCGTTGAACACAGGGGTATATATTAGGTCAGCTTGATCGTCTATTAGTAGAATTTCAGAATTACGTTCAAGAGACTCGAGTAAATCCATTTTTAAGCCCTTTTCAGCAAAATGAATTATGTCAAGTACATCTATGTCATCAAAATTATTGATTATTCTTTAGTAATTGATTAGCAAAACTTAATTTTTCATTCTTGTTATTGTATGAACTTTTACGTTCTTTTAGTCTAATTTTAAAATTGTTACCTGACTGACCAATATATACTCCTTTACAAGTGTTACAAGTTAATTTATAAATGCCTGATATGGTGGATTCATTGGAAGAATGTTGTATTGTTCTTTTTCTGAAATAATGCTGTGGCAATCGCAAATTGCTAATTTTAAAATTCTTGTGAATTCAAAAGTTGGATCTTTTTAAGCTCTTTTATTCCAGAATTATTAATAAAATTATTTACTTTTTGTATATAGTCTGATTTATTTAATATTACAATAGAATTACCTTTGTCTGTTTTTGTTATAGTTAGATCTTCTGTTTTAACTTTATGTCTTATGTTTTTAATTAATTTTTAATCAAATTTGTTATCACGTTCAGCTTGTTTAATAAGTTTACAAATTTTTTCTTTCGTTAATTGAAAATCACTAATATTTTTTAGTGAATTTCTGTTTCTGCAATTAAGGTTTCTTTAAAGTTTTTGTTTCGCATTTACTGAATTTGTTCCATATTTTAGGCACTGTATTACATTACGATTTTTAAAAAGATTTTTAAAAGAGTTTGAATACATTTTTACTTTCTTGTTTTTTTTTTTCGAAAATAGCGAATTATTTTTTTAAATCATAATTTCAACTGAATTTTAAGTAAATTTTAAATTCTTTTTTTTTTAAATTTTCGATTAAACTAAACTTTAATTGTATTTAGTAATATTTTCATTATTTTTAAGAAATTTATTTTCCAGATAATTTTCAATTGCTTTATTTCAGAAATTTCTATTGTTATCTTTTTTAAATTTAAACCATTTTTCATCTAAGAGTTAATTTTCAACTCTTCCTAAGCAAATATTCGACAGCTACTTTTTTATCTGTTAAATTTTAAACAATCATTTGATTTTTTTGCTCAAATTTTAAACAATTTTCATTTTTTTTAAACAAATTTTATTTTTCTAGTGTACAATATTTTTAAGCAAACAATTATTGCTCTTAGAAATTTTGTTTACAAATTATCTCATGTTTCCTTTATCAAAAACTTTTTTTAAGAAAATTTTCATACATTTTTAAATTGTTTTGTTCCGTCGAAAAAATCCAATAAAATCTATAAAATATTTGCGAGGATTTTACTGAATTAATTTTTACTTACATCAAGAAATATAAGTGATACAATTTTTTAAATTTTTTATTATAAAAATTGCATCAGCTATACTATTACATTAGAAATCACTCTATTATTTCCTTGATAAATTATTTTTAAAACTTTGAAGGAAAATCTTTAATATCTTCGCCACAACTCAAGATGGCGATTGTTTAAAAACAAAATTTACTTCAAGTAAGTGTAATAGGTGACAAAAACTCTTATAAAAATTATATCTTTTGATAGATTGAGTTAAAAATCACTGTGTTATTAAATAAATATATATATATATATATATATATATATATATATATATATATGTAAAGATTTTGAAAGAAAATCTTCGTTATATTGCATAGAAACAAGATGGCGTTTGTTAAAAAACAAGAATTTGCTTCGAATAAGTGTGATGCAAAAATCTCTTCTTCTTCCGTATGAATTAGAAATAATTTAGTAAAACCCTCGCCTATGTTTTATAAATAAGAGGGTGGGATAGTGGTAACCCACCCATAAATTTTAAACTCAAACACTGTTTAATGTTTTCAAAATACATCAGCATTAACGCTGTGATTAGATTTTTGCAAACAAAAGCACTAGCAGTGATTCAAGTAGCTATATATATGTAGGGTGGGTGGGTGGCCTCTATCTCACCCTCCAATCTGTAAACCATACGCGAGGGTTGTGCTGAAATAATTTTTACTTACATCAAAAAATGTAATTGATAGCAAAATTTATTCTAAAAATTGCTTCTGTTGATATTACATTAAAAATCACTCTATTGTTTCAAAGGTTAATTATTTTGAGGATTTTGAAAGTAAATATTTATTATCTTCACTACAAATCAAGATGGCGTTTGTTTGTTTGTAAAAACAAAATTTACTTGGAGTAAGTGTAAGATATGACAAAAACTCTTCTGAAAATTGTATTTATTGACAGATTGAGCTAAAAATCATTGTGTTATATCATAATTGTATCTATTTGAAGAATTACAAAGAAAATCTTCGTTAACTTAGCTACAAACAAGATGAAGTTTATTTATAAATAGAATTTGCTTAGAGTAATTGTGATAAGCTCAAAAAATCTCTTCCTTCGTATAAATAAGAAACAATTTAGTAAAACCCTCGCTTATGTTTTACTGATTGAAGGGTGGGACAGTGGCCACCCACCCACCCTACATATATACTTAAGTTTTAAACTCAAACACTGTTTTATATTTTCAAAACGCATCAACACTAACACTGTGATTAAATTCCAAATATTTTTTAAAATCATTTAATTTTAGATGTTTTCTAATTCATTCTAGAAAGATATTTTTAAATTGTTTTGTTTTTTTTTTAGATAGATTCTAATAAATTACAGATATATTTTTAAATTGCTTTTTATTTTGGCAAATATTTAAGTGACTTCTTTTTATAAGGATTTTTAATCAAACTCTTCTTGCAAGATGTTATCATTTTTTAGTAGCATGGCTCGCAATTGTTTTTTTTTTGTAATGTAAATCATATTTAAACAAACAATTATTTTTCTTTCGCAACTTTTTCAGAAATTTTCTACTGCTGCTTTTTAATATATTTTTATTAAGTTGAATTAAAAAAAAATCTTTTATAACTGCTTTTCTTAGAAAATTTTATTTATTTATTTATTACACTTTAGCTTCAATTTCAATTGTGTGTTTCATAAACTTTCAAATTTTCTTAGTGTTTAGATAAAAACTCTTTTATTGGTCTTCTTCAGACAACTGAGCAATTTATCATGATAACCTTTTAAGTTCCAACAGTTTTTAGAAAAACATGAAAAAAAATTCTTCTACCTGTAATTGGTTTTTTGGTTATATTTTGTCTATCATCACGTTTACAAGTCAGTTTTTATTAGCTACTCCTAACCCGATGTAAAAGTTGAAGGCAATAAAAATAGAAATCTGTCGGCTTGAAGTTGTGATATAATAGGGCTGACAGGAAAAATCCTGGCAGTTACAAATCTTATTCCATCAAAGCCACCCATGGAAATTAATTATCAGCACATTTGTCTAATCGCTCTCCGAGGAGAAAATCCATTGGAATTAATTCCATCTACGCGATATTCCGCATGATTAGCAAGCATATCGACAGACGAGATAGGATGCTATTAAAAGATGATGACATTAACTAATTATAAAGTATTCAGTCTAGTAACTTTTTACTTCAATAATTTTAGTGCAGTTGAAAAAAGGGTATATTCATTCATTCAAAACATTGTTCCAGTTTCCTACGATTAACACTATAATTACTTCACAGTAATTAAAATCCTTTATACGGAAAGACAATTGTAAACGAGGATTTTCATATAATTGCATGTTCATGACACGTTGATGGCTACAAATTACACGCATTTACGCGACGGCCCTCGGTATCAATTCCCGTCCTTTCATCGGCGTTAAATTGTCCAAAACGGCCCTAATTTAAATACCGTCTACTCCTCCGTACGGGGAACGGCCTAGACAAAGGGGAGATCGGAATTGCTCATGGGAAAAAAAATTAAACTGTCCACATTATACTGTTATTATTCCATAAGGAGTGTAATTATGATATTTTCCTGTCAACGGGGGAACTGGGTTTACCTTCGGAGATCCTCCAGTATGGGCGCGCTTCGCCCTTGTGAGAAAAACTCAAGGAGGCCGGCCGCGTCGTTATGTTTTTGTTTTTTTAGTGCATGGGAATTACCCGCGGGGATAAACAAATATTTGATTGGTACGAATTATATATACACACACTCATCGGGTAATCAATTACGATGGAGCGATGGAGTGAATTGCTTCCCGATCACGATTATGAAGATGTAAAAGGTGAAGTCAACAGATGTTTACTTATATAAACGTTAATATTCGGAATGATGTTATTGTTGGTAGGGGATAATCTGTAGGTACAAAAATTGTTGGTAAGGGTACTTGCCTGGCGAACAGAAGTTAGAGATCAATTTTCGATATTCACTAATTTGTAATATGGATTTTATTAACTTGAAATTACGTCAAAAATTTTGGAGATCGATTTTCCAAAAGCTTTTGCTCACTGCTGTTTTAAAGGGTTGGTTATGGCTATTTAAGTTTTGTTCACCTGAAGAAGCCTCAGTGTGGCAGTGTGGCGAAACAATTCTAGTCTTAAAGACTTACGTAAATTAAATAATCCATTATATTCAACAAACTCTTTGTCACATTATAAGCTAAAACCAACCACTTAGTTGATATATTGATCAAATTTTTTGGCGTAGTTTGGAGGAGCGGTCTTAAGAAAAATCTCTCCACTTTTTGAATGTTATTCTAAAACCAGCCTTGAGTTAACCGTTTAGTAAAAATAAAACTTTTAATTTAGAGGAGACCATTCCAATATAATGCCTTTAAATTATTCGTAAATTTAGAAAAGTGAAAAAAAATAAAAATATTTTCACCTCTTGCATGATAGTCTAAAATTCACTCTGAAGTTATTGTTGAATTAAAATATTAACACAAGTAGAGAAATGAACTTAAAACTGTTGAAAAAACTCAGTTGTTTGATGATATCATAAAATCACTTTTGAGCTCTCTGTTGAATTGAAAGTTTGGATAAAAATTTGCTGTAAAATCAACTTTAGAAAATAAGTCTTAGATAAATTAACGGATTAAGTGAATTGATATGACAATTTAAAACAAAACAATAATCTTAATAGATCTCCTTTTTCTGTCCACGATTTAAACAAAATATTAACGAAATCGCAAAAAGCAAGTAAAGCTATAACAAAAAAAAAAAACGATTCAAATCTTTTATTAATAAAACTACGACTAAAATAATTTTCTTAAATAGCTTATATTTTAAGATACGAAAACAATTTTTTCTTTGAATACATTTTATCAAATCGTATTAATAAATCAAGGCACGAAAAAAATCTTTTATTAAAATATTTAGAAAAGCTCAATGTTTCAATCAAGAAATCATATCAAAAAAAAGGAGGAAATTTTAATGAGTTAAAGGGAAAAAATCGTGATAAAATTAAATAATTGTTTTTTTCTATAATATAAGCTTGTAACTAATATGAAAAATTAAAATTAATTTTATTGTTTTCCACTCGAAGGAATATTTTTTTCAATCCAATAAAACGAGAAGAATTTGATTTCTCAAAAACTTACATCTCCTAAAAAAAGGAGGCAAAATATTAATAATGATTCAATTTAAAATTTTGTATTTAGATGCAAATCTTCATTTAGAAAAAAATATTTAATCGTATGGAGTACTGAAGTAGAAATATATTTTATTAAATTACGTGAAGATTATTGTAGTAAATTTTAATTGAAGTATTATCACTTTCTTCATAAATTGTTTTTATTCACTGAAGTGTCAGAAAAAGTCTTCTCTGTACTCTACTCTCTAAATCAGTATTTCTTAATAATAGAAAACAAGCAGTATAGTTTAACAATACCACTAGCATTAAAGTTAAAGAGCCTCAAGGCTCTGTACTTGGGCCCCTACTTTTTCTTATGTACAGTAACGACTTACCTACTTTCATGCAGAACATCCGAGTGGTATTGTTTGCTGATTACACTATTCTAGTTAATATATCACATGAACCAATGAAATTATAAGAATTAATGGATACATCACAGTCATTAGGCATTAGACTAATTCAAACAAAATAAACCAAAAGAAAATTATTGACCCGTACACAAATCGAGTCAAATTTCTATAAAAGAATATATATTTTTGATTTAAGAATATTTAGGTTTTATGATCTAACGAGTTTACATGCAGTTTTTTTTTTTTAAATTTAGGATTCAAATTTTAAACTGCTTTTTGATTTTTCACATTTATATATTCAATCAATCAATCAATCAATCCTTTATTTTTCGTAGCCACTATATACAAAAATACATTATAGAAGTATCAACATGGTTTTTGAAGTGGATGAGAACGTCAAAATATTTTTTTTCTTGTTTTTAATGAAGACTAGAAGATTTAAGCATATACAGCATTTAATCGCAACTATTGATATTAAAAGAAAGGATTTGAGATGTTTTTAAAAGAATTTTCATATTTCGAAAGAAATCTAGTTCTTCTTTTAAAATCCGAATATTAAGAGCTAAAGAATAAAGAAGAGTATCAAAGATTTTAAAAATAAATTAAGATTTTATGGAATATTCATATTTTAAAAGAACACTAGAAAATATTTCATTTTAGAATATTTAGGTTTTAGAAGATTTTGTGCTGTTTTTGAAATTTTCAAGAAATTGTTGGTTTGCAATTCAAACCGCAAGGATTTGAAAATAAAAAATAACTTTCCTTTTTTACATTTCTACTTTCAAGAAGAACTACGTTTTTTATTAATTTAGAAAGATTTTAGGATTTAAAGATTTCATTAAGAAGAGCTAAAGAATATTCTCACAATTGGGATTTTTAAGGAAACTATTAAAACCTCAGGGATTTTAAATATATAGTTAGATTTTTTCCAATTCTTAAATATTTAGGATTCTAAAAGCAAAAATTTTAAATTTTTCTATTTTTTTCAATTAAAACCACAAGAATTAGTAAAAAAAACAATGTTTTTTTTTTAATAATTCTAAAAGGATCTATATAGTTTGTTTGAAATTTCTACGGTTTCAAGAAATTTTTGTCCACGGGGATTCAAAAGAAATTTTGAAAATCTTTTATAATCTTCACATTCAGAAGAATTTTATATTTTTTAAACTTAATTTTAGAAGATTTTAAGATCTGAAGAGTTAAATTATAATTTAGAAATTAAATACCTCAAGGATGTAAGAAATGATTTTTTTTAGAATTATTACATTTTAGAACTCTAGTTTTTAGAATCCAAATAATTTTAATTTTGTAATTTATTTTTTTAAAGAAATTCTAATGAAAAAGTAATTTAAACATATTTGTTGTAACTATTTTTGTAATTATGATTTATATATTTCGTATATATATTTTTTTAATGTAAGTAAATGGAGATTCCGTATAATAAATTAAATTAAAAAATTAAATTTAAATTAAATTCTAAAGAATTTTGGATGTTTTTCTAAAATTTCCAAAAAAGGCGTACTTAGAGTCAGAATTTTTAATAATTAAGAACTTTAATCTCTTTAGGTTTTTAAAAAATTAGATTAACATATTTTGGATTACAGACCCCTATTATTTCTAGAATTTTTTTTTGGACCTAAAGAATATTATATTGTACAAATATATATTTGGTATTTCAAATAAACTGTATGAAGAAAGGTTTTTAGTGCTTTATTTTATAATTTGAAAAATATTTGGAGTCTATTTAGAAGAACTCATATTCTTAAAAAATAATCTTAGAGTTTATTAAAAAATATTCGTATTTTATAAAACAATTTTCGCACTTCAAAGAAAATTTATTTTTTCTTTTAATATTAAAATTTTAAGAGCTAAAAAATATATTCTAGCAATAAAATTAGCGATTTTAAAGTTACATTTAGATATTTTAAAATTATCGTATATTAGAAAACCTCTTGAAAATTTTTAATCCTAGAAATTTAGGCTTTACGATCTAAAGAGCTTTCTTAAAGTATTTGAAGTTTTCAAGATATTGTGTTTTTTTTCTTCTTCATTTAAGATCTCCAGGATTTGAAAATAAAAAAAAACTTTCATTTCGAATTTATACTTTCAAGAATAATTACGTTTTCTAATAATTTGAAAATATTTTGCGATTTGAAGAGTTAATTCTTTTGAATAAAAAAGGAATTCGCGAGTGATTTCGAAAAATTTACAAATAGTGTATTGATTAGAAAAGCAAAAAACATGGCTGGAAAAACTCGTATATAGAAACACGAAACAGTATAAACTTTAAATAGGTTTTGGAAAACTTTAAAAATCCTCCCTATTCGATAAATCTAATATACCATTTCCTAATGAATCAATCCCTTAAAGTTAAAAACAATAACAGTTTTTCGTTAACTTTCTAATCTAACTTTCCTTGTTAGTTAGAACAATAATAAGATGTTCCTCGAGGCTCCACTGTATCTCCTTTGTTTTACAATATTTACTGCTACGATCTATATAATCCGTACAAATATTTCTTTGACTGCTTCAGCACTTGATAGTTTTGATTACCAACTAAAACTCTAAGATTATACTAAAAAATGGTTTTACAAAATTTTGGAATTTCTTATATGTTTATATATAACCTAAAGAAATTAATATTCCAATAAAATTGTAACACAAAAATATTTCTTCTCGTGACTGTAGTTTCCATATTTGGAGGTCTATTATTTGATTACGCCGATTCGTAAAAATCCCGTTACAAAAATCCCATGATTGATGGTAATAGGTGTTAAAGGGTTATTTCAAATCCGTTTGAGGTGTTTACACGCGTGGATTAATAACACGACTAACGAAACGTTACACCCACGAACTCAATTACTTTCGTATTGTTTTTTTTTCTTTCCACCTGGATTCGCGTGGGTGGTAAAATTGGTTATAACACGAATTGGTTTGATGGCGTTGATAGAAAATAAAAATAATAGATCTGAATATTAATTGCAATAAAATTTTCCGATTTAATTTAATAATTTAATACGTAAAGTTTTGATTGTGGAAAGATGACGGTGATAAGGATTTATTGAATACGATTTATATGCGAGGCGCGTAATTTATGGCCCATAATATAAAACCGCGCCCGGGACATTCTCTTATTAAAGTTATTTGTAAACGTCTCGGCGCCGATTAGTTTTACACAAAAATGTGTTGCGGTATTGGGATTTTTCGAATGTCGCGTGTGTTTACACAAGAGCATCGCTTATTTTTTCTTCCTCCTTCTTGTTCTTCTTGCGCGACCGCGAGCGATGCATATTTATGAGGATGCCAATAAAATTTGACACCGACGGCGGTCAGTTGTGAAATACGAAATATGAAAAAAGTATTAATAATTCATGCTAGTTTCAGCCACCGCGCGCAGCTATTTCCGAAAGCACGCAAGTGCCCATGAATAAAAGATTATTTATTGTTCGCCGCCGCGGATCCCACGTAAAAGGTAAATAAAATTATCCGAAATCTCTTCAGCGCGAAAGATCTCCAAGCCAGATAATCGTTCTGTGTGTATTGAGACACAAATAAGTGTTGCGCAACAGACTTTTTTTTAATTTATTGTATTACAAGCATTATAACTGTAAAGGAAATATTTGGTTAGCTTTTCTGTCTTCTATGTGTCTGCGTGTGTGTGTGTGTGTGTGTGTATTTATTTCGCCTGACAATGGATGACGTACCTTTATAGAAATGTGTTTATAATTTTATGAATAAGGTATTCAATTTCAGAACGTATATAAGAGCAGTAAATATTTTTAATTGTATACACCATCTCGTTCTCAATGTTTGTAGTTTTATTTTCGCTTAGCGCACATTATTTTATTTATTTCATTTTATTATAATCACAAAGTTTTAGTAGGTTCATTCTGCCAATAATAAAGTTTTTAGAATTTTTCTATATCGCGCGAAATAAAAATTAATATTCTTCAAGTTTTAAGTAAGGCTGTAGTTTTGTTTTAAGCAAAGTTACATCAAATTTTTCAATTGATTGAATTGAATCGAAGTAATATATTTATTAGAATTTATCTACGATCGTACAGAAAGTAGACGCTTTTTGCATCATTTTTCATTTTAAAAGTGGCTTTTTATAGCACTAGTGCTTTTTTACGTTTTTATTGCACGGTAATGTCAAACTGTTTTTATTGCACAGAAATGTCAAATTTGACAGATGAATATATTTCGACGAAAAACTTATTTTTTTATTAATTGATACAAATAACTAATAAACTATAAATAAAATATATAATACAAACCAAATGGCAGATTCAAGAACTCTGAAGATTTCATTTAATGCAAGTCGAAGCGATTGCAATAAAGCGAACATTTTTTCCATAAATAATAATGGCGGCCGACATTTGTGCAACTTGTTTACTGGTTGCTAAGTAACGCTTTCATTAGTGCACTGCGGGTAAAATATGTTTTCATTAATTGAATTATTAAAATGACATTAAAATATTACTCATAAGAATATATTCTTTGAAATCCTTTACGATCGAAGATAAAATTTTGTAAGGCACACGTGTAAAAAGTTTCTTTATTGCACTCCTGGCTTTAAAAAAACTCGCTCGTTCCTCGCTCGTGTTTTTAAACGCCAGTTCGTGCAATAAAGCATCACTTTTTACACTTGTACCTTAAATAACTATTTTTAAATCATTACGTTTTCTTCAAATTTATGTTTGTAATGTTATGTTGTATTGTTTTGTTGTTTGAATTAACTATATGTTGATTCTAATTGTGATTACAAAGTTTTATGTTAATTCTTCAAGTGATATATTTATTAAATCACAAAAATAATCTTCAAATTTATATTTCTAACGTTTTAGTTTCGCTTTCAGTTAGTTTACATCAAAAATATTTTGTTGATAATTAATTGTACATTTACTCTGATTGTATCTAAAAATTTTAAAATTATTTCTCTAAATAATTTTAATTTCCTTCAAATTAAAGTTTGAAATGTTGTTATGTTTACAGTTAGTTTCCAGCAATTAGTTTCTTATATGATAATTACACATATGTTCTGATTATATTTACAAATTTTTAAATTCTTTTACTAACGTATTTTTTTACAATTTTTTTAATCACTCGACAAATTTTTTTCGTTTCCTTTAAATTTAAGTTTGTAGCGTTATAGTTTTGTTTTCTATGTTATAATGATTTAATTGCTCGTTTATTCTTATTGCATTTATAGATATTCAAGTTAATTCTCTACGTAACTTACTGTTTCGATTTTTTTTACATAACGCAATGAAAATTCCGTATTCTTGAAATTCATAACTTTGTTAATAATTAAAATATTTTCAAACACACAATAATTCCTAATAAAGTGATATATCTTCAATTGTTCCTGTATTGTGGAAAATTCTAAGTCAATAGGAACTAGTTTTTTTTTTAAATTTTTCCAGACCAACGCCCAACAGATGGAAATTCAAATTTCAAAAATTCATAACTTTGGTAAAAAGGAAAATATTTTCAAACACTTAATATTTCGTAATAAAGTAATCTATTTTTAATTGTTCCTGTATTGTGGAAAATTCTAGGTCAAGAGGAACTAGTTTTTTTTTTAATTTTTCGAGACAAACTCTCATCAGATGGATTTACGTTTCCATTAAAAATTCACAACTTTGTTAAGAAATAAAATATTTTCAAAAGCCTGATATTTTCTAATAAAAAAATCTATCCTCAATTGTTATTGCACAGTTTAAAATTTCAGATCAGTAGGAGCTAGTCATTTTAAAAAATTTTCCAGAAAAATTCAACAGATGTAAACGCAATTTTAAAAAATTCATAACTTTGTTAAAAGTTAAAATATTTTCAAATACATAATATTTAGTAATAAAGTAATCTATTCTCAATTGTTTTTGTATTGTAGAATATTCTGGGTTAATAGGAACCATTTTTTTTTTAAATTTTTCCAGACAAACGTCCAACAGATCAAACCGCAAATTTCAAAAGTTCATAACATAAAAACCATTTTTTTTAAACTCAATATTTTCTGATAAAGTAATTCAGTTTTAATTATTTTTGAATTGTGCAAAATTATAAATCAATAGGAACTAGTCATTTTTTTTATTTTTCCAGACAAACGTCCAACGCAAATTTAAAAAATTCATAACTTTGTTAAAAAAATAAATTATTTACAAAAGCTTAATATTTTCTAATAAAGTGATCTGTTATCAATTGTTTGAGAATTATGGAAAAATCTGGGTCAATAGAAACTAGTTTTTTTATTTATTTTTTCAGGCAAACGTCCAACGCAAATTTAAGAAATTCATAACCTTGTTAAAAACTAAAATATTTTCAAAAGCATAATATTTTCTAATAAAATGATCTATTCTCAATTGTTTCAGAATTGTGGAAAATTCGGGGTCAATGGAAACTAGTTTTGTTTTTAATTTTTCCAGACAAACTTCCATCAGATGAAAACGCAAATTTCAATTGGTAGATGGCAAATTGTTGGTTGGCTGAAAAAGTGTCAGATAATTGATGATGTATATGTATTAGCTCATATCTGACATGACAACAGATGACAATTGTCAAAATTGTCACATGTCAGATTATAGATGAAACAAAACAAATAAAATGAATGATGACAAATTACAACTCTCAATTGATAGTTGTCAGATGTTTGATGACAGAAAATAAATGATAGATGTCGACAAATGACAACTATTAATTGACAATTAACATAACATAAATAATAAATGACAACTGACTGTCACTTCTTAATTGTCAACCATCTATAATCTAAGATCTGTCATCTGCCAATTGTCCATTGAGAGATCTTAGATTATAGTTGTTATATAATAAAAAAAAAGATGACAGATAAGTAATAGCCAATTAATTAACTGATGACAGGTGATAGAAGACAACGAACAGCTAATAATTGACAGATTACTGATTTCTAGTATATTGACATATGATTTGTAACAAATAAAAGACAAATGAAAATAGATAAATAAAAAATGACTGCTGACAGATATTTACGGGTGATCATATTCAATTGTTAGATTGAATATTATTGGTCGGCTGAAAGATTTGTCATTGAAAAAGTGTCAGATAATAGAAGATATCCATTAACAGATGACAATTGTTAGATTATAGATAAAAGTAAAATACAAACAGTATGCCTGAGGAAACAAACAAATAAAATGAATGATGACAAATGACAACTGTCAATTGATGTTGTCAGATGTTTGATGACAGAAAATAATGACAGATGTCGACAAATTGCAACTATCAATTGTTAGGGCAAAAATTAAGTAAATTACAAAAATATTTATAACGTTAATAGGTGGCATTTGTCAAAATAGACAGGTAATAGATGACAGCTGATAAATAATAGATGTTGACAAATAACAAATGTCAATTAAGAAATACAACCTATGAAGAATCTTTAGTAGATAACTAATGCAATGACAGATACTAGGGTGATAACTGATAATTCTAATTTAAGAATTATTAACTATTATAGATAATAATATGATGATTCATAAGTTAAAACCAATAATATCACAAATGACAATAAAACTGCCAACTGACAAATTGATGATAGATTACAGATGACAATTGACATAATTTTAGGCAGATTATGGATTATTTATATTAGCTGATAGTTGTCACATGTTAACAAATACGAATTATCAAAATAGAGAGATGACAGATGACAAATGATGAATGTCAATTGATAGATGAAAATATATAAATAATATTTGGCTTTAAACTTATAAATGTCAGATGGAAGGTAGCAAATGAATAGATAAGTGATTGATAACAGGTAACAAATAACAACGACTAATATCAATTGTCAAATGACATATTATAGATGACAAATGATAAAAAATAACAAAATTGCAACAAACTGATAGATGGCAATTGACAGTTATTGATGGTGACAGATCATCGATAACAGATGTAGAAAACAAATGAAATGATAGCTGACAGATTGACATATGATAGCGAACAAATGATAACAAATGACTGATCAAAATTGTCAACTGACAGATGACAATTGACAAATTATCGATAACAGCAAATAAAACAATGTCAATTGTTAGATGACAAATGACGAATTTCAATTGACAGATGGAAAGTGACAAATGAAATGATAAGTGACAAATAACAATTCGCAGATTACAGATAATGGATGACAATTATTAACAATTATGGATAATAAATATGATGACAAATATCTTAAAACCAATAAAATAACAAATTACCGATAATAACTGTCAACTGGAAAATATATAATAGATTACAGATGACAGATGACATAGTTTTAGGCAAATTATAGATTATTAATATAAATTGATAATTGTCACATGTTATCAGATACTAACTGTCAAAGTAGAGAGTTTACAGATGACAATTGATATAATTTTATGAAGGGTATAGATTATGTTTATTGAAAGTAACAAAAAGATTAAACAAGTTATGACAAACGACAATTATCAATTGTCAAATGACATATGATAGATGACAAAATTGTTAACTGTCAGATGACAATTGACAGATATTGATGGTGACAGATTATCGATAACAGCTGTAGGAAACAAATGAAATGATAGCTGACAGATTTCAATTGTCAATTGACAGTTTCAAATATAAGTTGCTAGATAGTATTGCCATGACAGTCAAAGATTTCAAATAACATATGAGACGGCGATTTTAAATATTTAGATGATTTATAAATGGCAATTGATATAATTTTAGGCAGGTTATAGTTAATGTCTATTATCTGATAGTTGACACATGTTCACAGATGCTAATTGACAAAATAAGAATATGACAGATGACAGATAACAGATGACAATATAAAAATAATGGCATATAAAATAAATTGTCAGATAGAAGGTAACCAATAAAATGATAAGTGATTGATGACAGATGACAATGACAGTTCGCAGATTACAAATAATGTAACTTAAAAATTTATATATTTTTAAAAATGCAATATTTACTAATAAATTAGTCTATCTTCAATTGTTTTTATATTGTGTAGAATTCTGGATCAATAAGAGTTATTATTTTTTTTTTTAATTTTTCCAGACAAACGTCTAAGAGATGAAAACGCAAATTTCAAAAATTCATAACATTGTTAAAGAATAAAATATTTCAAAAAGCTTAATACCTTCTGATAAAGTAGTCTATTCTCAATTGTTTCTGAATTGTAGAAAAATCTGGGTCATTAGAAACTAGTTTTTTTTAATTTTTTCAGACAAGCGTTCAACAGATGGAAACGCAAATTTCGAATATTCGTAACTGTGTTAAAAATTGAAATATTTTCAAAAGTGTAATATTTCCTAATAAACTAATCTATTTTCAATTGTTTTTATATTGTGGAAAATTCTGAATCAATAGGAATCAGTACATTTTTAATTTTTTTCAGACAAACGTTTAAGAGATGGAAACGCAAATTTCAAAAATTCATAACTTTGTTAAAAAATAATATATTTTCAAAAACCTGATATTTCCTAATAAAGTAATCTATCCTTAATTGGTTTTGTACAGTGAAAAATTTTAGATTAGTAGGAACTAGTAATTTTTGAAATTTTTTCAGACAAATGTCCAAACCGCAATTTTCAAAAATTCATAATTTTGTGAAAAAATAAAATATTTACAAAAGCTTCAAATTTTCTAATAAATTAATCTATTTTCAATTGTTTTTGAATTGTGGAAAATTCTGGGTCAATAGGAACCATTTTTTTAAATTTTTTTCCAGACATACGTCTAATGGATGGAAACGCAAATTTCAAATATTCGTAATTTTGTTAAATATCTAAATATTTTCAAAAATGCAATATTTTATAATTAACTAATTTATTTTCAATTGTTTTTATGTTGTGGAAAATTCTGGATCCATAGAAATTAATTTTTCCAGACAAACGTTCATCAAATGGAAACGCAAATTTCAAATATTTGTAACTTCGTTAAAAATTTAAATATTTTGAAAAATGCAATACTTCGTAATAAACTAGTCTATCTTCAATTGTTTTTGTATTGTGTAAAATTCTAGATGAATAGGGATTAGTATTTTTTTAAACTTCCAAACAAACATCTAAGAGATGAAAACGCAAATTTCAAAAATTCATAACTTTGTTAAAAAGTAATATATTTTTAAAATCCTGATATTTCCTAATAAAGTAATCTATCCACAATTTTTTTTGTACAGTAAAAAATTTTAGATAAGTAGGGATTAGTCATTTTTGAAATTTTTCCAGACAAATGTCCAATAGATGTAACCGCAATTTTCAAAAATTCGTTACTTTGTAAAAGTTAAAATATTTTCAAATCCTCAATATTACGTAATAAAGTAATCTATTTTAAATTGTTTCTGTATTGTGCAAAATTCTAGATCAAGAGAAACTAGTTTTTTTTTTAAATTTTTCTAGACCACCGTTCAACAGATCGAAATGCAAATTTCAAAAATTCATAACTTTGTTAAAAAAGAAAAGTTTTCAAAAACCTCGATATTTTCTAATTAAGTAATCTATCTTTAATTGTTTTTGTATTGTGGAAAATTCTAAATCAATAGGAACTAGTCATGTTTAAAATTTTTCGAGACAAACGTCAAAGATGGAAATGCAAATTTTAAAAATTCATAACTTTGTTAAAAAATTAAATATTTTCGAAATCCTGATATTTCCTAATAAAATAATCTATTCTCAATTGTGTTTGCACAGTGTAAAGTTCTAGGTAATTAGGAACTAGTCATTTTTTAAATTTTTCCAGACAAATTTCTAACAGATGTTAACGTCCAACGCAAATTTCAAAACTGTGAAAAAATAAAATATTTCCAAAACCATAATATTTTCTAATAAAGTGATCTATTCTCAATTGTTTCAGAATTGTGGAAAATTCAGAGTCAATACAAATAACTAGTTTAAAAAAAAAAATTCCAGACCAACGTCCATCAGAAAAATCAAATTTCAGATATTCGTAACTTTGTTAAAAATTTAAATATTTTCAAAAGTATAATATTTCCTAATAAAGTAATCTATTTTCAATTGTTCCTGCGTGGTGGAAAATTCTAGGTCAATAGGAACTAATATTTTTTTACAGTTTTCCAGATAAACGTCCTACAGATGGAAACGCAAATTTCAAATATTCGTAACTTTTTTAAAAATTTAATTTTTTTCAAAACCGCAATAATTTCTAATAAAGTAATCTATCTTTAATTGTTTTTGGATTGTGGAAAAATCTAGGTTAATGTGAACTAGTAATTTTTAAACTTTTTCCAGACAAACGTCCAACAGATGAAAACGCAAATTTCAAAAATTTATTACTTTGTTAAAAATGAAAATATTCTTAAAAACTCGATATTTTCTAATGAAGTAATCGATCCTCAATTGTTTTTGTATTGTGGAAAATTCTGGATAAGAGGAACTAGTCATTTTTTTTCAAATTCATCAATTCTTTGGCAATTTTTAGGTAAAATTTTTGTGTAATATATTCTTTTTATTTAGAATTTTTTTAAATCTCGCTAAAATACCTTAAAATTATTCTTAATCGTAGTGTTTAATCCAACGAAATAAATAGCTATTAAATTTAAAAGTGTCATCCAAAACTTGCACAATTGCCAACAACAATTTGCATTTGAGAACTAACTAATGACAGCAGGCAACTGACAAATGGAAACTGATAGTTGGTAATAAAGAATTGACATCATAATACACACCTATCAATAGGTAACTGACAAATAATTATTCACAGACAACTGACAATTTATTACAGATAATAGACAATACAATTGACAAGTGAAAAAAATGCAATTGATAAATCATATTTGACAACAGATCTCAGGCAACTGACAACTAAAAAACAATTGATAGATAGATATTACAGAACAGATATGTTAAAATAAACAATATATACAGACAACTTACAGCTAAAAACTGACTGACCAATAACAACAGACATCTAAGTATTGATAACTGATAACAGAAAACAAAAAATAAACAATAGTCAATAGACAAGGAAAAATATATAACAGATATTTGACAATTGACAATAGTCTTTTGACAAAAGATAAGTGATAACTGATAACTGGCGTTAGTTCTTTTACAATAGATTAACACAATAGACAACTTAAAATAAATAATAGACAACTGACAGATGTTGACAGACACAGATATAACACAAAAGATAACTGACAACTGGTGACAGAAAATAGTCAACAGCTGATAGAATTGAACAGACAACTAACAACTGAGAAAAATCAGCTGAGCACTGAAAACTGACAATTCATGTTAGATAGCAAACAATAGACAAACTGAAACCAGATAACTGACAAACAAAAACTGACAGTTGACAATTGATTGTTAACTATTACAAAATGACAAAACACAAGAGAAAATAGATAACGGCCGTCAGAATCAGATGAGTGACAACAGATAATAGACAACAGGTAGTAGATAACTGGTAACTGATAACTGAGAATTGACAAATGACAATAAGCAATAAACTGACAACAGATAATAGACAACAGATACATAACTAAAAATTGTCAACAGATAACAGAATATAGACATCTAGTAAACATTAATTGACAACCTATTATCAGTTGTATATATATATATATATATAATAATTAATAGATAACAACTGTCAAAATCAGACTATTGAAAACTAATGATAACAAACTGACAACTGATATTTGACAAAAGATAGATAACAGAAAATAGACGAAAGAATCAGACAAGTGACAACAGACAACTCATAATAGTAGACGACTGATAATTGACAGTGAACAATAAAAAAGCGATAATACAAAAACAACAGGTATATACAAGTGCCAATATATGTCTGATAACAGATAGCTGACAAATGATAACAGATAACATAAAATACATAACTAGTAAAAATCAATTGACAACTATAACTGACAAGTAAATCTTCCTGTTCTTCAGTTATACATCAATTATGTATGCAACCAAACATACACATAACATATTTAATCTCTGTTTTCTCTTCATTAGTACCATACGCAAATGATATACTTGTATTTAAAAAGTACAAAACCAAAGTATTTTTCTTACATAAAAAAATCTGATTCATAATGAATAAATTGGTACTTGCACCACATAACTTATTATATATGCAACCAAAGATACATACTATGCATTTATGTGTTTAACATTTAAAAAATCAAATCTCACACATATATAGCTCCTTTACGTCAATAAATCTCAATCATGCTATCTGTATAACCTATAAATAGTACTTCAGAACCAAACGATATTCTATGCAACCAATGATACATACGGTGAATTTAAGATTATTTTTCAATATCTGGCAAATATTCTTTGAAAATATTAAGAACCTCATTTACTCAAACAGTATACATATAACCAAACAAATATTTAACAAAATTAAACTTCTTCAAAATTTATTATCTAAGTGGATTTTAAACATACTATATAACTTGGTGATATAAGAGGCAACCAAAGAAACATGATTTCTAAACATCTAACTTTAGAAAATGAATCTTATCTGTTTTACGTTTACTCTACGACGGTTCATTCAGTTTTCTCGCAGATGTATAAAAGTGCAGTGTTACTTTTATGAGGTGATTATGCAACCAAATAAACTGATGAATTTTCATAAATTCAACAATTAATTTTTATACCATCAAATAACATCTGACAGTTTAAATGGACGAGACGAATACATTACCGTACAATTGATTAAAACACTGTGACGATTCCCGATAAATAATAATTGAACGCGTGTCGCCGATAAAACCAGCGAGATAAAAGGCCATCCTTTATTCACGACAGTGATTGATTCGGAACTTTTGAGCCGTAGCAGTGAATTTAATTAACACCTCTGAAACGATGCTATCGAAGACGAAAAACACTGCGGAATATTTTAGCTTTTTACCGAGCACCGGAGGAATACAATACGGATTTCTTTTTTTTTTTTAGAGAGGTCCACTGTATTATTAATGATGGGACACTATTTGGTCTTCTTTGTGCCACTATCTCGCATCTCGCACAATTAAAAACACACCGGAGCCGAATTTATTGCACACCTAATTTCTATATCGGAATTCAGCCCGCATCAATCTTGTCTGTGTGTGTGTGTGTGTCTTTTTAGTGCCCGAACGGCATTTAAAATTAATTAATTTCACAGTCTCTGACTCTCGTTCACTTATTCATGTATTTCGTGTTTTTGTCAGCGACGGTTCCCGTAAGTTATTACTTAATAGTGTGCCAGCCAATTAACATTTTCTTCCAAACTCACTTTCACGCTTAAAGTTCTATGTTTGGTAAATAATGGACTTATTAAAATGCTACCGCCGCTCAGTCTATAAACATCACATTAAATTGGCATTGTTGACAAATGCATAATGTCTCGCCATGTAAAGACCTTTAGAAAGCAATTTAACACAGGATAATGCGCATGATATTTTGTTGTTAATAAATAATCACTATTATGCAATTAAATGCTAGTATGGATGATTAACTTACATTATACTTACCTTAATGAATTGAGTGAACTCTCTTGGTGGCCGTAATGGTCGACGTTTATTGTAAGAAAATGGTAAATTCCCTTACGAAATACTAACTAAGAATTCAAGTATGCACACTTTTAAATATGATGTATCAAGGCTTGTAATCTAATCTAATCTATTGTAACACATTTTTGCTACCAGCCCTCGCTAAAATGTTTCTCTTGATTAACTTAATTTTCCACCTTGATAGGCAACTGTAAGAGCACAGATCTTTAAAGATACTTAATTTTATTCAAATGAGAACGAAGGTTTCGACAGTGAATCAAGGTTTGTTTTAGCGTTTAACATCCATATTCTAATTCTTAATTCTTTCATATATGCTCCTTATAGTAAATATGAACCTCACTTACTACAACCTAAAAAATTTTAAAGTAACCAGCGGCGTATTTCTACTGAAGGGTACATAAAAGCTTAACTTAACTTTAAGAAAGATTTTACAATCTAACCAAAGTTTCTTAATTTTCCAATTGAGGAGGAAAATCAAAAATTACAAAAATATTTCTTTAAGACATCTGACAGGTTCTAGGAAATTCACAGCCAAATTGCAAGAATTTTAGAATTTAATAGCAATTTTCTTCCTGTCTTCTAAAAATTCGTTCATTCCTTTTTTTCGATTATTTTAGAAATTTGTATATTTTTTTCTGTAATTTCTTTAGATTTTATATTCTAATTTTCCAGAAAATTTTTTCATATTTTTTGATTTTTCTTCAGGAATGGATTTTGAAATTGTCCCAGAAATTTAACTTCTAGATTACTAAAACTTTTCTGGAGGTGCTCCTCAATTTACAAGGATTTTGGACTTATTTCAACAATTTTCATTCTAATTTCCTTAACATTTTTTTCTGGAAAATTTCTAAGAATTTTTTCGAGAGTAGTATTCCCAAGAATTTTACTTAGCATTTTTTAGGTTTTAAATTTTCTTCGTTCAGTTTTCTGAAAGTCTCAAGATTTACTCTCATAAAATAGAGTTATTTTCGTGGTTCTGGAAATGTCAAGCAAAATTAAATTTTTATATTCCAAATGGCAAGAATTTTAGAATTATTCTCTAAAATTTTGATGGCTTCAAAATATTTCAGAAAACTTTTTTCTAGATTTCTAGAAACTTTATGAGTTCAAGGAGTTAAAATTTTTACAGAATCATTAATTCCAATTTTCTTGATTTTTTACTAGTTTTTTTTTAAGAATTTACTTTCCGATTAAAGAGTATTCTAAAACTCTTCTTTCTGATTTCTAATTTTTTTAGCAGTTTTGCTTCTTAATTGTGAAACTTTTCTTAATAGTTTTAAAATTGTATCATCTTGCGAATTTTTAATTTTTTTCATTTTTTCGCCCAGTTTTTCTAAGACTTTCTCTTACTAGTTTAGTAATTTTTAATTATTTCTTTTGTTATGACCTGTGTAAACGTACGTATTAACACCAATAAAGATCTATTAATTAGATTTTTATTTTCAATAGCTCTACAAATTTCTAACAAATTTTCCTTCAAGTTTCTAGAATTATCTCGATAATTGTGATGTTTATTTTGTAGCTTCTAGAATTTAAGATTTTAATATGTATTTTTATCATCACATGGCCTACCGTAAATAAATAAATAAAAAATTTCCAACAAATGTTCTTTCATATTATTAAATCCTTACTAACAATATCTTTTCAAAAATATGAAGATTTAAAGATGATTTTTCTTTCAGATTTCAAAATTTTTTTAAGAATATCACGTCCTAATGGAATTTTAGAATTTCAAGAAATTTATTAGTTTTAGAAAATTTCAGCTATTTTTCTTTTAGATTTCTATTTTCTAACAATTCGTCGTCCCACTTTTCTCCCAGATTTCTATTTTCTAACAATTCATCGTCCAGTTTTCTAAAAATTTTCAGGATTAACTTTTAGATATTAGATTTTTTCAGTTTCAATTTTCGAATAATTTATTTTTTAAATTGACCATATTTTTAAATATTCTATCAATTTTTTATAGTTTTAGAAGTTATCCAAGATTTCTATATAAAATTTTATATATTCTATTTATTTTTAAATTTTCAAATTTCTGAAAGTTTTATAGATCCCATGATTACAAATTTTAGTTGTTTTATTATCTCCTTTTCTAATACTGAAAAAATATAGATTTTGCCTCCAAACTTTTAGAATGTTTGGCAAATTTTCAGTTTTCTGAAATTCTGCCAGCTTTATCCTCTTACTGACTCTAGAGTTTTAACGTTTCAGAAATTCTCAGTATCGAATTTTCTGAAATTCGAGAGCTCTGAAACTCTAAATAACTCTGCCGTATTTAAATCTCTATAAATTTTGTAATTCTTAACTTTTCTTCTTCATTCTTCGTTATTCTTATTGTTTCTCTGATTCTAAGTAATATAAGTTATCTTATATTTTTTTATTATCTCACTAAAATTCTATAAAATAAAGAGAAAAAGTGCTTGATGTTAAAAAATCCTAGTACTTGTTCTGGAAAAAAAAAATCCGCAAAATTTTAGAAATCTGTAATCGAAACTATTAGTAAATTGAAGAAAGTTTGAATAAAAATCTCGTACTTCAGAAGAAAGAGAAATTACTTGAATATTCTGTAATAAAATAATAAATAGCCCAACACATACATACAAAAATCTTCGATTTTAGAAGAAAAATTGCTGCAAAAATTCAAGAAACTCTGAAAACTATTTTTGTATAGAGAAAATGCGACAGAATTAGAAATTTATGAAATCTAAAACGAAATGAATTAAAACATCTTTAGGAAAGTTTTTGCACTCTGGTAGAGTACAATGTTGCAATATTTAAAATTCTAGAAAACTGTCGTATAAATTGTTTCTATTACCATCGAAGGAAATTCTTGCACTTCAGAAGAGAAAACAGAAAGTTTATAAGACTAATTCTTGTACATCAGAAGTGAAAATTTTGAAAAATTTTAGAAATCTGATAGAGAAGGAAACTCTTACACTTTGGTGAAGGAAATGATGTAAAATTTTTAATTTAAGAAATTTAAAGATTGCTTGATTATCCTAGAAGTCTAGAAGGAAATTCTTGTACTCCTTTTTGAAAGGAAAATGTAAAAGTTTAGAATTATGAAAGAGAAATTTTAGAAGAGCATATGGAAAATTAAAAATTTTGAAAACCTGAAGAGAAATTGTTTGAAAATTCTGTAAAACAATTTTTGAATTTTTTGAAAATTATTAAATAATTATATTTACCAGATTGGATGTAATGATGGTATTATAATGTGTTAAAAATAGTTTCTATATATCTTTGAGAATACTCACTATGTTTAATGACAATGACAGACTATTAGAATTTCGTTCTCGTATTTATCACTAATTAACGTAAGTTTTCTGCGTAATCTGGAGCACATAAATTCAGCGGTGCAGTGGGCATTCGGACGGATTTAAGCGCTGGACGTGCCCAGCATTCAATTCTTTTGGCAACAAGCAACGGAACGGTTTTAAACCTGCCACAAATCTTATTTATATGTGAATGTGTTCCAGAGACACGATTCGCCATAATGACCGCCATTTCGAATCCATGTACGTAGAGAGTGCCCGATCGTAAAACAGGCCTGGACGTTAAAGTGCATTTACACTCTTTTCGGTGCATAAACTAAGTTTATGTATCGATTATTTCGGTCTCGTACCAAGCCGTAAAATCTTATTAGCGGTGTATCACTTTCTGAAAAAAAAAAATGGTGACGCGGTGTTATCGGATGAAAAAGTGAAACAAAACGATGGATTTAACGTTTTACGATGGCCAAATAATTTAAGGCGATTACGTGTTAACCCAATATAAGGCGATCATGTGAGTTTATCATTGGAGTAGAGTTTTTGTAGATGAAGAACGATATCTTTGATTTAGATTCAGATTAAATTTCAGAAAGTAATAGTAATATTATAAAATTGTGATGTAGTAAACATAATACTTTCCCTACATTCTCTTTAAATAAAGCAGTGCACTCATAGATTTTTTATGCAATTTAATTTTAATCGTCTCTAGATTTTTTTGAAAATTCCACAACCAAAAAATGGTCAAAATTTATTAAAAATTAATTAATCTCGATGATAGCTGTTAAAATAAAACGATGTACTCGTAGATTTACATGTACTGTAATTTTAATCGTCCTTCCAATTTTTTGAAAATTTTACACATTTCACCTCAAGTAAAAAATGAAAAAACAATTGCTACAAGCAGGAAATAATGTAAATTTATTAATCTTGATGGAAGTTGTTAAAATAAAGCCATACACTCATAGTTTTTTATGTAATTTAGTTTTAATAGTCTCTCGAATTATTGTAAATTTCACACTTTTCACTTCGACTAAAAAAATAAAAAACAATTGCCACAAGCACAAAATAGACAATATTTATTAAAAATTGATTAAGCTTAATTACAATTGTTAAAATAAAACGATGCACTCATAGATTTTTAAGTAATTTAATTTTAATCGTCTCACAAATTTTTTGAAAATTCCACACTTTTCACCTCTACAAAAAACAAAAATGAGAAACGATTGCCACGAGCTCTAAATAGTCAAAATTTATTAAAAATTGATTAAACTCGATAATAGTTTTTAAAATAAAACAGTACACTCATAGATTTTCATTCACTGTAATTTTAATCGTCCTTCCAATTTTTGGAAAATTTTACACATCTCATCTCGAGTAAAAAAAACTGAAAAAACAATTGCCACCAGCACGAAATAATCTAAATTTATTAATCTTGATGAAAGTTGTTAAAACAAAGCCATACACTTGTAGATTTGTATGTAATTTAGTTTTAATGGTCTCTCGAATTATTGAAAATTTCGAACTTTTCACTTAGAATAAAAAAATAGAAAACCAATTGCCACAAGCACGAAATTGACAAGATTTATTAAAAATTGATAATACTTAATGACAGTTTTTAAAATTAAGCCGTAAACTCATTGATTTTTTATGTAATTTAATTTTAATCGTTTCTTGATTTTTTTTTCAAAATTCCGTAATTTTCACTTCGACTAAAAAAATAAAACAATTGCTACAAGCACAAAATGGACAATATTTATTAAAAAATGATTAAGCTTAATGACAGTTGTTAAAATTAAATGATACACTCATAGAATTTTATGTAATTTAATTTGAATCGTCTCACGAATTTTTTGAAAATTCCACACTTTTCACCTCGACAAAAAAAATTGACAAACAAGTACCACGAGCTCTAAATAGTCAAAATTTATTAAAGATTGATTAATCTTGATGATAGTTGTTAAAATAAAACGATACACTCATAGATTTTCATGTACTGTAATTTTAATCGTCCTTACAATTTTTTGAAAATTTTACACATTTCACCTCGAGTAAAAAAAAACTGAAAAAACAATTGCCACAAGCACGAAATAATCTAAATGTATTAGTCTTGATGGAAGTTGTTAGAACAAAGCCATAAACTCATAGATTTTTATGTAATTTAGTTTTAATAGTCTCTCGAATTATTGAAAATTTCGAACGTTTCACGTCGAATAAAAAAATAGAAAAACAATTGCCACAAGCACGAAATTGACAATATTTATTAAAAATTGATAATACTTGATAACAGTTCTTAAAATGAATCCGTACACTAATTGATTATTTGTGTAATTCTATTTTAATCGTCTCTTGATTTTTTTCAAAATTCCGCAGTTTTCACTTCGACTAATAAAAAATCAAAATCAATTTCCACAAGCACAAAATAGACAATATTTATTAAAAATTGATTAGGCTTAATGACAGTGGTTAAAATATAACGATACACTCATAGATTTTGATGAAATTTAATTTTAATCGTCTCACCAATTTATTGAAAATTCCACACATTTCAACTCGACAAAAAAATTGAGAAACAAGTGCCACGAGCTCTAAATAGTCAAAATTTATTAAAAATTCATTAATCTTGATGATAGTTCTTAAAATAAAATGATACACTCATAGATTTTCATGTACTGTAATTTTAATCGTCCTTCCATTTGTTTGAAAATTTTACACATTTAACCTCGAGTAAAAAAACTGAAAAAACAATTGCCACAAGCACGAAATAATCTAAATTTGTTAATCTTGATGAAAGTTGTTGAAACAAAGCCATACACTTGTAGATTTATATGTAATTTAGTTTTAATGGTCTCTCGAATTATTGAAAATTTCGAACTTTTCACTTCGAATAAAAAAATTGAAAAACTATTGCCACAAGCGCGAAATTGACAAGATTTATTAAAAATTGATAATACTTGATGACAGTTCTTAAAATTAAGCCGTACACTTTTTTTTTAATGTAATTTAATTTTAATAGTCTCCCGAATTATTGTAAATTTCACACTTTTCACTTCTAATTAAAAAATAGAAAAACAATTGCCACAAACACGAAATTGACAATATTTATTAAAAATTGATAATACTTGATGACAGATCTTAAAATTAAGCCGTACACTCATTGATTTTTTATGTAATCTAATTTTAATCGTTTCTTGATTTTTTTCAAAATTCGCAGTTTTCACTTCAACTAAAAAAATAAAAAACAATTGCCACAAGCACAAAATAGACACTATTTATTAAAAATTGATTGAGCTTAATGACAGTTGTTAAAATAAAACGATACACTCATAGATTTTTATGTAATTTAATTTTAATCGTCTCACGAATTTTTTGAAAATTCCACACTTTTCACCTCGACAAAAAAAAAATTGAGAAACAAGTGCCACGAGCTCTAACTAATAAAATTTATTAAAAATGGATTAATCTTGATGATAGCTGTTAAAATAAAACGATGCAGTCATAGATTTTCATGTACTGTAATTTTAATCCTCCTTCCATTTTTTTGAAAATTTTACGCATTTCACCTCGAGCAAATAAAACTGAAAAAACAATTGACACGAGCACGAAATAATCCAAATTTATTAATCTTGATGAAAGTTGTTAAAACAAAGCCATATACTTGTAGATTTGTATGTAATTTAGTTTTAATGGTCTCTCGAATTATTGAAAATTTCGAACTTTTCACTTCGAATAAAAAAATAGGAAAACAATTGCCACAACCACAAAATTGACACGATTTATTAAAAATTGATAATACTTGATGATAGTTTTTAAAATTGAGCCGTACACTCATAGATTTTTTATGTAATTTAATTTTAATCGTCTCTTGATTTTTTTCAAAATTCCGTAATTTTCACTTCGACTAAAAAAAAAACAATTGCTACAAGGAGAAAATAGACAATATTTATTAAAAATTAATTAAGCTTAATGACAGTTGTTAAAATAAAACGATACACTCATAGATTTTGATGAAATTTAATTTTAATCGTCTCACCAATTTATTGAAAATTCCACACATTTCAACTCGACAAAAAAATTGAGAAACAAGTGCCACGAGCTCTAAATAGTCAAAATTTATTAAAAATTCATTAATCTTGATGATAGTTCTTAAAATAAAATGATACACTCATAGATTTTCATGTACTGTAATTTTAATCGTCCTTCCATTTGTTTGAAAATTTTACACATTTAACCTCGAGTAAAAAAACTGAAAAAACAATTGCCACAAGCACGAAATAATCTAAATTTGTTAATCTTGATGAAAGTTGTTGAAACAAAGCCATACACTTGTAGATTTATATGTAATTTAGTTTTAATGGTCTCTCGAATTATTGAAAATTTCGAACTTTTCACTTCGAATAAAAAAATAGAAAAACTATTGCCACAAGCGCGAAATTGACAAGATTTATTAAAAATTGATAATAATTGATGACAGTTCTTAAAATTAAGCCGTACACTTTTTTTATGTAATTTAATTTTAATAGTCTCCCGAATTATTGTAAATTTCACACTTTTCACTTCTAATTAAATAATAGAAAAACAATTGCCACAAACACGAAATTGACAATATTTATTAAAAATTGATAATACTTGATGACAGATCGTAAAATTAAGCCGTACACTCATTGATTTTTTATGTAATTTAATTTTAATCGTCTCTTGATTTTTTTCAAAATTCCGCAGTTTTCACTACGACTAATAAAAATAAAAAACAATTTCCACAAGTACACAATAGAAAATATTAATTAAATATTGATTAAGTTTAATGAGAGTTGTTAAAATAAAACGATACACTCATAAATTTTTATGTAATTTAATTTTAATCGTCTCACGAATTTATTGAAAATTCCACACTTTTCACCTCGACAAAAAAAAATTGACAAACAAGTACCACGAGCTCTAAATAGTCAAAATTTATTAAAGATTGATTAATCTTGATGATAGTTGTTAAAATAAAACGATACACTCATAGATTTTCATGTACTGTAATTTTAATCGTCCTTCCAATTTTTTTGAAAATTTTACACATTTCACCTCGAGTAAAAATAACTAACAAAACAATTGCCACAAGCACGAAATAATCTAAATTTATTAATCTTGATGGAAGTTGTTTTAACAAAGCCATACACTCATAGTTTTTTTTATGTAATTTAGTTTTAATAGTCTCTCGAATTATTGTAAATTTCACACTTTTCACTTCGAATAAAAAAATAGAAAAACAATTGCCACAAGCACGAAATTGACAAGATTTATTAAAAATTGATAATACTTGATGACAGATCTTAAAATTAAGCCGTACGCTCATTGATTTTTTATGTAATCTAATTTTAATCGTCTCTTGATTTTTTTCAAAATTCCGCATGTTATGATGCCCCAAATGCTGACATCCACAAAATCTTTAAGAAGATATAAGGAAGCTGCGGAGCGGCGCGCCTTAGTCCCTAACATCGGTCGGCTCGCACTTCGCTCAAATCGCGAAACTAATTTTAAGTATAATTAAGTGTTTTATAAAGTTCTAATACATATAATAGATCATTGTAATCAATCAGTAATCATTTTGTGAAATAAATAAAAGTTACTTTTTAAAAACTCAAATTCCATAATCCGGAATTTAACTGGCCCTGCGAACAGGATATCTGTAACGTCTAAAAATCGGCGGTTCGTGACAACGATTCGATCAGATATCGAGAATATCTGTAACGTCTAAAAATCGGCGGTTCGTCTCAACGATTCGATCAGATATCGAACACAATCGAAAGTGCAAAGAACAAACTCAAGTTAAGTGAATTTAAATCCGAAATTATTCAAATTGGACTACACTTGGATTATCTACAAGATGGTTCCAGTTCTGCTAATGTAAGTGCAAACATTCACTACATTGCCAAATCATTTCATGTCCCAAAACAATATTGACATCGATCACTTATCCCAATTACTAAACTCCCTAAGAGTCATGCCTTATACCGTAAAAGATATAACCAACGTCTATCAAGACACAATTCCAAATTTTGACGGAGACGCGAACGTATTAAATGCTTACATATCGGCGTGCGAATTTCTTGTTACAACTTTTCTACAAGAACCAAATCCAGCAATTCAAGCTTTGTTATTAAGAATATTTCAAGGAAAATTAAAAGGAAAAGCTTTAAAAACCGTGAGCAGTAACGAAGAAACCACCACATGGCGAGAATTGAAAAATTTATTGTTAAATCATTTCGGCGATCAACGGTCCGAATCATGTTTATTTGGTGACTTAGCACAGATTCGACCTAATAAAAACGAGGGTTCATATAATTTTGGCGCTCGCATAAAAGAAACATTACAACTTTTGTTGACTCAAGTAAAATTAAGAGACAACGACGCGAATAGCAGGCTTTTGAAAGGCAACAATTACAAAACTACGGCGTTACAAATTTATCTGCAAGGATTACTTGAAATAGATCATGTAACGGGAATAATGGTGCAGGTAAAGCAACCCCGCGACCTAGAAACAGCAATGAGTCACGTCATCGAAGTAGAGAATTTTAATTACCGTGCAGGACGCGCAAATAATTTACAACGAGTAAATTCAAGATTATCTCAAGAAAAATCACGCATCCCGAATAAACAACCTAATCGTTACATACCACGATCAGCACCTATAATGCAACCATATTTTATTCAACCACAAAAAATGCCATCAACTTCGGCAATCAATCAATATACACCAAGACCTAATTTGAATCAACATTACCAGGCAAATCAAAAACCGTTTTATAATCAAGCAAACAACGCGAATCAAAGATCATCTCAATCATTTATTAAAACTCCTGCTCAAATAATGCAAAAAAGTGTGCCCAAACCCACGCAAATGGAAATCGACCCCAGTTCGCAGAAGCGAGCAGCATCAGGCACCGCGCAACAACACAAGCGACCTAGATGGACACCTGGCCCTGGTCAGCACTTGTACTATCAACACGATAACGAGGAAATACCATACGATGAGACGCAGAACGACGAAAATATAAACACAGAGTGCGATTACGACGAGGAATTCGATAAAGACCTTGAAGAAAATTTTCACTTCATCAGCCTATCTACGAAGAAGAAATAATAAACGAACTAAACGACGAAACAGCAATAATCGACGTAAATAATATAAATTGTAATTTGCCCTATATAACATGTTCAGGACTTAAATTTCTTATAGATACCGGATCAACGAAAACGCTTATTAATTCTAAACTTTTCGAACATTTTAAAGAATATGCGATCAAAATTCCATTTATAATCAAAACAGCTCATAATACAACTAAACATGATGATGCTATATTTTTAGAAATTCCACCAATATTTAAAACAAACATTCAACATACATTTTTTAGATTCGATTTTAGTAAAAAATTCGATGGACTAATCGGAATCAATCTTTTAAACAAACTCGGAGCAATTCTTGATATTCGTAAAAAATTACTTATAACTGAAAATGCAAATATCCCTATAAATTTAAATACAGAAAAACTTACGTTCGAACCACTAGAGGCGAGGATAATAAAAATACCAGTCAATGTACAGGAGGGAACTATTTACGTACCACCAATTGAATTTCGCCCAGGAATTATTGTAAAAGAATCAATCGCTGAAGCAGTTAATCATGAAGCTTTAGTTATTGCTATTAATTACACTCAAGAAAAGAAAAATATTAAAATCTGTGACTCCCTTCAAACCCAAATAGTAGATGAAATAAACGAAATTTACGGATACGAAGAAATGGATATCGATTACAACTTAAATTTGGACGAGATACAAAGAGAAAACGTGAATAAAAATTTGAATACCACTGGAATTAACATCGAAGAAGAAGCCTTTATTAGAGCACTCGCAGAAAAATACAAACATATATTCTACATCGAAGGTCAAAAATTAACGTTCACACACTGCGTTAAACATAAACTAAATTTAAAGGATCAATCACCTGTTTATGTCAAAATGTATCGACAGCCAATTGAAACGAAAAGGGAAATTAAAAATCAAGTTTTAGAACTTCTGGATCAAGACATCATTCAAGAAAGCATATCACCTTGGAGTTGTCCTGTGAATATCGTCACAAGAACTACCAATGGCAAAACGAAAAAACGAATGGTTATCGACTATCGGCGATTAAACGATCGGATGATAGAAGATAAATATCCAATTCCTAATATAGCAGATATATTAGATAAATTGGGTAGATGCCACTATTTCAGCAGTATAGATCTAGCGTCCGGCTACCACCAGGTGGAGATGGACCCAGCTGACAGAGAAAAAACCGCTTTCTCAACTGAACAAGGATATTTCGAATTTAAAAGGATGCCGTTCGGGTTAAAAAATGCCCCAGCGACATTTCAAAGACTAATGGACAATATATTGAAAGGATTATTAGAAGATACATGCATGGTTTATTTAGATGATATAATTATTTACTCGGTATCACTACAGGAACATATAGCAAAATTGAATAAAGTTTTTGAAAGACTAGAAAACGCAAATTTTAAAGTTAAACTGGAAAAATGTGGATTTCTTAGAAAAGAGCTTAAATATTTAGGTCATATAATTACGGAAAACGGCGTAAAACCGAATCCAGAAAAAGTCAATGCAATAAAAAATTACCCTCTACCAAAAACACAAAAGGAAATTAAAGCATTTTTAGGACTCGTTGGATACTATCGAAAATTTATTAGAAATTTTGCGGAAATCACAAAACCGCTTACAAATTGTTTGAAGAAAGGATCCCAAATTAAATTAGATAATAAATATATAAACGCATTCGAGACATGTAAAGTTTTATTGATGAATGAGCCAATACTTCAATACCCCGACTTTACAAAGGAATTCATTATTACAACAGATGCGTCAGATATAGCGTTAGGAGCTGTCCTCTCGCAAGGTAAAATTGGCCAAGACAAACCAGTAAGTTATGCTTCCAGAACATTAAGCGCAACCGAACAAAAATATTCAACGATCGAAAAAGAATTACTTGGAATAATGTATGCAGTCAAATATTTTAGACCCTATGTTTACGGCAGACATTTTAAAATTTATACAGATCACCGACCATTAGTATGGTTGTGGAAATTAAAAGAGCCTAATTCAAAACTAATGAGATGGAAATTAAAATTGGAAGAATATGATTTCGAAGTTATTTACAAAAAAGGAAAATATAACACAAATGCAGACGCTTTATCGAGAATTACCCAAGAACAATTGTATGCGATAGAAGACGATATGATTTCTTTAACTCCTAACCCAGATCCAGAGACACAACGAATGTTAGACCAGATTATTGAAGAACTAGAATTAGGGGATACCTTGGATCCACAAAATTTACCAAATACATCATTTGCAAGAGAAGAACAACCTGGCCCAACTGGTAAGAATCTAACAATGTTACGACAAGAATTACAAGAACAATCAACAGCAGACAGAGAAACCCCAATGTTGCTACCGAACGAAGAAGACAGTACGAGTAACATCATACACTCTAACCAGCAACCTGAGCCTACACGAGGAATCACCATCCTAGACGATATTATAAACGATAAGAAAAAACAATATTTTTTGAGCCACACTACTACTGACACGAAAGTCGATCTATCAAACGAAGACGGAAATAAAATATTCAAAGTAAAAATAGGAACCCAAAATTTAGAAGAGGAAATCACAAAATTCATGAAGGAATATTTAATAGGACCCGGAAAACATTATTTATATTTCGAAAACGATACACTCTATCCTCATTTTTGTAAAATGTATGTTCAACTTTTTAATGATAAAGGACCAAAATTAATTAAATGTACAAAAAGGGTCACCGTAATAAGCAACGAAGCTGATCAGTTGGAATTAATAACGACGCACCACACTGGCAAAAGAAATCACCGAGGAATAGTAGAAACACTAACTCAACTAAAACGACAATGTTACTGGAAAAATATGAAACAAATGGTAACAGATTATATTAATAGCTGTATGATTTGTAATAAAAGCAAATACGACCGGCATCCCACCTTGCCACCTCTACAACTTACAAAAACTCCGGACAAACCATTTCAAAAATTGTTCATGGATACATTTACAATTGCGAATTCAAAATTCTTAACGATAATAGACACCTTTTCTCGATTAGGTCAAGCAATACCTCTAACATCCACAAATTCTGTCGAAGTAGCTAACGGACTATTGGAATATTTTAAATATTACGGAACACCACTAGAAATAAGTTGTGACAGCGGAAAAGAATTCAAGAATGACCTCATCATGAAATTACTTGAAGCCCATAAAATAAAAATACATTTTGGAACACCTGCAAATCCTAGTTCACAAGGAAACATCGAGCGATTCCACTCAACAATACTTGAGCAAATCAGATGTCTCGAAGAAAGAAAAAAGCAACCTATCGAACAACAAATGAAGTTAGCCGTCATAGCGTACAACAACACCATATCAAAACCAACTGGCTTTACACCACTGGAACTAGTTTTTGGTCACACTTCGCTAAGAGACCCCATGGATCTGCTTTACTCCGAAGAATATTATCATCAATATGTATCCGATCATAAAGAACGACTTCAACACCTTTACAAATCCATCCAGGAGAAAAACATCGAACAAAAAGAAAAATATGTACAAAAATCTCAAGAAAACGCTAAGACAAAACCTTTCAAAATTAACGAATTAGTATATGTTAAAAATAATGGTAGAAACAAATTAGTTAACCCCCATATTGGCCCTTATAAAATAATAAAAATTAATGACTATTCGACTGTAGAAGTTAAAACAAAAACAAGAACCAGAAAATTCCACACAAGAAACTTGAAACATTATGTTGTTTCAGATGTATCGGATATTATATCATTAACATCAGATGCGACGTTACCCTAGAAGCCATCAATGACGATACAGGTCTTTTCCCAGTAAAATTAGGAGAAGCCCAAATCAAAACCAACCAATGGAAAATAACAACAATATATCATCTCGACCATTTGGCACAAGAAATTGAAACTCTCAATAATAATTGCGATAATTGGATAACTACTTTTAAAAATGGAACTCACAGCAATCTTTACAGCAGAGAAATGGCAAATTATATATCCATACTATCCACGAAGAGAAGTAAAATGTTACAGCAACTTGAACAACTATTACCCCAAAAGGAACCTCGTAGAACTAAAAGAGGAGCCATTAATATTTTAGGACAAATAATTAATAGGATTACCGGAAATCTAGATAACGAAGATGTCGAAAGGTACGACAAAGAAATTCAGAATATAATTCAGTCACAATCAAAAATCGAAGCTATAATGGAAAAACAGATCTCTGTATCAATAAAAACAATTAATGAATTTAATCAAACAATAGCAGATCTAAGGAGCAATCAGTTAGTGCTAACCTCAAGAATGATGCAACTAAATCAATCTATTAAAAATGTTACATTTTATCAATTGGAAGAATCTCAACGAATAACTCTCTTCGCTATTTTTAATCAACTGAATTTTCTAATAGATAACACAAACGACATCTTATCTTCACTCGTTAACGCTGTTACATTCGCCAAATTAAATACATATCATCCCTCGATGATGGACACTTTAAACCTTATTTACGAACTGAAACAATTAAACCAACTTCTCCACAACGAAAAATTACCACGAGAACCCACAACAGAAAACATTCATATTATTCAACGAATTATTACGGTTAGAGCTTACGTCAAAAGAAATTCCATTATATTTCTCCTAGAGATCCCTCTGACAGAAATCTCCCAATACGTCTACTACCATTTATATCCCTTACCAATCCCTGGAAACAATAACACATTCCACTATATAATACCAAATCATAACCTATTGGCAATCAATGGTGAACGATTTGTACCAATCAGCAAACCATGCGAGGAAATAGAAGCAATGCAGTTTTTATGTCAAGCTACCAACAGTCTACGGATCACCCAGGATTCACCGTGCGAAGTTCAGCTATTATCCTACACTCTACATTACGAAAAATGCGTACACAGTTTTGAAACACTCGATGCAACTTGGATCAAGCAAATTCATGAAAACCTATGGATCATCGTTTTGCCCTCTACTCAGAAAATCGAGAAGAAGTGCAACAAACAGACCGAATTAGATGCAATCAACGGAACCTACATCGCAAGAGTAACCCCAGGATGCTCGCTGCACATACAAAATTATTCATTGACCAGTTTCCAAGAAAAAAAGATTTCAAGAAGACCGAACATTCCTCAATTAACATTCTCCGAAGAAAAAGCTGTACCCGCAAAATGGAAAATGCAGTTTGCAAAATTGAACGAAATCCATGCGACAAACATAACTGGACTCAACGACGACTTAGTCAAGCTTCAAGAGGACCTTAAAACTCTGAAGAAATCAAACACAATCCATGGTCAACCTCCTTCCATTTGGACCATAATTATTTACGTATTATTATTCGTAGGCCTCTTCACACTCATCACGAGGTACCTTCAGAACAAGAAATCCTTCTCTATCTGGAGGAAGAAATCTTCAACCACGGACCAACCCAATCAAGAACCAACGACTTGTGGAAAACAACCCTGGATTCCATGAGTCATGCCAGAGGATGTTTCCGCACTTATGCCGGGGGTGTTATGATGCCCCAAATGCTGACATCCACAAAATCTTTAAGAAGATATAAGGAAGCTGCGGAGCGGCGCGCCTTAGTCCCTAACATCGGTCGGCTCGCACTTCGCTCAAATCGCGAAACTAATTTTAAGTATAATTAAGTGTTTTATAAAGTTCTAATACATATAATCAATCATTGTAATACATATAATCAATCATTGTAATCAATAAATAAAAGTTACTTTTTAAAAACTCAAATTCCATAATCCGGAATTTAACTCGCAGTTTTCACTTCGACTAAAAAAATTTAAAAAACAATTGCCACAAATAGACAATATTTATTAAAACTTGTTTAATCTTATCGATTTGCAGTCTTTCAGTGCATAATTTGAAAATATATTTATTTATGCATATTATATACTTTTGAAGTATTTTATGAACATGCGCAGAAAGTGCGGAGAACTTAATGCCACCATTTAAAATTGTGGTGACAAAAACTTATAAACGCAGGATAGAGTATATCGAACACGTACAAAACCCAATTATCCGTTACATCATGCGCAATTATAGGTAAACAATAATGAGCTAAACGACGGCAGTAAAATAATATCACAGTCCGTTAACCGGCGTAATTGCACACTATCGTTTCTCAGGAAAAGTCTAAACACATAAATTAGCGTAAATTGCGATATTAATGGCGAAAACGGTGAAATCTTTATCATTAACACCCAATTAATAAACACAGCGCCGTCGGTGTGCCAATGCGTAATTATTATTTGCTGAACGCTCACAGATTTATAATTGATTTTGTTGACATTTACTTATTAGATTTACACGTTTTGTGGGGTTTGCACTTTATGCTCATTGTTGCGTATCATTGGATTAGTGTAAATATAATTAAGTTAGATATTGACATCTAATCCAAAGATTTATTTTAAGCAATCATATTAATAGGCTCCTAGTTAAAGTAAAGAATTATTATTATTAAAGAAAGCCTTACATAAGTATAGCTCTACTAGAGGTCGTTCTGTGTTCGTCATTAAAAAAAATTCTTAGAGCATGATAATGATGATAACAAATAAAATATGTAATTTTAATCATCATTAATGAAACTTCTCTTTTCACACCCTTAACGCAAATAATACCATCATTACCACCAACCTAGTGAAACTGCCTCCCGAGATCATTTACGTCTCAGTTTATCCTCACGAGGAAGACGTTCAGATAAACCTTGAACCTTTCATCCCCTCGGCGACGACGACGCTCTGATAAAGATTAATTCAGTTTGCATACATCTTCCCTTCGCACATTAAGCCACCGCACCGACGTCGAACTTAGACTAACACCATCAAATTTAATACCGACTAATATCGAATGCGCGCGTGGAATTTACATCTGCGGAGATATTTCGGAGTCTCTCTTGAAGCGGGCCCCTAATCACATACACATTAACCTGACATTCAACCGACTAGTTACATCCCATTTACCCGGCAAATTAGATTTCTCGAACTTTCGTATAAGTTCATTAGCTACCTCATCAAAACACGCATTATGATTCTCGAATACTGACGGCGTTTACTTAGCGGATGGAACGTCCTGATAATGGATTTGGAAAATAAACTTTACACTTATTACTTGTCGTATGATTTTATAAAGAAAATATTCAGTTATCCGCAAGTTTTATATTAAAAAAATAAGTTTTTGTTAGAGTATATCCACCCACTCTACATAAATATGGTTTACTGTTTTGAAAGCCCTTCATTTCAACACCAACAGTTTTCTTTAATTAAAATATCCACGTATTTGAAGGATGGATGTATGTCCTCTAACCTAACCTACCCTCCAATCAGTAAATTATTAGAACGAGGTATACTGAATAATTCAATTTAATAATTTGTACAAAAATTCCTTAAGCTTTTAATAAAAAGCTGTGCATTCAATTAATTACACTAGCGTACTCCTGACCTACCTTAAATACCATAACATTATCCTAGCGTTATCTTGACCTACCTTAATAAATTTTACATTACCTTAGCGTAATCTTGACCTATCTCAACAAATAATGCATTGATTTAATTTAGAAATTCGCTAATTTAAAATAAATACTGTCTTGTTCTAGTTAAACCTTGACCTACCTCAAATAAATTATTATTGTGACTGGTCAAGAGTACGTTAGGGCAATACAAAATTTATTGAGGTAGGTCAAGAGTACGCTCGGTCTGAATGAAGATTATTAAGATTAACTAGACTAATGCATTATTCTTTAAGGTAGGTCGAAGTGCATGAAATAAAATTAGCACTTTTGAAATTATATGATTTTTTGTTTGAAACACATACCACACTTTTATTATTATCATTTTTTAAATTTCAGTGTTGATAATATTTTTAATATTTTGGAAACTGAAACAGTCTCAGTGACTGTAACATTTATGAATTTGTAGTGTGGGTGCGCGGCCTCTAAACTACCCTCCAATCAGATTGTTTTTGAAGTTGAGTTTATTAAATTAATAAACGAATTCGAAAATTGTTGGCATAACATTTCTCCAGAGTATATTTAATTTCATGCAATTTTAATGCAAAAATCTTTACTCATCATTAATGAATTGGAAGGTGGTTAGAGGACACCCACCCATCCTAGAATTATATAGGAACTTCAGTTATCATTTTCTTACCTACCCTCCAAACAGTAAAATATTTACCTGAGATTGGATTTTATTTAAAAAAATAAACTCACCGATGTATTGAAAAGATCAAGCTGAAAAACCTATTTTAAAATTTTTATTTTAGTTCTGAAATCTTTGAGTTGTTAAGAATAATAAAAAAGAGTTTTTTGAAAATTATACAAATTGTGAATAAACTCTATAGATTTCCAAACCTTTTAGAATAAATTTTAAATAAAATAATAGTTTTTCTGAATGTCAAAATTTTAAAAAAATCTAAAAACAGAGTTTTCAAATTCTCGAGACTTTAAAGACGTGAAAAATGTAATGTTTTAAAATATTCAAGAATTGTGAGAAAATTCTTTAGGTTATTAAATCTAAATGTTCTAAAGTTTTTCTAAACAATCTAAATATTTCATTAAACTGATTTTAATGTAAAAATATTCGTTAGCTCTTAAATATTTCTTTTGAAATGTGTAAACTCTTTTAAAAAGCATGTCTTGAAAAATTCAATAATTGTGAATAAACTCTCTGAAATCAAATATCTTTTAGAATTGAATTTAAAAAAAAAAACTAGCATGCCAAAAATTTAAAGGAGAAGTGAAAAATTCTAAAATTATAAGAAAACTCTGTTTAATTCTAGAATGAATTAAAAATTCTATAGTTTTATTTAAATATAAATAATCTAAAAAAATAAATAAGTATGTTTATTAAATTTATTTCTCGCTTAAATCGTGATTAAATATTTTTGAAATAGAAAATTTTCTGTGAATCAAACGAAGTGTTTTTAATTTCTAATCAAGAATGTCTTTTGAAATTTCCAAGGTTTAAATTTTTCTCTTAAAAAAACTCAGTGATTGTTTTGTAAGAATATTCTTTATCACCTAAAATACAAAACAATCTAAACAATCTTGTTTTTTGATTTTTGTCAAAATCAAAATCCTCAGTGTTTTATTTTTTAATTATTCAAAAGAAGTTTGCGAATAAAGAGATGATCAAATTTTCTAAAATTAACTTAAAATTTTCTTAGTGTTTTAATCAAGTTATTATTATCTTCACGTAACTAACTCAATCCAAACAAAAATTTAAAAAAAAAACTAATTCTAAACATGAAAAATATAAAAATTCGAAAGTTCTTTTAAACATGTTTAAGTTTTAATCGGAAATAAAAAAAAAATTCTTGATAAAATCAAAAAATGTACAAAAACTATGGATTTTAAAAATATTCTACAATCAAAATATTTTTAGGGAATAATATCAAAAATTCTATAAATCGAAATATTCTTAAAATATTTAAATTCCCTTAGTTTTTAATATTTTTCTTAAAACACCGAATGATTGTTTTGCAAGAATATTTGTTAACACTTAAAATTTAATATTTTGGTTCTATTGAAACGTGAAAATTCTAAAAAAAAAACAATAATTCCTTCTGTAGCAAAAAAAAAATCCTAGAATTAATAAAAAAAAACAATATTTTTTTCTAGAATTCTTGTGGTTTTAGTTAAAAAGAAAAACAATTTTTGGAAAATTTCTACGCAAAGTTTTAGGTTTTAGAATCCTTAATATTTAAGTATATATTTAAATACTATTCAAGTATAAAAACTTCTTAAATTGATATAGTGTGTGAATATTTTAGTGTTTTTCTTGAAAATCGTCGATTATGTTAAAATGATTGGAGGGTGAAATAGTGGCCACCCAACTACCCTACATATACATATAAATTTAAGCTAGAAACACTGCTTTTTCTTTAACACATTATCACTAAGATTTGCTTTTGTTTTCAGGAAAGTAAGCCAGTAATGGTGGAGAAAGTTAACATATATGTGGGTAGCCTCTAACCCACCCTTCAACCAATAAAACGTATGCATAATATTTATTAAAATATTTTAATATAAAAAAGTTTTACTGATTAATATACGAATATTTTTGTATGTATGTGAAAACCTTTGAATATATTAAAATAATTAGAACTTAAAATTAAATTGTAAGCTTAAATTTATGTATTTATGTAAGGTGGGTGGGTTGCCACATTCCCTTCCTTCAGTTATTTTAATATAATCGATGAATTTAAAGAGAAATTTAGCGACTGCAAGAACTTTTATGTACAAAATCAATTTGAAACGTTTTTAGAATTAAATAATTAAAATAAATAATATGCTTGTGTTTCAAAAGTTCGCAGGTAGGATAGTGGCCACCCACCCACCCTACATATGCCTATAAATTTAAGCTAAAAACATTGTTTAACACATCGTCACTAATACTACTGCAGTTTTCAGAAAACTAAACTAGTGCTAGTGGAGATAGTTAACATATATTTCTAGGGTTGGTGGGTGGCCACTATCCTACCCTCCAATCATTAAAACATACGCGGTAGTTTACTACAAAAATAATAAAATTTGGAAATGATTTATTTTAATTTTTTTATTAAAAATGTGTCCCCTGTGCAGTTTATTTATATATAAAGATTGTTTATTATAAATTAATTTGAGAGTGGGATAGTGGCCACCCACCTGCCCTACAAATACATTGATAATTACACTGAAACACTCCTTCTTATTTCCTGAAAATCATCATCACTAAAACTGATGTTTTCAGTAAACTAAACTACTATCAGTGATGGGAATTATCTGCATATGTAGGGTGGGTGGGTGGCCACTGTTCTACCCTCCAATCATTGAAACATACGCGGCTGTGCAATACAAATATTAACTAATTTGACAACGATTAAATTTAAAAATTTTATTAAAATTTGACCCTTCTGCAGTTTATTTACATATAAAGCTTGTTTATTATAAAGTAATGGGAGGGTGGGATAGTGGACACCCACCCACCCTACAAATACGTGTAAACTTTCATTGAGACACTCTTTTTTATTTCCAGAATATCGTTATCACTAAGACTGCTGTTTTTTCGAGGAAACTAAACTACTATCAGTAATGAGAATTATCTGCATATGTAGGGTGGGTGGGTGGCCACTATCCCACCCTCCGATCAGTAAAACAAAGGAGGACATTTAACTGAATTAAGAAGTAATTTCGAAACGATTTCTTCTTAAAAAATATATAAATATTATCTCCTCTGAAGGTACCTAATATATAAAGTTCTTTTAATATAAAATAATTTGAGCGTGGTATAATTACCCCCTAATCACCCTCGATATATATTTGAACTAAAATTATAATATTGATTTTTATTTCAAAAAAACATCAATACTAATTCCTCTGTCGTTTCCCAGAGCACAGATACTTGTAGGATGCTTTATCCGTTATTGATTGCTTGCTGTCGGTCAGAAAGATTTGGTAGCTTAGTCATCCAATCTATTCCTCATCTTTTCCCCTTTTTGGCACAGAGTTTCCCAAGGATGTTCTGCCTGTTGATGATTACTACATCTATATACTTTTTAGCAGTTTTGTTCTAAGTAGGTTTTGAGATTAAAGATTGACCACCCCTACTTACTATCAGCCTAGGAGATTTATAGTAGCTGAATTATTCAATCTGGCTCTCATTCTTACTTTTCATTGAATTTTCCCAGGATGCTTAGTTAGTTGATGACTACTACTTGTAGATGCCTGTTAGCAGTCTTTTGTAAGTTGACTTGCCGTACTTACTCTCAGCCTTAGAGATTTTTTTAGCTGAGTTATCCAACCTTGACACTCATCTTGTTTTTGTATGAATTTCCCATTTTGACAGAGTTTTTCCAGTATGCTATATCCGTTCCTGATTGATACTTGTAGATACCTTTTGGCAGCCTTCAGATTAATTGCTTATACTTTCTATCAGCCCAGGAGATTTGGTAGCTCAGCTTATCTTATCGTTTTCTTTGGATTTCATCTTCTGGTACAGTTTTCCAGAGATGATAATGATTCGTTGATGTTTACTACTTTTAGATACCTACTGGCAGCCTTAGTGTAGTTAGTTTTTTTAGATTGAAAGTTGACTGCTTCTTACTTACTATTAGCCAGAAGATTTGGTAGATTTGGTAGCCCTCATCTTGTTTTTCTTTATGTTTCCCGTTTTGCCAAAGTATTTCCAGAATGCTCTGTACATTGATAGCTACCTCTTTTAGATGCTTGCTGGCAACCTTCTTGTAGATACATATTGATATAGAAGGTTGATTGCTCCTACTTACTCTTAGCCCAGGAGATTTGGTAAATGGATCCTCATCTTGTTTTTCTTTGGATTTCCCATTTTGGCAGATTTTTCCCAGGATGTTTCGTCCGCTGATAACTAATTCTAGTTGCCTGTTGCCAGCCTTCTTCTAGGTATTTTTAAGGATTTAAGGTTGACAGCCCGTAATTACTTTCAGCCCAGGATATTTATTTACTTATTTATTTATTAACTTTACACGATCTATTAAAAAAATGAACAGAAACATACATACATACAAATTAAATCACTTCCAAATTTAGTGCGTAGATCTTGATAGCGTAGTTCACGGTTTCATGTGTTCTTCCACTCGATCCATTACTCTTATTAGCTGGAGATGATGTATTTCAGGCAGTTGTAGCCACTAGGATAATATTTTGACCATTTCTGGTATATTTAGCATCATATTTCACGTGATTATGTCAGTGTCACATAATAAATGCATTTTGAAAGTTGTGTCACCAATCTAGCCTTGTTTTTTTTAATTCAGTTTTCGCATACTTTTTCCAGAACACTCTGTCTGTTTATGATTACTACTAGAAGCCTATTAGCAGCATTCTTATAAGTAAGCTATGAAATTAAAGGTTGACTGCCTCTATTTACTTTTAGACTGGAACATTTAGTAGGTGGATCATCCGATCTGGCCCTCATCTTGTTTTTTTATTACATTTTCCGTTTTGACATACTTTTCTAGGACAATCTGTCTGTTGATGATTACTACTAGGTACCTGTTAGCAGCTGTATTGTAGGTAGGCTTTGAAATTGAAGGTTGTCTGCCCCTACATACTTGTAGACACGAAATTTAGAAGCTAGGTCATCCGATCTTCTTTATCTTTGAATACCCCGATTTGGCAGAGTTTTTCTAGAACGTTTCGTCCATTGATAACTACTTTTAATTGCCTGTCGATAACTTTCTCGTAGGTATGTTTATGGATTAAAGGTTGAGTCCAGGAGATTTAGTAGCTGGGCCATCCAATAATAATAAACATCTATATTTGCTCACAAAATAGCCCTAATTTTGGTTTTTGTTAGATTTTCCATTTTGACATACTTTTCAAACCAGGAGATTTTGTAGCTGTGTGATCCGATTTGGTCCCCATTTTATATTTCTTTGGATTATCCGTTTTCAGAGTTTTCCCAGGATGTTTCTAGTTACCTGCTGACAGTCTTTTTGTAGCTAGGATTTATGATTGACTGCCTCTAGTTACTTTAAGCCCAGGAGATTTGATAGCTCATAAGGGTCCTCATCTTGTTTTTATTTTCGCAGAGTTCTCCAGAATGCTCTTATAGTTTGGATAGCTGTTGATAGTTTTGAAATTGATGTTACTTTTAGCCATGGATGTTTGGTAGCTGAAAAACACGATCTGGACCTGATCTTGTTTTTTTTCTTTGGATTTTTCATTACTTTTAGAAGTAAGTAAGTTTTAAGAAGAGCTTGTATGAGAAGTCTTTTAAGTCATTTGTATTATTAAGTAATTTTCAAGCAGGGCTTATAAAAACATTCTGAAAACTAAACATAGAAATACAATTTAGTTTTAAAGATAAAACATGCATAATTGAAAATACGCAATTTACTTATATATGCGAAGAAGGGAAGACCATTGCTTAACTTGCTTCGGGTTTTATAATGTTAATTCAGAACTGTCGCTCTATAACACTATTGAAAATCTTTTTTAAAGGGCAAGCTGAAGTCAAACATAAATTGGATTGCTAAAGGTGTTAATGGAAAAAAAAATATTAGGCTTTATTGTTATACATTTTGTGTTCTATTTTCTATTACTATATTAATATAATCTTGAGTAAAAGTGACAAAAGTTGAATTAGTGATGTGAAAGTGCTGTTTCACACAGCAAGTTTTAGAATTCGTGGCATCCCCGAAAATCGTTTATAAATTGGAACATTAATATCATTTGTGAAGTTTATTAGTATTTATTATTAGTTAGGGAGACCGACATATGCCAGGCATCGCAGGCATTTAAATAGGCCGTGGTACCTGTCTTCAGGTGCATCATTAAACGGTGCGCTACAGTTACATTGACATATTCCGACTATTAAGCACATACCACCTTAAAAGGAGATCACTCTCGAATCACACTACGCCGTGATAATATTGCCGGGGACCTTCATTTATAAAACCCTCATGGGGAACGTAATGAAGACATTGCTCGAATTATTCGATGTCATTAAGCCGGATTTTTGCGTGGGCCGGCCGAAATTCTGCTCTCATTTGCATGTTTATGCGAATTCGCAGACGGGTCCGAGTCGAATTGCACATTTAGGATCATAGCCGGGGTAAATTGAATGGCAGTGCGGTTTTCTAAAAACCGTAATTACAGCCAGCATCGTTTGTTAACATAAACACTGGCTGGCGACTTCCCTTTCCCTGCTCGCAATTTTACGACTGCTAATTATTTAGCTACCGGGCATATCTTCATTTTTCACCCCGGGATTACGTGATTTACGTCGTTATCGGGGCCCGAGTTTTTATGGCGACCCCGCGGAACTCGCACGGACGATTATTATGGTTGTTTCAGTATTCCCGGGCACCGTGTACTACTGTGTTTATAAATTATTTCATGAAGATGTATCTGGTTACCGCGCTGGATAAATCAGCGAAGAGGAAACCGCATTCTTGGCACTTCTCTCCGCGGCCGATGTCCGTGGATGTGATATTTTATTAGGTAGTGCGACGACGCCTTCAGCCACATATCTTTTAAACCCGCAATCTCCTGTCTAGTTAAAGAAAAGACTTGTAGATTTAATCATAGATCTCCGGTGTTCGGACGCGTTTAGCTCGCCTCTGCCATGTCCACGAGATGGATAACAGATGGAAGCGTGGATTTTATTCTTGTCGAATATTAACGGTAATTTGTTCGTTGAAATATACTAGCTGCTGAATTTCATCAAATATAAGGAGTTGATTCGTAATATTGAAAGCCTTATTTAGATTACAGGAAATAAATTATTTTAATTTTATCCATTTATTCGTATAATTTGTATAGATGAATACTTAAACTAAAGCTGTTGAACCATCTGCACCTTAACCTTATCACACAATGATGTGTGTGTGTGTGTGTGTGTGATTCATGTCATGAACCGTGGCCAGTGGTTGTATTTTAATTGTCTCCTAATTGACGTGCAAGTATTATGAACGTCCACAGATAGAGGCCCCGATTCGAGGAGCAGAATACCGAGAGTCGTGGTTCGTTAGCGACTTTCCCGGAACTAAAAAACAGCTTTTATATACAGCGAGCTTTACTGAACATGAAGGCGAGCCCGATGTTCCATGCGACTATTGTTACACGTACGACACGGCCCAGTTCTAATTAAAAACAGTCATGCAACGGACGGGAAAAAAATACGGGCAAAAATGCTGAAACGCTCGTTAGAACAATGCTGCCCGACCTCCCGTTGTTTATGGAGGAGAACAATGTGGAAAATTATTAATTGCCGGTTTTTGCGACGTTCATAGTAGGATATTGTGATTTTATGTAATGTTTAATGGTACTAACCTAAGACTCAAGTTTTCTTGTTAGGATTTTTAACAGTCTCCTCCATCCATAGAAAAAGAGATTTCTCTGATTTAGGTTTTAATTTCCTAAACAAATCTTAATAATCGATCTACTAATAAGGTGTTAATCTTTACAGTTGTTAACCGTCCCCAATCCCTCTGCCCACTCGCTGGTCTAGAAAGTCCGACAAGCACTCTTACCTGATAACGAGATCACGAGGAACATCCTTTTTATTCTTGATTTTGCTAACCCATCTGAGCGCACCTGGTAACAAGTGGTGCCCAACGTGGGCCTGAGTAAATGGCCAGAGGCTAGATGCAAACGCACGCCACGTAGAAGATTTTTTAATGAATAAATAGAGATCGATTTATTCTTTCAAAAATCCTAAGAAAATAACTGCAGCAGAAATTAAGTTTAAAGTTTTTAGAATCTACTCAAAAATAGTGCAGTTTTGAATTTTTATTAAAACAATTGGCATTAGCTACCTATAAATATAATTACAATTCATTTTGTTGAAACTGAACAAATTAAAAGTTGCATTCCAGAATAAAAAAAATCTTTAAAAAAAGTAACTGCAGCAGAAATTGGCTTTAAATTTCTCAAACTCTACTCATAAATAGAGTGGTTATAAATTTTCGGTAAAACAATTGACATACGCCACTTATAAACAAAATTACAATCAATTTTGTTAAAACTGAAGAAATTAAAAATTGCATTTCAGAATGTAAAAATTCCTAAAAAAAAAATAACTGCTGCAAAAATAAATTTTAAATTACCTAAAATCTACTCAAACATAATGTGGTTATACATTTTTACTAAAACAACTTACATACGCCACATATAAACAAAATTACAATCCATTTTCTTGAAACTGAAGAAATTAAAAATTGCATTCCAGAGTTTAAAAATCCTAAGAAAATAACTGCAGCACGAATTGAGTTTAAAGTTTTTAGAATCTACTCGTAAGTAGTGTGATTATGATTTTTTACTAAAACAATTGACATTCGTTACCTTTAAACATAATTACAATCCATTTTTATTAAAACTGAAGAAATTAAAAATGCCATTCCAGAGTTTAAAAAATCCTAAGAAAATAACTGCAGCAGAAATTGAGTTTAGAATTGTTATAATCTACTCATAAATAGTGTAGTTATGAATTTTACTTAAAACAATTGACATTCGCTACCGTTAAACATAATTAAAATCCATTTTATTAAAACTGAAGAAATTAAAAATTCCATTCCAGAGATTAAAAAAATCCTAGGAAAATAACTGCAGCAGAAATTGAGTTTAGAATTGTTATAATCTACTCATAAATAGTGTGGTTATGAATTTTACATAAAACAATTGACATTCGCTACCTTTAAACATAATTACAATCCATTTTTATTATAACTGAAGAAATTAAAAATTGCATTCCGAAGTTTGAAAATCCTATAAAAATATATAAAGCAGGAATTCCGTTCACAATTTTAGAATCTACTCATAAATAGTTAGGTTATCAAATTTTACTAAAACAATTGACATTTGTCACTTAAAAACAAAATTACAATCTATTAAAATTAAAAATTGCAGCAGGAATTGGGTATAAATTTTCTAGCATATACTGATAAATAGTGCGGTTATGAATTTTTACTAAAACAATTGACATACGCCACATATAAAAATTACAATCCATTATTTTTAAACTGCCGAAATTAAAAAAAATGCATTCCTAAAAAAATAACTACAGCAGGAATTGGGTTTAAATTTTCAGAAAATAATTTCTACAAATAGTAAACTGGTGTAATTAATTATATACAGATGTCGCTTTATGATTCAGTGAAAATCTGCAAAGTTCACTATATGAAAATTTGAAAATAATTTCGTTGCATTCGCTTCGATTTTCAGACTGAACAATTTTAACACTTGTAAAACAATTGAAAAATAATTGCCGTCAATCGTAGACTGATGAACTTATTTCAACATAGGTGGCGCTTAATGAATCTATAAAAATCTACAAAAATAACTGAGGAAAATATAAAATAAATCACGTTATATTCAACCACTCGTGATTTTCGCATTGTCTAAATTTAACGCTCGTAAAATATTGTAAACACAATAACGACAAACTATAAACTGGTGTAATTAATTTAAGATAGATGTCGCTTTATGGATATATAAAAATCTGCACAGATCACCAATGAAAATTTGAAAATTATTGCGCTATATTCAACCCTTCTTCGTTGTTCAGATTGAGCAATTACTACAGCAGTAATTGGGTTTAAATTTTCAGAATCTACTAAAAAATAGTGTGGTTATGAAATTTTACTAAAACAATTAACATATGCCACCTATAAACAAAATGACAATCCATTCTGTTGAAACTGAAAAAATTAAAAATTGCATTTGAGAATTTAAAAATCCTTTAAAAAAATAACTACAACAGGAATTACGTTTAAATTTTTTAGAATCTACTCACATACAGTGCGGTTATGAAATTTTACCTAAATAATTGACATGTGCCACCTATAAATAATATTATTAACATTTTGCTGAAAATTAAAAACAAATTAAAAATTGCATTCCAGCGTTTAAAAAATCCTAAGAAAATAATTGCATCAGGAATTGGGATTAATTTTTTAAAATCCACTCAGAAATAGTGTTGTTATGAATATTTACCAAAACAATTGACATAGGATGCCTATAAATAAAATTAAAATCCACTTTGTTGAAATTGAAGAAAATTAAAATTGCATTCCAGAGTTTATAAAATCCTAAATATAACTGCAATAGGAATTGGGTTTAAATTTTCTAAAATCTACTCAAAAATAGTGAAGTTACGAATTTTTACTAAAACAATTGGCATACGCCGATAGAAAACAAAATTACAATCCATTATTTTTAACTGCTGAAATTAAAAATTGCTTTCCAGTGTTTGAAAAATTTCTAAAAAAATAACTACAGCAGAAATTGGGTTTAAATTTTCAGAATCTATTAACAAATAGAGTGGTTATTAATTTTTACTAAAACACTTGAGATATGTCACCTATAAACAAAATGACAGTCCATTTTGTTGAAACTGAAATAATTAAAAATTGAATTCCAGCGTTTAAAAAAATAACTGCATCAGGAATTAGGATTATTTTTTTTAAATCCACTCTGAAATATTGTTGTAATGAATATTTATCAAAACAATTGGCATAGGACGCCTATAAATAAAATTAAAATCCATTTAGTTGAAATTGAAGAAAATTAAAATTTGCATTCCAGAAATTATAAAATCCTAAAAAAAATAACCGCATTAGAATTGGGTTTATATTTTTTTTTCATTCGACTCACAAATATCGTGATTATCAATTTTTGCCAAAACAAAAGATATACGCCACCTATAAACAAAATCACAATCCATTTTGTTGAAAGTGAAGAAATTAAAAATTGAAGTCCAGAGTTCAAAAAATCCTAAAAAAAATAACCGCAACAGGAATTGAGTTTATATTTATTTAATTCCACTCACAAATATCGTGGTTATCAACCTTTATCAAAACAAAAGACATACGCGCTACTTATAAACAAAATTACAATCCATTTTGCTGAAACTGAAGAAATTAAAAATTGAATTCCAGAGTTAAAAATATCCTATAAAAAATAGCTGCAGTAGGAATTAGGTTTATTTTTTTAGAATATACTAATAAATAGTGTGGCTATGAATGTTTACTAAAACAATTGACATATGTTACCTATAAACAATATTGCAATCAATTTTCTTAAAACTGTATAAATTAAAATTTGCATTATAGACTTAAAAAAATCCTTAAAAAAATAACTGCAGCAGGAATTCCGTTTAAATTTTCGAGAGTCTACTCATAAATAGTTTGGTTATATATTTTCACTAAAACAATTGACATACGTCACTTATAAACAAAATTACAATCCATTAAACTTAAAAATTGCATTCAACAGTTTAAAAAATCCTTAAAAAAATAACCGCAGCAGAAACTGGATTCATTTTTTTTTAACAACTCAAAAGTAGAGTAATAATAAATTTTTGCTAAAACAATTGACTTACGTCACCTATAAACAAAACTACAATCTATTTTGTTGAAATTGTAGAAATTAAAAATTGCATTTCAGTGTTTAAAAGTCCTAGAAACTAGAAAAAATAATTACAATTGAATTGGGTTTAAATATTTTAGAATCTACTCACAAATAGTAAGGTTATGAAATTTTACTTAAAAATTTGACACACTTCACTTATAAACAAAATTAGAATCCATTTTGTTGAAACTGAAGAAATTAAAAATTTCATTCCAGAGTTTAAAAAAGTCTTAAAGAATTAACTGCAGCAAATTTTGGTTTTTTTTTTTTTTGAATCTACTCAAGAATAGTTTGATTATGAATCATTACTAAAACAAAGGACATATGCCCCATATAAACAAAACTAAAACGCGTTTTGTTGAAACTAAAGAAATTAAAATTTGCATTTCGGAGTTTTAAAACTCCTAAAAAAAATAACCGCAGCAGGAATTGGGTTTGAATTTCGTTACATCTACTCACAAATAGTGTGGTTATGAGTTTTCATAAAAACAATTGACATACGTCACATAGAAACAAAATTACAATCCATTTTGTTGAATCTGAAAAATTAAAAATTGCAAATTCTAAAAATAATAACTACAACGAGAATTAGGTTTAATTTTTTAGAATCTACTCATATGTAGTTTGGTTATGAAACGTTATCAAAACAATTAACATAAGTCACCTATAAACAAAATTAAAATCCATTTTGTCAAAACTAAAGAAATTTGTCAAATGTAATCCGGAGTTTAAAAAATCTTAAAAAGTAACTGCTTTAGAAAATGAATTTAATAATAAAGTCATAAATAATGTAGTTTTAAATTTTTACTAAAACAATTGACATACGCCACCTATAAACAAAATTACAATCCATTTTGTTGAAACTGAGGAAATTAAAAATTCCATTCCATACTTTAATAAATCATAGAAAAATAACTGCAGCAGGAATTGGGTTTAAATTTCCTAAATTCTACTTACAATTAATAGGGTTATGTATTTTCACTAAAATAAGGTAAGGTAACGTATGTCAATTGTTTTAGTGAAAATACATAACCCTATTATTTGTAAGTAGAATTTAGGAATTGTCTTGAAGCTTCTTAGGTACATAAAGGAAGAACGTAGGTTTAATATATTATAAAACAATCGACGCACGTTAACGGAAAACAAAACGGCAGCACTTAAAACTGAAATTAGAAATATTTAAAAAGTACATCGAGTGATTAAAAAAATTCTAAAATTTTTATCGTTGCAGGAATTGCCCTGAAATTTCTTAGGTGTATAGAAGAAGAACGTAGCTTTAATATATTATAAAACAATCGATGTACGGCAACGGAAAACAAAACGGCAGCACTTAAAACTGAAATTGGAAAAATTTAAAAAATGCATCGAGCGATTAAAAAAATTCTAAAAGCTTTATCACTGCAGGAATTGACTTGAAACTTCTTAGGTACATACAGCAGGAATGTGGCTTTATTATGTTATAAAACAATAGACGTATGCCAACGAAAAACAAAATCGCAGCACTTAAACCTGAAATTGGAAAAATTGTAAAAATACATCAAACGATTAATAAAAATTCTAAAAGTTTTATCACTGCAGGAATTGACCTGAAATTTCTTAGATGTATAGAGGAAGAATGTAGCTTTAATATATTATAAAACAATCGATGTACGCTAACGGAAAACAAAACGGCAGCGCTTAAAACTGAAAGTGGAAAAATTGATAAAATGCATTAAACGATTAAAAAAATCTAAAAGTGTTATCACCGTTGGAATTAACTTGAAACTTCTTAGATATGTTACAAATAGCAAGAACTTGAAACTTCTTGGAGGAGTAAAGAAACAGCGTGTCTTAAAACTACCGCAAAAGCGAACTTTCCTAAACAAAATTCCAATTCATTTTGATGAAACTGAAGAAACTAAAAATTGCATTCCACAGTTTAAAAAATCCTTAATAAAATAACTACAGCAGAAATTGGGTTTAATTTGTTTAGAATCTACTAAAAAATAGCGTGGTTATAAAATTTTACTAAAACAATTGATATACGCAACCTATAAGCAAAATTGCAATCCATCTTGTTGAAATTGAAGAGATTAAAAATTGCATTTTACAGTTTAAAAAATCTTAGAAAAATAACCGCAGCAGGAATTTGGTTTAAATATTTTAGAATATACTCACAATATAAACAAAATTACAATCAATTTTGTTGAAAGTGAAGAAATTAAAAATTGCATTCTAGAGATTAAAAAGTTTTAAAAAAATAACTACAGCAGAAATTTGGTTTAAAGGTTTTTAGAATCTACTCATAAATAGTGTGGTTACGAATTTTTACTAAAATAATTGACAGAGGCTATCTATAAACAAAATTACAATCCATTTCGTTGAATCTGAAGAAATTAAAAATTGCATATCAAAGTTCAAAAAATCCTAACAAAATAACTACAGTGGGAATTGGGTTTAAATTCTTTAAAATCTACTCATAAATAGTGTGATTATGAATTTCCTTTAAAACAGTTGATGTAAGTCACCTATAAACAAAATTATCATCCATTTTGTTGAAGATGAAGAAATTAAAAATTACATTCGAGAGTTTAAAAAATCCTAACAAAATAACTACAGTAGGAATTATGTTTAAATTCGTTAGAATCTACTCATAGATATAGCAGTTATGAAGGTTTACCAAAACATTTGATACACACCACCAACAAACAAAATTACAGTCTATTATCCTGAAACTGAAGATATTAAAATTTACATTCCAGAGATTAAAAAATTCTAAAAAAATAACTGCAGCAGGAATTGGATTTAACTTTTTAAAATCTACCCTTAAATAGTTTGGTTATGAATTTTTACTAAAACAATTGACATACGTCACCTATAAACAAAATTACAATTCATTTTGATGAAACTGAAGAAATTAAAAATTGTATTCCAGAATTTAAAACATCCTAACAAAATAACTGCAGCAAATCTACTCAGAAATAGTGTGGTTATTAATTTTTATCAAAACAATAGACATACAATACCTATAAACGAAATTACAATCCATTTTGATAAAACTGAAGAAATTAAAAATTGCATTTCAAAGTTAAAAAAATCCTAAAAAAATTACTGCAGCAGGAATTTTGTTTAAATTTTCTAAATCTACTCACAAATAATGGGGTTATGAGTCTACTAAAATAAATGACATACGCTACCTATAAATAAAATTACAGTCCAATTAGCTGAAACTGAAGAAATTAGAATCTACATTCCAGAATTTAAAAAATGTTAAAAATAACAACTGCATTAGGAATTGGGTTTAACTCTTTTAAATCCACTCAAAAATAGTGTGGTTAAATTTTTTTTACTAAAACAATTGCCATGCGCCACCTATAAACAGAATTACAACCCATTTTGTTGAAATTGAAGAAATTAAAAATTGCGTTCTAGAGCTTAAAAAACCCTTGAAAAAATAACTGCACTAGATATTGTGTACAAATGTTTTAGAATCTACTCATAAATAGTCGTATTATGAACTTTTACTAAAACAATTGACATATGCTCTTAATAAACAAAATTACAATCCATTTTGTTAAAATTTTATCATCAAAACGAGGCATGTTTTTCGTTCAATTCTTTCATCTTTTTCTTAAAATTTTCTTATTTTATTGAACAATTTTCTCAACATTTTCTGGATATATTTTTTAATTTTACGACAGTTTCTTCTAAAATTTTCGTTATTCTTGACTTTACTTCTTCTAAGTTTTTTAATTTTTTTAACAATTTTTCTTTCAGATTTTTAGAATCTTCTAACAATTTTCTTTAGAAATGTCTTGATTTTTTTAAATTGTTTACACATTTTTGTCTCATCGAAAATTTCTAAATTTTAAGATTTTTTCCATGCAGATCTTTTTAAAACTGGGATTTTTTCAAATAATTGTTTGTTGTAAATTTTATTCGACACTAATATTTTCCTAAAATTTTTAACAATTTTCCGTGGGTTGTAGAATTATATTTTTCTGAAATTTCTAACAATTTTTCGAGCGCCGTAGAATTTTTTAGTAACTTTTCTTCTACTTTTTTTTCTATTTTTATAATGATTTTCTACTATTTCCTTTTTTATCTTAAGGATAATTTTCAACAGTTCTTGTTTAAAGACCTCTAAATCATCCAGCAATTTCTGCTCAAGAAATCCCTTTTTTATCTTAAGGAAAATCTTCAACAGTCCTTATTTGAGTTCATCTGAATTCTCCAGTAATTTTTCTTCAAGAACTTTAGAACTTTCCAACAGTTTTGCTTTCAGAATATTCGAATTTTTTATCCAATTTTAATTTATAGTATGCTTTTGGTCATCGGTCGGTGATTTTACTTAATTTAAGCCATCTAACAATCAATCAAGGTCACTTAAGTTCATCACTATGGGAGATCTTCCAATATCATCCAACAATTATCCAAAAGGTCATTCGAAATCGTCTGATGTTCCTCCTAGATTATCGATTGCTAGGTTATTTGTTATCCAGCGTCATTAAATGACCATTCAAGGTCATCATTATCCAACTTTAACTAAGGTCATTTTAGGTTTATATTTGAGCACATTCATTTCTTCATAATTTTTTTTATTGATTAATCTATAAATCATTTGTTTTCGTCTAACGTTTTATATACGTGTATATCATGAATTTTGAATGAGGAAACGGAACAATTTAACAAGGATGATAAAACAACTAACACCAAAGAAATTCAAGGTCATAAAACGATAATTCAAGGTAATTGAGCGTTTAAGGTCAGGCAAGGTCATCCAAATGCCATTTAATATTATTTAGGATTATTATTACTAGATCATCTAAAGAAAGTTCAAGGTCGTGCACGATTATCCAAGGTCATTCAACCTTAAGGTCGTTACAGTGTATTTTTCATTACTAATTATCAACACTATATTAAGAACGCACTTGTTTTCGTCAAAGATTTTAAATACGTTTAGTCTGTACAAATTTAAATAATTTTAATTTAAGGTCATACAACGAGCGTTTAAGGTCATGCAAGTTCATTCGAATGCAATATTGTTTCGGATTATTATTACTAGATCAAATAAAAGCCGTCCAGGGTCATGCATGTTACTCCAAGGTCATTCCATGTTATTTAGGATATTAGAATTTTTTACTACTAATTATCAACAATTCGTTAACAGGTTGACTGCGTTATTGAAAATCGGAATACTTCGCCATTGTGCGTTACCGGTCCTCGAGGACCGGTAACTTCCATTCCCGTGTGTGGATAAAGAAAATTACATTCCATTATGTTGAAACTGAAGAAATTAGAAATTGCATTCCAGAGTTTAAAAATCCTTAAAAAAATAAATACAGCAGAAATTGGGTTTAATTTGTTTAGAATCTACTCAAAAATAGTGTGGATATAAAATTTTACTAGAACAATTGACATACGCAACCTATAAACAAAATACCATTTTCTTAAAATTGAAAAAACTAAAAATTGCATTCCATAGTTTAAAAATTCCTAATAATTTAATTGCAGCACGAATTGCGTTTAATATTTCTAGTATCTACTCATAAGTACTGTGGTTATAATTATCTACCAAAACAATTGACTTACGTAACCTAGAAACAAAATTACAATCAATTTTGTTGAAGCTGAAGAAATTAAAAATTGCATTCCAAAGTATAAAAAATCCTAAAAAAATAACCGCAACAGGAATTGCGTTTAAATTTTTAAGAATCTACTCATAAATAGCTTGGTTATTAATTTTTACTAAAACAATTGACATACGACACCTATAAACAAAACTGAAGAAATTAAAATTTGCATTCTAGAATTTAAAAATATCCTCAAAATATAACTACAACAAAAATTGGGTTTAAAATATTTAGAATCTACTCATATATAGTATGGTTGTGGATAATTAGCAAAACAATTGACATGCGATACCTCTAAACAAAATTACAATCAATTTTGTTGAAACTGAAGGAATTAAAAATTGCACTCCAGAGTTTAAAAATTAAAAAAAAATAACTACAGCAGAAATTCGGTTTAAATTTTTTAGGATCTACTCATAAATAGTGTGATTATGAATTTTTACCAAAACAATAGATTTACGTCACCTATAAACAAAATTATGATCCAATTTGTTAAAACTGCAGAAATTAATTACATTTTATGAACATTGGTTAAGTAAATTTGATCATCAAAATGAGGCACATTTTTCGTTCAATTCTTTCAACCTTACTTTAAATTTCTGTTATTTTATTGAACATTTTTCTCAACATTTTCTGCAAATATTTTTAAATTTACTTCTAAATTTTTTGCTATTCTTGGCTTTACTTCTTCATAGTTTTTAGAATTTTTTATAATATTTTTTACAGACTTTTAGAACTTTCAAGCCATGTCCTTTAGAGATGTCTTGATTTTTTTTAAATTGTTTACACTTTTTTGTCTAATGGCAAGTTTTTAAATTTTTAGATTTTTTCAATGTTTTAAAATTGCGATTTTTTTAATAATTGTTTTTAGTGAATTTTATTTGACACTTTTAATATTTTCCTGAAATTTATAATAATTTTCCGAGGGTTGTAAAAATATTTTCCCTAAAATTTCTAACAATTTTTCGAGAGACTTACAATTCTTTAGTAACTTTTCTTTTACTTTTTTTTCAATTTTTGTAAGGACTTTCTTCTATTTCCTTCTTTATCTTATGGATAATTTTAAACACTTCTTCTTCAAAAATTCTAATTTCTCCTCAAGAATATTAGAACTCTCCAGCAGCTTTGTTTTCAGAGTATTCGATTTTTTTAGTTATCCCTGTTTTTCCACCATTCCTTTTTTTTGTCTTATGGAAAATCTTCAACAGTTCTTATTTGAATTCCTCTGAAATCTCCAGCAATTTTACTTTAAGAATTTTATAACTTTCCAACACTTTTGTTTTCAGAGTATTAGATTTTTTTAATAATTCCTCTTTCCTCGCCATTGCTATTTTATCGTATGAATCTTTCTAATAGTTTTTGTTTGAATTTTTCTGAATTCTCCAGAAATATCTCTGCAAGAATTTTAGAAGTTTCCAGAAGTTTGGCTTCCAGTTTTCGTTTGACGGCCTCTGAATTCTCTAGCAATTTCTCTTTAAGAATTCTAAAACTTTACAGCAGTTTTCGATTTTTTTATTAATTACTTTTTCACCATTCCTGTTTTATCTTATGGCAAATCTTTCGTTCTACTATTCTTTTTTTATATCTTATAGAAAATTATCATGAGTTCTTTTTTTTAAATTTTCTGAATTCTCTAGAAATTTCTCTTCAAGAATTTTAGAACTTTCGAATAGTTTTGCTTCCATTTTTTAGTAATTTCTCATTTTCTTCTATTCCTTTTATTTTCTTATTAGAATTTTACAACAGTTTTTGTTTGAAGTTTTCTAAAGTCTCCAGAAATCTATCTTCAAGAATTTTATAACATTCCAGAAGTTTTCGATTTTTTTAGTAAGTATTTTTTCTACCATTGCTTTTTTATTTTATGGAAATTTTTCAACAGTTCTTGTTTAAAGGATTTTAGAATTTTCCAGTAATTTTGATTTCAGTTATATTCTATGTTTTTTATAATAATTGATTGATGAGGCTGATAAATGTTGAAAGTTCATCTTCACTATGAATAAAACTATATTGTTACTATATAGTTTTATTCATAGCTATGTTTTTTAGTTGTTTATGTTATTCTTCTTTTAAAAAATACTAAAAAATAACTGCAGCACGAATTGACTTTAAATTTTTTAGATTCTACTTAGAAATAATGTGGTTATAAATTTTTACTAAAGCAATTAAGATACGTCACATATAAAAAAAAATACAATCCATTTTGATGAAACTGAAAAAATTTGAAATTGCATTCTAGAGTTTAAATGAGCATTAAAAAAATAACTACAGCCGGAATTAAGTTTATTTTTTTTATAATTCACTCACAAATAGTGTGGTTATGAATTCTTGCTGAAACAATTGACATAAGCCATCTACAAACAAAATTACAGTCCATTTTGTTGAAAATGAAGAAACTGAAAATTGCATGCCAGAGTTTAAAAAATTCTCAAAAAATAACTTCAACAGAAATTGAGTCTAAAATTTTTAGAATTTACTCAAAAATAGTGTAGTTATGATTTTATACTAAAACAACTGACCTACGGCACTTATAAACAAAATTACAATCCATATTATTGAAACTGACGAAATTAAAATTGCATTCTAGAGTTCAAGAAATCCTAAAAAAATAACTGCAGCAACAGGAATTGGGTTTAAATTTGTTTAGCATCTACTTTTGGTAGTAATAAGATTTTACTTAAACAATTGACATACGTCATCTACAAACAAAATTACAATCTATTTTGTTGAAACTGAAGAATCTAAACATTGCAATCCAGCGTTTAAAAAAATCCTCAAAAAAATAACTGCAGCAGAAATAGTGTCTAAATCTTTTAGAATCTACTTTTAAATAGTGTTGTTATGAATTTTTACTACAACAATTGATACACATCACCTATAAAAAAAATTGCAATCCATTTTGTTGAAACTGACGAAACTGAATGTTGCATTCCAGAGCATAAAATATCCCTAAAAAATAACGGCGGAAGAAATTGGGTTTAAATTAGTTAAAATCTATTCACAAATAGTGTGGTTATACTCTTTGCTAAAACAATTGACATGCGTCACATATAAATATTAAAAAATGAATTGAATTTTTTTTTGAAACTGAAGAAATTAGAATCTGCAGTCCAGAGTTTAAAAAATCCTAAAAAAATAACTGCAGCAGGAATTGACTTTCAATTTTTAAAATCTACTCATAAATAGTGTGATTATGAAGTTTTATCTAGATAATTGACATACGTGACCTATAAAAAAAATTCCAATCCATTTTGTTAAAATTGACGAAATTAAGAATTGCATTCCAGAGATTAAAAATTCCTAAAAAAATAACTACAGCAGGAATTGGGTATAATATTTTAGAATCTACTTACAATAGTCTGTTTATGAAATTTTACTAAAACAATTGACATACGCCATCTATAAACAAAATTACAATTCATTTTGTTGAAACTGAAGAAATTAAAACTTGCATTCCAGAGATTTAAAAAATCCTTAAAAAAATAATAGCAGCAGGAATTGCGTTTAAATTTATTAGAACCTTCATTTAAATAATGTGGTTATGAAATTTTACTAAAACAATTGACATACGTCACATATAAACAAAATTACAATCAATTTTGTTGAAAGTAAAGAAATTAAAAATTGCATTCCGGAGTTTAAAAAGTTTTTAAAAAAATAACTACAGCAGGAATTTGCTTTATTTTTTTTAGAATCTACTCATAAATAGTATGGTTATCAATTTTTACTAAAACAATTGACATACGCCACCTATAAACAAAATTACAATCCATTTGGTTGAAATTGAAGAAATTAAAAATTGCAATCCAGAGTTTAAAAAATCTTTAAAAAAAATAACTGCCGCAGGAATTGGGTTTTAATATTTTAGTATCTACTCACAATCGTGTGGTTATGAAATTTTACTAAAACAATTGACATACTTCTCATATAAACAAAACTGCAATCCATTTTGTAACTAAAGATGTTAAAAATTGTATTATAGAGTTTGAAAAAAAAGGTTGACCTTCTGCTCAATTTTCTTATATACAATATCAATAATAGAAGATATTTCATAATAGTGAACCTATCACTGATCCTCGGGGAATCCCTACATCAATTATAATCCTATTAGTTCTGCTTTATGCTTTTCCCACATTCTTACTTGTTACCAGAATCACCAAATCTTTTACGTGGAATATCCTCATCCAATCTGAATACAATTTTGATTCATTAGTTTGGTTTTTAAAGGTAAAGCCGTACTGATAAAGGATCCACAAGTAACCAGGTCTGTTTACTAAAGTAAATAACTACATTGGCTTTGTTACGCGTTACATGTTTGCCAACACATGAAGAAATTACCGCTCAAAAACACCGACAACATAAGTAACGCTCACTTTCAAGAAGGAGCACGCGTATTCACGCCTGAATGGTCAATTGGGCATGAAGGAAAACGTTAACTGCAGGAAAATATTAGACTTTGCAACAAGTTAACAAATACACAGCTGTGCTGTTTTACGTTTTGTGCATAAAGCTTAAATTGATATTCTATTTATAACAGCAGGAGAAGATGAAAAGTTTTAATGTAATTAACATCGAATTGGTGTTGATTTAATATGATTTTATTATTTCTTTAATAAACAATTTTATTAGTAATTTACTAACAATATTCTCATCCTTAATTATCGTTTCTCTTAAGCTGAAATTCTTACTTATAACTAATTGGGGTTTGATGCCGGAAAAGACAATCGTCGTCTGTTTACTCGGTGGAGATGATTACTTTAAATATAGGCGGCTTTTAACGATATGACTTTTCTTTTCCATGAATTCACGTTGCGTAACCTTTGCCGAGTCATGAGCGCCACTTTCCCATACTGAAATTGACATTTTTGATCGTGAGCACTTAACTCTCAAACCGTATTCAATATATAAGAGCATTTCTCCACTCGAGTCACAACACGAAATAATATAATATTACATCAACAGTAAATATTTTCCTTAATTTCTGAACACTGAACAAAATAACTAAAATTATCTAAAATCAATTAAACATACAGTTAATTTCAGAATATTAATTTAATATATTTTTGTTTTAATAAACCTGTGTCATATGTAAAAAATCAGCATTGCAAAAATAATGTGTTCTGGGGTTCCGCAAGGATCAAATTGTGGCCAATTGCTGTTTTTATATTTTTTCGATAAGATAAGTACATATGTGATATACTAACCTTAGTGATGAAAAATAAACCATCATAAAAGTAATGAAAAAGTATCTAAGATAACTAGAGAAATAATTGTTGATTGAAGAACGATATTTCACATAAACTTATTTTAAATACTGAAATCATATACTGTGTCAGTATTTTATTAAGAAACTTATTTTACTTCAAATTTGTTATTCATATTGTCGTTTTAAATAACTCCTTAATGCAATGCTTGTTAGATTTGGAAAATATTTGTATTGAAGTGAATTTAACGAACGGACTCCGGCATGTGTAGATGAAGCATCCGGAGCACGTCGCCTGGATATCCTTAAACAATCAGAAGCTATTGAAGAGCAGATCGCTATCTGAATCCTGATATTCATATCGATATAGCGGCATCGGCGTACCGTCGGCTACAAAGTGAGGAATGTGTCCTTTAACATGCGGCCACGGCCTAAGATATCAGTCGGTAGCAGATAAGTATCGGAAGCTTCTGATACCCGTGATACCACTGTCAGCCGCTAATTCAGCACGAGGACATGCCTTTTCCATTTCCATTATTCTACGCTCGTCATAAATTTTATTCCGCCGATTATTTAATGATGGCCGTCGACGTGCACCGATTCTTTTTTTCGTTCTTATTTGTCGGGACAGGTGAAAACTGTTCTTGGGCATCCAGATCGGCGATAGATCTACAGGTGGCCTAGAAAAGCGTTCCGAACGTTTGTAATTTTCCTGTCGGCTGGATGGTAGATTTAGAATTTACATAGGCTATAAATTCAGCCCACAAATAGGTAATTACATATTATTTATTTTTTGTCTATAAAACGCGAAGTCAGGTGGGATATTTCATCGGATTTATGCGTGTAACCGGTCGAGATCGACGAAAACGTTTGTAATATCCGTGCCATTTTCCTAACTGTTCGTACAGTTATCCTTTGCTCGGATATTTTAAACGGTAAGTCAACGCGTAAACTACACAGGTTTTATTCTTGATACTGTTAAGTAAATGAATCACAGATTTATCTTCGAAATACTTAAAAGGGTAAATGAAAATTATCATATACCTTTTTAACATGAACTACCACATAGTAACGGTCGCTACCATCATTTATGATATACTTATTATTAAGTAGGGTGGGTGGGTGGCCTCTATAGAAAAAGTTAGTACATCATTTCCGTTTTGCCTCAATAAATTACATTTTAAGGAAGCGTACTCTTGACCTACATCAATAATACACTGTGCGTTAACCGACCGCCTATTTTCGCGCTTGAACTAGCGTACTCTTGACCTACCTCAATGTATACTTTAATAGGGCGGGTTAGGAGTACGACAGATCAATACATTAATAATTGAGGTAGGTCAAGAGTACGCTAGAACAGTAATGATGAAAATTATAGGGCTATATTTTTTAAAATTATTAGAATTTATTTTAAAAAAACGAACGCAAAAAGTTAAAATTATTAAAAATAGTTTAAAAAATTGAATGACACTGCAGACAATCGATAATTTTATTTAAATAATAACGAAAAATTGTGCTATATTTAAAAACGTTGGGTAAATTTGGATTGCAGAGTAATCGAGCAAATTATTTTGTAAATATAGACCGCGGTTTTTGTAGAGATTACTTTTATAGCTAAGAGCTCTGAAATGTGATTTTTAATTTTAAGTTTTTTGTATGGGTTTTGAAGGAGAGTTTATGATCAGAGGTTATTCCCAGATATTTACAAGTCTCTGATGGAGGAATATTAGTGTTGGTTAGGGATATACGGATGGGAGAAATGCTACCACGATGGAATGGAATAAGAATAATAAAACGAGGTTAAATTCCTTTCTTCAATGTTTTTATTTAAGCACTAAATGTACATTTCGGACACTATCCATTATCAATAGTTGATTAACATGTTAATGAAGAAAGGAATTTAACCTCGTTTTATTATTAATATTATCTTTACAAAATTCAACAACACATACATGGAATAAGAATATGGGATTTATTAGAGTTGATGGATATTCTCCATTTAGCTGTATTGGGTCAATCAGTTCATGAAAAGTGTTAAGTTCTTTTAATATGGTTTTCTCATTTGTTATCAATGCTGCATCATCAGCAAAGAGCAGGCAGTAGGCAGAATTATAGAAGCATTGCGAGTTAGCGTTATAAATGTCGTGGACGTAGATGTTGTAGAGGAGTGGAGACAGCGGAGAACCTTGCGGAACACACCTTGTTAGGGAGTGAAGGATTTAGAAAGTGTATTTCAGATTCGTATATTGAAGAGTCTGTTGTTTAGGAAGTTGCCTATTAGATAAAGAATAGAATGTGAGGGAATATTATTCAATATGCCTAGACGTACAAGTCGGTCGCTATCGGAAAGTGAAATAAATCTAAGTAATAGTGAAGTATTATGTGCATCGTGTGATGATATCATAAACTTAGATGTGTTATTCACTTGCAATATTTGTGATACTGAATACCATCACAATTGTTCTAAAAATTATAATAAGTTCGGTGTGACTGCATGCTCAAAGTGTGAAAAAGTGGGCATTCAGATGTTAATCGCACTAAAACAAGAAATAATGGATTTGACTAAACAAGTGAGGCATCAAAATCAAATTATTATAAACCAAGAATTGAAAATTCAAGACTTAACACAAAATGTAAACAATACTAAACATGGGGACCATAGCAAATATGCAAACCAAAATACAGAAAAGATTTCTAAGTCTGTTTCGAAAAATGGGAAAAATAATGTTCGGAATTCAACTGTAGATGGAACCTCCATTGAGAAACCGAGTGTAAATTTATCAACGAGGGGGAATAAAAATAGAAATATTTTAATTCCAGCAAAAACGATTGATATTGATATTAATAAGAATCCAAAACAAGCAGGCTCAAATCAGGTCGATAAACTCGACGGTGATAATTCTGGAAGTTGGACAACAATAACACGAAATCGAACCAAATCAAAACGAAATAGCATCGATGGCATGACAAATGTGGCGGTAACTAATCGACGAGATGATATTAAAGGATTTGAAAACTAATATTAAAGTTTCTGAATATGGATGAGTATTCCAGCCTTCAAAACATTATGGTCCAAAATGGGTTTGAGTAGAAGAACATGAAATGTGACCTCCGCTCGTGTTTCTTTCGTTCAAAATTTGACGTATATTTTTTGTAATTAATTTTTTTTTGATATGTACAGAAGACCAAAGATCTAAATAAATAAATAAATAAATATCCAATTTCTTAGTTATATTAGATCAATGTTTCCTCCATATTTCTAAAAACTACCAAATTTCGCAGCAATTTCTTTTTTTTAAGATTTTCAGAATTTTTATCTAATTTTAAAATCACATACCAGGAGTGATAACAAAAAAACACTTAAGAATATTCCTAAATTTTCTCTTTCAAACTACGAGATTTTTCTAAGGATTCTAAAATTGTTTAGCATTCTCTTTTCCACAGTTTTAAACAGAGTTTATATCAAAATGTATTACTAACAATTCATCATTTCAGATTTTCTGAGTAAATTCTTCTAACCTAGAAATTTCTCTTACAAATTGTCAGAATTTTTCTTAAGGTCTTCTAAGTTTTACTTAAATTTTCTTAATATTGAATCAAAATATTTTTTTTTCCTTTTTCAACAATTTTTTGTCTTATTTTATTGGACTTGTCCATCAATACAACTTAGAAATTGCAAAAACCTAGATTTTATGATTCTTTGTGGGTTATAAAATATTCTAGAAACGTATTGTCTATATTTCTAGAATTGTACAATACTTTACTTCAAAAATTCTAATTTTCTATTAGTTTTTTGCTTAATTTAGAATTTTGCAGCAATTTTTGAAAGTAAAGTATTATAAAATTCTAGAAAACTTAATATTTTCTTAACCTTGTTTCATAAATATTTTCTTTTTCTCTTTTTGAAAATTTTCAACAATTTTTTTGTCTCCGATTAAACATGATTAATCAATATAACTTTCAAATTGCAAAAATTTTGTTAGAAAATTTGAAAGTTTCAAAATACGGTTCTAAAAATGTTCACCATTTATACTTCTAGATTTTATGATTTTTTTTGTGGGTTATAAAATACTCTAGAAACTTTTCATTTAGATTTTTTGAATTGTACAATACTTTACTTCAAACAATTGCTGCCAAATTCTCATTTAAGTAAAAAACTAATAGAACATACTTCAAGTATAAATTCTTTGAGAAAAATTTCTTTGAGAATTTTCTATTAGCTTTTTGCTTAAAAATGTCTGCTCCAACTTTTTAAAAATTTTGGCACCAATTTCTGCTTCACAAAAATTCAGCAGGGGTACTAAAATATTGCCTATTTTCTTGGACGTTTTATTTATGATTTTTTTGATTTTACAAGCTCTAAAATTGTCTCTTTAGATTTCATAATTTTTTTGTGGGTTATAAAATATTGAAGAAACGTTTGACTAGATTTCTAGAATTGTGCAATGTGAAGTCACTTGAAAATCTGTAAAATTCTGATTCAAGCAAAAAACGAATGGAACATTCTCAAAGAAAAAATTCTTTGATAAAAAATTTGAGAATTTTCTATTAAACTTTTGCTTAAATCAGAATTTTGCAGCAATTTTTATTCCAACTTTCTAAGAATTTTGCACCAATTTCTGCTTTACAAAAATCCTGCAAGAATACTATAATTTTGCCTGATCTTGTTAGACGTTTTTTTTTTTGATTTTTCATTTCTGAGCTTTTTGATTAAAATTTCCGATGATGTTTTGCTCTTACCTACTAAACATTTCCAACAATTTCTCTTTCAAATTGCCAGAAAAAGTATTCTAATTAATAATTCCTTATTAAGATTACGATTTTTATTATTATTTTTTGCCCTATTTTTTTTCTTAATTTTCCAATTACGTCTCTTCCAAATTTCTGGAATATCTTTTAAGAATTCTTAAATTTTGCAACAATTTTTTCTCAAAACCGTCATTTAGGATTAATTTTAAGTCTTAATTCTTGAGGAATTTTTACTGTCGCCTATTAAACATTTTGTAGCAAATTCAAAATCCTTTAAGAATTCTAAAATGTTGCCTTTTTTTATTAAATTTTAGTTCTACACTGAATTGAATAATTCACTATGTTTTGAATTCAGTGTAAGTATGGATTACCACGTAGTTTCTAAGTTTCTAAAAATTTTCCACCAATTTTTGCTTCATAAAAATCCTGCAAGAATACTAAAATTTTGCGTAATTTTGTTGAACGTTTTATTATTAATTTTTTTTTCATTTTGGAAGCTCTAAAATTGTCTTTCAGTTTTTCGTTGAGATTTTGGAGTTTTTTCACAATATTATAGTAATTAAATTTTTAAACGTGATTTTTTATTTCTGAGATTTTTGACTAAAATTTCTGGTGATGTTTTGTTCTTACCTATTAAAAGTTTCCAACAATTTCTTTTCAAAATTGCGGAAAATTTTATAAAGGATTTTAAATATTTATTACGATTACGATTCTTATTATATTTTTAGTCCTAAATTTTCCAATGACGTCTCTTCAAAATTTCTGGAATTTCTTTTAAGAATTCTTAAATTTTGCAACAATTTCTTTCTCAAAACTTTCTTTAGAATATTTCTTTAAACATTTTCTCCTGGATTTCTATAAAATTTCGTTTAATTCTTAAGAAGTTTTTACTGTAGCCTTCAAAACATTTTGTAGCAAATTCAAAATCCTTTAAGAATTCTAAAATATTGCCTTATTTTATTAGATTTTTATGCAAAGATTTTGTAAATTTTAAAATAATTTCTTCAAAGGTTCTATTTTTTTTTCCACTGTTACTTCCAGATTTTAGAGATTTTTCTAAGTTCGTCTAGAATAAATTGCCATAATGATAACTAACCTCCCTAAGAAGAAAGTTCTAGAATATGCCAAATTTGTTTGTCTGGATTTCTAGAATTTTTCATTTTTTTTTTTAATTTCAATTTCTATAAGTTTTTTGCTTAGAGTTATTAGAATTTTTCAAAAATTCTTACTACATCTTTCTTAAAATTTTGCAAGAACTTCTTTAAATTTTACTTAATATTTTCTTAAAAATTTCATCATTACTGGTCTAGCGTACTCTTGACCTACCTCAATAAACAATTCATTGACCTGTCGTACTCCTAACCCGCCCTATTAAAGTATACATTGAGGTAGGTCAAGAGTACGCTAGTTCAGGCGCGAAAATAAGCCCTAGGTTAACGCATAGTTTATTGACGTAGGTCAAGAGTACGCTTCGTTAATATATAAATTAAGCAGAAATTGGTCCAAAATTTTTAGAAAGTTGGAGTAAAAAATTCTGCAAAATTGTGATTTAAGCAAAAAAACTTATAAAAAATTCTTTCAGAATTTTTTCTTTGAGAATGTATTCGTTTTTTGCTTAAATCAGAATTTGACAGCAACTTTTTGAAGTAAAGTATTTTACAATTCTAGACAATACGTTTCTAGAATATTTTATAACCTTCAAAAATAATCATAAAATCTAAGAGTAAAAAATAGTAAACATTTTTAGAACCGTATTTTAAATCTTCGAACAAAATTTTTGCAATATCTAGCTAATATATATATAAATTAAAATTTGAAAAAATATTAAAAAATTCCAGAAATCCAGACGAAAAAATGGCATATTCTAGAACTTTTTTCTTAGGGTGTTGTCTCTTAACGGAAGTTAGCTATCATTATGACAATTTATTCTAGAACGTACAAAGAAATATCACATAAAATCTTGAAGTAAAAGTGGAAAAAAAATTAGAACCTTTGAAGAAATTATTTTAAAATTTACAAATTCTTAGAACGAAAATCTAATAAAATAAGGCAAAGATTTAGAATTCCTAAAGGATTTGGAATTTGGTACAAATTTTTTAGAAAGCTACAGTAAAAATTCCTCAAGAATTAAACGAAAAATGATAAAAAATCCAGGGAAAAATATTTAAAAATTCTAAAGTACGTTTTGAGTAAAATTTAAGAATTCTTAAAAGAAATTCTAGAAATTTATAAGAGACGTCCTTGGAATATTAAAATAAAATAGCACAAAAATTATAATAAGAATCGTAATCGTAATAAAGAAAATATTTAGAAGCCATTATAAAAATTTTCGAAATTTAGAAGAGAAATTGTTGGAAATTTTTAGTAGGTAGGAACAAAACATCATCGGAAATTTTAGTCAAAAATCACTAATAAAAAAACTAAAAAAATATTACTCAAATATTGTAAAAAAATCAAAATCCCAACGAAAAACCCAATTTTAGAGCTCCCAAAATGAAGAAAATAAATAAAACTAAAACGTTTAAGGAAATTAGGCAAAAATTTAGTATTCTTGCAGGATTTTTGTTAAGCAGAAATTGATGCCAAAATTTTCAAAAAGTTGGAGCAAAAATTGCTGCAAAATTATGATTTTAGCAAAAAACTAATAATAACATTCTCAACGAATTTTTTTTTTACTTAAATAAGAATTTGGCAGCAATTTTTTGAAGTAAAGTATTGTACAATTCTGGAAATCTAGACAATACGCTTCTAGAATATTTTATAACCCACAAAAATATCATAAAAAATAAATAAAACGTCCAACAAAATTAGGCAAAATTTTAGTATTCTTTAAGGATTTTGGTGAAGCAGAAATTGGTGCCAAAATTTTTAAAAAGTTGGTCAAAAATTGTTGCAAAATTGTTATTTAAGCAAAAAGCTAATAGAAAATTCCCAAAGAATTTTTATTTTAAGAATATTTTATTAGATTTTTATTCAAAGAACTGGTAAATTTTCAAATAATTTTTTCAAAGGTTCTAATTTTTGTTTCCACTTTTACTTCCAGATTTTATGTGATTTTTCTTCGTGCGTTCTATAATAAATTGCCATAATGATAGCTAACCTCCATTAGGAGACAGCACCCTAAAAAGAAAGTTCTACAATATACCAAATTTTTTTGTGTGGATTTCTAGAGTTTTTCAATATTTTTTTAAATTTTAAATTTCTATAACATTTTTGCTTAAAGTTATCAGAATTTTTCAAAAATTTTTGCGCGAACTATCTGAAAATTTTGCAAGAATTTCTTTAAATTTTACTTAATTTGTTGTAAACCTTGTTTCAAACATATTTTCGTTCTTATTTTTTGAAAATTTTCAATATTTTTGTTTGTTAATTTATTATATTTGTCCATCAATGTAACTTCCAAATTACAAAATTTTGTTGGTAAACTTTAAAGTTTTAAAATACGGTTCTAAAAATATTTACCATTTTTACTTAAAGATTTGATGATTTTTTTGTGGGTTATAAAATATTCTAGAAACGTATTGTCTAGATTTCTAGAATTGTACAATACATTTACTTCAAAAAATTGATGCCAAATTTCGATATAAGCAAAAAACTAATAGAACATTCAACATTCAAATTATTTGAGAGTTTTCTATTAGTGTTTTGCTTAATTTAGAATTTTGCAGTAATTTTTGCTCTAACTTTTTAAAAAATTTGCACCAATTCTGCTTTACAAAAATCAAGGATACTAAAATTTTGCCTAATTTTCTTCGACGGTTTATGTTTTTAATTTTTTTATTTTGGAAGTTGTAAAATTGTCTTTCAGTTTTTCTTTCAGATTTAGGATTTTTGAGTAATTAAATTTTCAAACGGGATTTTTCATTTCTAAAATTTCTGTACCAAATTGCGAGAATTTTTAAAGTATTCTAAATATTTTGAGAGTTTTCTATTAGTATTTCGCTTAATTTAGAATTAATTAATTTTTGCTCTAACTTTTTAAAAAAATTGCACCAATTTCTGCTTTACAAAAATCCTGCAAGGATACTAAAATTTTGCCTAATTTTCCTCGACGGTTTTTGTTTATGTTTTTAATTTTTTTATTTTGGTAGTTGTAAAATTGTCTTTCAGTTTTTCTTTCAGATTTTGGATTTTTGAGTAATTCAATTTTCAAAAGGGATATTTTATTTCTGAAATTTCTCTTCCAAATTGCGAAGTATTCTAATTATTTTTCTTTTTATGATTACGATTTTTTTTTCGCCCTATTATTTTTCTTAATTTTCATATTACGCCTCCTTTAAACTTCTAGATTTTTTTACGAATTCATTTTGTAGCAAATTCAAAATAATTTTATATTAGTTTTAGGCTTAAATCATAATTTTGCAGCAATTTTTGCTCAAACTTTCTAAACATTTTGCACCAATTTCTACTTTACAAAAATTATGCAAGGATACTAAAATTTTACCTAATTTTCCTCGACGGTTTATGTTTTTAATTTTTTTTATTTTGGTAGTTGTAAAATTGCCTTTCAGTTTTTCTTTCAGATTTTGGATTTTTGAGTAATTCATTATTCAAAAGGGATTTTTTATTTCTGAAATTTCTCTTCCAAATTGCGAGAATTTTTAAAGTATTCTAAATATTTTCCTTTTTATGATTATGATTTTTTTTCGCGCTATTATTTTTCTTAATTTTCATATTACGCCTCCTTCAAACTTAGATTTTTTTATGAATTCATTTTGTAGCAAATTCAAAATAATTTTCTATTAGTTTTAGGCTTAAATCATAATTTTGCAGCAATTTTTGCTCCAACTTTCTAGAAATTTTGCACCAATTTCTGCTTTACAAAAATCCAGTAAGGATACTAAAATTTTGCCTAATTTTCTTGGACATTTTACTTTTTACATTTTTTTTTATTTTGGAAGCTCTAAAATTGTCTTTCAGTTTTTTTTTTCAGATTTTGGACTTTTTTCAAAATATTTGAGTAATTTCTTTTCTAGTTTTCAAAAAAATTTCAAGCGTGATTTTTCATTTCTAAGATTTTTTTATTTAATTTCCGATGATGTTTTGCTCTTATCTACTAAAAATTTCTAATAATTTTTCTTCCAAATTTCCAGAATTTCTATAAAGGATTTTAATTAATAATTCCTTATTAAGATTACGATTTTTATTATATTTTTGCCCAATTTTTTTTCTTAATTTTCCGATTACGTCTCTTTTAAAATTCTGAAATTTTTTAAAGATTCTTATATTTTGCAACAAATTTTTTATCAAAACGTTCTTTAGAATTTATTTTAAGTGGGGGTAAAAGTACTTCCTGATAATGTTATGTATTTTCTTTAGAATATTTTTAATATTTTTTGCTTAATTCTTGAGGAATTTTCACTGTGGCCTTCTAAACATTTTGTAGCAAATTCAACATCCTTAATCCTAAGAATTCTAGGAATTTTGTAAATTTTAAAATAATTTCTCCACAGTTTCTAAAAATGTTCTCCACTTTCCAGATTTTGTTTGTTTTTTCTCTGTGTATTATAAAATATTCCAAAATTTGTTTGTTAGCAAATTCAAAATCTTTTAAGTATTCTAAAATTCTGCCTTATTTTATTAGATTTTCATTCTAGGATTCTGTAAATTTTAAAATATTTTGTGTAATTCTTCTTTGAGCGTTATAGAGTATGCCAAAATTTGTTTGTCTCGATATCTAGAATTTTTCAATAATTGTTTATATTTTATTTTTGTTTGAGAATTTTCAATTTTTTCGCTTAAACTTATCAGAATTGTTAAAAAATTTTTACTTCAACTTTATGAAAATTTTGCAACAATTTCTTTTCTACATTACGAAAATTTCCTGCAAGAATACTAAAACTTAATTTTGTTGGACGTTTTGCAAAATGGAAACAATTTTCTTCGAAGATTCTAAAATTTTTCAGTACTTTATATTGTGAATTTTAGAAATTTCTTTTAAAACTTCTATCTGTGTTTAAATTAGTTTACTTTCAGATTTCTGTTTTAAAAGTTTTATAAATTTCAATAATTTATCTTCAACTTTCTTTTCCGAATTTAGTAAATTTTCTTTGAAAACGTTTCAAAATATTCTGGCAAACTTTTTAAATTATCCACACCTGCAAAATTTTTCAAATGTCATGTCACTTTCCACTTATTTAAAAGATGCAACTTATCAAATCTGTTAAATTCTCTCAGATATGCCAAAAATATAAAGTCTGTAAAATCTGCTGATTTATTTTAAATCTTACAAATCTGTCACATCTATTAAAATCACCATATCTATCAAACGTGTCTAATTAACTAATCCTGTCAAGTTTAACAAACCTGCAAATCACATTCTCTCTGTCTCTGTCATGTCTAGTAAAATTGGCATATGTGTCAAACGTGTCTAATTATTCAATCTTGCAAACCTGCAATTCATACATTAACTCTCTCTGGCAGATCTGGCAAATTTAGAAACCAGTCGAGTCTATGAAATCATAATTGACAAAAAAATCGACAAGCGAAACACAGAAAGAATAGAAATAAAGGCATAGAGGACAAACAGACGAGAGTTAGTTAATACACAGTAGGTAGATTAAAAAAGTAATGAGTGTATAACGAAAAAAAATGTGCATAGATGACAGATAAAAATTAGGGAGAATTTAAAAATAAATTTGTCATATAATGTTAATGTATAACATGGTGTACCGCAAGAATCTAATTTGGTACCATTGCTTTTTCCTATTATATACACCAACTATAAAATAATTATTATATTATAGTAGAAACTGAAAATGTGTATATTTTAATTTAGAATTAGCTAATAAATAAATAAATGATAACCTAGAGCAAAATATATAGCCACTGATCACTAGCCGATAGGTTGGTAGTAGGTGCTGAATATACGTGACGGTATCCCACATTGGTCAATTGCCGGACGATACCATCACCGGGATTTATGCGACGACACCCAGCGTCAGTCTTTGATTGTGTCACCGGGTTAATTAGAAAGGGACGGTGCGATGAGTTCGCGTCCTTATTCACCTGCACGTGTGCGAACGAACGGTCGTGACGATAGGAAGCGCGATACGCCTGGAAATTATACGAAAATACATCACCTCGTCAAAGTCCGGACTTCGGCAATAAACAATCGGTAGGTGTACGGTGTACACGGAAAATTAAAGGTAATTAAAGACGTTACCAGCGGTAACTTGAAACATGAAGTGTTTAGTATTTAAATAATAGCGGTGATAAATCAGTGGTCATTTTGTACGTGTTTTCAGTATCGTGACTATTAGTCTGTGTTACGGGAGAGTTAGCATGTTGCTGGTGTGACGCCCGTAAAGTGTGATGGATCCTTGAGGTCCGCCTTATCAGATCCGAATAGATCCTCAATTAATAATGGCGGATGCGCAAGGAGTCGACCAGACGTGGGAGGTGCGTGGGCCTCAATGGAATTTATTGGTTTTACTTGATTCCAATCGGCAACAGCTACTGTAATCCTATTTTCTTATTATTTCTTTTTTCCATTCAAACTGTATTAAATAAACCATTAATTAAAATAATTACACACTGTCATAAATGATAAATAACATCAGCATCATCACATTTAATTTTGCTTTAAAAAGCCTAAGGAAAGGTATGATTAGGGCTTTTAAAAAATAAAACCGACTAAACGTATATTAATTAATAGTTCAATGATAAATCTATAATTAAAACATTAATCATACGAATCTAGTAGCACGGTATTTGTACGTATATAGCACAAAATTTAATTAATGCCTACAAATTGCAATTCTTACTTTTAAAATAAAAAAATAGAAATCGATAAATCATTTTAATTACAATGCCGCTATTAACTCATTTATCTAAGTAAGTGTTTCTGCAATTTCTACCATTAAAGTTAGATCAATTACGGGGCATGGCCCAGATCGAGGGCACCAATTAACGCATCGGTGCCGCTGACGGTGCCCCGACAATGTCCCATCCCGGGGCACCCAGCTGGGATTCTAATAACGTCGGGGGCCCCGAGGATGTGCCACCACAGGGCTCGTTAATTGACTTTTCGTCGGGTGTGTATAGGGACGCAATTAAAATTTACACGCAATTATCTTTCACTCGGCGTTCACGTACGCTTATTACGGATTCTTAACAAGTGGTGAAAAAAAATGAGGTCGTTAGTTATGCCGGTGAAAAATGTAGAAGCTATTTAGTGGATGCTTTAAGGTTATGGTTAAGTAATGTAAGCAAACTTAAAATTATTTGAATTATTACTATTCAAAATCATTCAAAAAGTACTTTCATAAAAAAATAATACAAGTTAGAGTTGTTTATTGTTTATTTATTTATTAAAGGGTAATACCATTATACAGTGTTTACATAAAGTAAAAATATTCACTTTCTTCACAGTATAAGTGAACTGCAATTTGTATGATTTAATCTCTTCACGTAACTAGAAATAAACCAACACAAATACTTTCAAATGTTAAATGACAAACGTCAAATCTTAAATATTAAATGACAAATGTCAAATCTTAATGTTAAATGTCTAATATCAAAAGTCAAATGTCAAATGTTAAATGTCAAATGTTAAATGTCAAATGTCAAATGTCAAATGTCAAATGTCAAAAGTCAAATGCAAATGTTTAATTAAAAATGTCAAATCTCAGAGGTCTAAAGTCAATTGTTACGTAAAATTTTAAATACTAAAAGTCAAAGGTTTAATGATAAATGTTAAACATCAAATGTCATATATCAAATACCAAATGTCAAATGTCAAGTGTTACATGTTAAATATGAAATGTTGAATGCAATATTTCAAATGTCAAAAGTCAGAAGTTAATTTTCAAGTGTTCAGTGTTAATCGTCAAATGTCACATATGGAATTTTAAGGTCCACTAACCCAACTATTCTTATACTTATTTTTGTTTTTCTTGTGAAAACTGTACATTGGTATTACCCGTAAATTTGGTCGCGAATTCGCTTAATCAGCCGTGGAACTTATTCAAATAACAATTTGATCTGTCTATTGTTTTATAATGTATTTATTGTTGGTTTTATTTTAATTTTATTATGCGTATTTTTTAAATAGCACCCTTTAAACAAATAAATATAAATATTAAATATAAAATTTCAAATTCCAAAAGTCTAAAGTTAAATGTTAAATGTCAAATGTTAAACGCGAAATGTCTAATGTCAAATATCGAATGACAAATGATAAATGTGAAATTTCAAATGTTAAATGTTTAATGACAACGGTCAAATGCTCAATATTAAATGTCAAAAGTCTAAAGTTTAATGTCAAAACACAAAATCCAAATGTTAAATGTCGAATGTAAAATTCTAAATGTCAAATGTCAAATTTTAAATGTCAAATGACAACTTTCAACAATTAAATATTAAATTTCAAACAGTTAATGCAAAATTTAAAAGTCAACAGTTAAATATTTATTGTTAAATTTCAAATATCAAAAGTTAGACGTCAAATGCCAAATGCCAAATGTCTACAGTCAAATATCAAATGTCAAATATCAAATGTCAAATTTCAAATGTTAATTGTCAAATGGTAAAGTAAATGCATAATGTCATATATCAAAAGTCTAAAGTTAAATGTCAAATGTTAAATGCGAAATGTAAAATATCATATATCAAATACCAAATGACAAATGATACATGTGAAATTTCAAATGTTAAATGTCAAAAGTTTAATGACAACGGTCAAATGCTAAATATTAAATGTCAAATGATAATGCAAATTTTCAAATGTCAAAACACAAAATCCAAATGTCAAATGTGGAATGTAAAATTCTAAATGTCAAACGTCAAATTTCAATTGTCAAATGTTAAATGACAACTTTCAACTATTAAATATTAAATTTGTCAACAGTTAAATATTTATTGCCAAATTTCAAATATCAAAAGTCAAAAGTTAGATGTCAAATGCCAAATGCCAAATGTCTACAGTTAAATATCAAATGTCAAATTTCAAATGTTAAATGTCAAATGTCAAATGGTAAAGTAAATGCATAATTTCATATGTCAAAAGTCTAAAGTTAAATGTCAAATGTCAAATGATAAATGCGAAATGTCTAATGTCAAATATCATACATCAAATAATAAATGTCAAATGATAACTGTGAAATTTCAAATGTTAAATGTCAAATGTTTAATGACAACTGTCAAATGCTAAATATTAAATGTCAAATGGTAAATGTATTTATTTATTTTTATTTATTTATTTATTGACGGGTAATACCATTATACAATAAAATTTTCAAATGTCAAAAGTTTAAAGTTTAATGTCAAAACACAAAATCCAAATGTCAAATGTCGAATGTAAAATTCTAAATGTCAAATGTCAAATTTCAATTGTCAAATGCTAAATGACAACTTTCAACTATTAAATATTAAATTTCAAATAGTAAATGCAAAATTTAAATGTCAACAGTTAAATATTTATTGATAAATTTCAAATATCAAAAGTGGAAAGTTAGATGTCAAATGCCAAATACCAAATGTTAAATGCCAAATGTCTACAGTTGAATGTCAAATTTCAAATGTTAAACGTCAAATGGTAAAGTAAATGCATAATTTCATGTGTCAAAAGTCTAAAGTTTAATGTCAAATGGCATACATCAAATGTCATATATCAAATTTCAAACACCAAATGTCAAGTGTTAAATTTCAAATATTAAATGTTAAATGCCAAATGTCTATTGCCAAATATGAAATGTTAAAAATCAATTGACGTACATCAAATACCAAATGTCAAATTTCAAACGTTTAATGTCATATAATGACAAATGTCAAATGGTAAGGTAAATGCATAATTTCAAATGTTAAATTTCAAACACCAAATGTCAAAATGTAAAATGTCAACTGTTTAATATTAAATAACAAATGTTGATTGCAAAATTTTAAAATTCAAAAATCAAAAGTTAAGTATAAATTGCGAAATGCCTAATGTTTTTTTGTCAAATATCAAATATCAAACATTAAATATCGAACAGAAAATGCCAAATGTTAAATGTCAACTGTCAAATACCAAATGTTTAAAAAAGTATATAATAATGTCTAAAAAGTAGATGGCCTTAAAATAATTGATATAAAATAAATAAATAAAATGTCAAATGGCAACTGAGAGATGACAAATAACAACAAATTACTACAGGCTAATAACTAATGATAAATAACAAATGATGAAGTGACGAATGAGTTATAAATTACAGTTATCGTCAGAGGTTTACAAAAATATGACACTAATGTCTAATGTCAAATTTCAAATGTCATACATTAAATACCAAATATCAAATGTAAAATTTCAAATGTCAAATGTTAAATGACAAATTTTAAATGTTAAATATCAAACGTCAAATGGAAAATGCAAAATTTCAAATGTCAATAGTTAAAAATTTAATGTCAAATTTCAGATATTATTTTGCCATATATCAAATTTCAAACACCAAATATCAAATGTCAAATATCAAGTGTTAAATGTTCAATATCAAATGTCCAAATGCAGAATATATATTTTCAAATATTAAATGTCTAATATCAATTGTCGTACATTTCAAATATCAATTTTATGTATAGTTTTTAAATATCATAATTTATTTTTTGTGTGTATTATTTAAGAAAGAAAACCAGAGATAAGTAAATAAATAAATAAATGCAAATGTGAAATGTCAAATGTCAAATTTTAAATGATAAATGAGAAATGTCAAATATCAAATGTTAATTGTCAATTTTTGAAAGTCAAATGTTTAAAATACATATAAAATAATGTCAAGAAGGTTGATGGCCTTGAAATAATAGAAATAAAATAAAAAATGCCAAATCACAAATGGCAACTGAAAAGTGACAAATATCAACAGAAAAATGACAAATTTCTACAGGCTAATAGTTAATGACAAATTACAAATGACAAGTGATGAAGGAGATACTATAGATTAGAGTTTTCATCAGAGGTTTACAAAAATATGACAAAAACATCAAGTTTCGTACATCAAATACCAAATTATCAAATTTCAAATGTTAAATGGTAAAGGCAAAATTTCAAATGTCAATAATCAAATATTTAATGTCAAATTTCAAATATTAAATGACATATATCAAATTTCAAACATCAAATGTTAAATATCAAATGCTAAATGAAAAATTTTAAATGTCAAAAGTCAAATGTTAGACGTCAAATGTCAAATGTATATTTTCAAATATCAAATGTCTAAAATATCAAATATCAATTTTATGTATAGTTGTTAAAAATTGTTTTTTGTGTATGGTTTTAAAAAGAAAACCAATGATAAGTTAATAAATAAATAAATAACAAATAGCAAATTTCAAATGTTAAATGAGAATATCAAATGTTAAATTTCGACTGTCAAAAGTCAAATGTTTAAATAAACATAAAGTAAAGTCGAAAACGTAGATGGATTTGAAATAATAAAAATAAAATAAATAAATCAAATGTCAAATGGAAAATGGTAACTGAGAAATGACAAATATTAACAGTAAAATGACTACAGGCTAATAGTTAATGACAAATTACAAATGACACGTGATTAATGAGATACTATAGATTAGAGTAGTCAGAGATTTACACAAAATTTGACAAAAACATCAAACTTTATAGATTAAATACCAAATGTCAAATGTAAAATTTCAAATTTCAAACGTTAAATTATAGATGTCAAATATCAAATATTAAATGACAAATTTCAAATGGTAAATGCAAAATTTCAAATATCAATAGTCAAAAGTTAAATGTGAAATTTCAAACAGCAAATTGTCATATATTAAATTTCAAACTCCAAATGTCAAATATCAAGTGTTAATTCTAAAAATCTTAATTCAAAAATTTTAAATGTCAAATATCAAGGTTAAATAACAAATTTCAAATGTTTAATATCAAATGTCAATTAGTAAATGCAAAATTTCAAATGTCAATATGAAATATCAAATGTTGAATGCAAAGTTTTAAATGTCAAAAGGCAAAAATTAGATTTCAAATGCCAAATACCAAATATTAAATGCTAAATGTCTATTGTCAAACATCAGATATTATCATATATTAAATTTCAAATGACATATATCAAATATCAAACGTTAAATATTAACTTTGAAATGTCAAATGTTTAAAAAAAATATATAGTATTGTCGAGAAAGTATAAGGACGTAAAATAATAGAAATAAAATACATACAAACAAACGAAAGAGTAATTACTAATTACTCTAGGACATAAATTAATAACAAGTGACGGCTTAGATATTATAGATTACAGTTGTTGGCATAGGTTTACAAAAATATGATACAAATGTCTAATTTCAAATATTCAAATATGTCATACATCAAATACCAAATGTCAAATGTCAAGTGCGAAATTTCAAATGTTAAATGTCAAATGTCAAGTGCGAAATTTCAAATGTTAAATGTCAAATGTTTAATGACAATCGACATGTAAAATGTTGAATGACAAATTTCAAATTTTAATTTTAATATCAAATTTCAAACTTGAAATGTTAAATGAAAAATTTCAATTAATGAATAACAAATTTAAAATGCCACAAGCTTAAAGTTTAATGTCAAATGCCAAATATGTCAAAAAGTAACAAATGTCAAATGTAAAATTTCAAATGTTAAATGAAAAATTTCAATTAATGAATAACAAATTTCAAATGACACAAGCTTAAAGTTTAGTGTCAAATGTCAAACATGTCAAAAAGTAACAAATCTCATATTTAAAATTTCAAATTTTAAATGAAAAATTTCAAGTGTTAAATATCAAATGTCAAAATTCAAACAATCAAATTTCAATCAAATGTCGAATATCAAGTGTTAAATGTTAAATATGAAATGTTGAATGTAAAACTTTAAATGTCAAATGTCAAATGATAAGCACCAAATGTGCAATGAAAAAATTTAAAAAGTTTAAAAGTAAAAGTTAGATGTCAAATGCCAAATGCCTATTGCCAAATATCAAATGTCTAACATCAAATGTCTTACATCAAATATCAAATTAAACACGTCAAATGTCAAATGTCAATTGTTAAATGTTAAATATCAAAAGTGAAATTGTAAAAAGTTTATTGTTAAATGTCAAATGACATATGGGAATAGAAAATTGCAATTGTTCAACACTTGACATTTGCAATTTGCTATTTGCCATATGTCATTTGAAATTTAACATTTTACAATTGAGAATTGACATTTCACTTTTGATATTTAACGTTTTTATAAATCGATTGGCTCAATTGAGTTCCTATGGTGTATTGTTAAGGTGATTGAAGTCATATCTGTCAGATCGATCTTTGACTGTCCTTATTGGTCTGCAACTCAGCAAGTCACTTCTAAGGTCCCCCAGGGCTCCCACTTGGGAAAAAATCTTCTGCGAAGATGCAGGGAGATCTGAATAGATTTGTGGATTAGTGCTGGTCCAATAAAATGAAACTAAATATTCCTAAATGTCGCTTAATCAATTTTCAAAGAAGTTAAATAGAGGACACCCACCCACAATACTAATGCACTTCATCTTTGAACACTAACACTATTTAAGTTTCCAGAAAACCGCGTTGTTAACAGTGTTAGTATTATTGTTCTCGTAATTTTAAACGTTTAGAAGAAGTTTAAATTAAATGGGGCGTGGGAGGGTGGCAGCTGTTTCAGTTTCTGACAATAATTACATAAACTCGTTAATATATTACAGATAGGTTAATATAAAAGTTTACAGGTAGATCTCCACATTAGAGAATACCTTTCAAAACAGTTTTTGTTGTAATTATAAATTTGTATTTTCACATTGTTTTTGTGGCAAGCTATTATCTGTTTTAATTAACTCTTTATATCATCCTACAAATTACAATTTCATATCGCCTTAGTCTTCATCAGCGGCGATATAATTAATTCCAATTTTCCTTATTGAGCCAGTTTATTAAGTAAACTCTCGTTATTGCTAATGCGGCCATTAATACAATCGACGGATCGCACAATAACGTACAAATAACAGTAAATTACAATTATGTTAAACAGCGGAAAATTATGGTAGAACACGGCGGATAACTCACATCTCGTTTAATCTCCCTAATGAGTGCCGAAGAATTTAAATAACGCGGTGACCTTCTTGATTCATTTGTTGCGTGTAACATTGTGTTTACAAATATCCCACAGTCACCTGCATAATTTGAATTTGTAATGAAAATAGTTCGCCATTCGATTTATAATGGTGGCTAATAATGTCGAGGATAATTTACAAACGTTATGGTCATGCTACGCATTCATTACGTTATTTTAAATCGGTTTATTTATCGTGAAAGATATAATAATAACCATAAAATAATAATCAGGTTATAAAGAAAATAGGGTGCAAATAAGTAATTAGTAAAGAAAGAAGAAATTAGCTCAAAATTTTAAAGGTTATACTAGTTAGTAAAAATAATTTTCTCTACGATGAATTAAATTCTCACTTAACGTACATTTTTATAATTAGAGTTTGATTAACCTCTAATTAATAAGTTTCTCTATTAGGTAAGTGTTTAAGCTCTATATTAAATGCCCTAGAAGAAGTTTTCATGTAGAATTTAAATATTGTTCAAGTTTTTCTGTATCAAGCAGAAATTTTGCAGTCTAAATTATCATAACTTGATAAGAAGGTGACAAAGATTTTTTTTTAAAAGCTTTACACCTGGAAGATCTTTGTTGTTAATTAAACTCTATAAAATGTTCCTGAAGAATCTAAGAAATTAATTATTAGATGTATAGACTTATAAGAAAAGAAGTTTCGGTTTTCAAGAAAACTATTAAAAGAGTAACAAGATGCCTCTTCTGATTGATTAAATTGTATTGATCAGCTTTGAATGATTGTATTTGTAATCCTATAAAAATTATTTCTCTATTTCAGTGTGACACCATTAGAAGTTGAACAAACTTAACGAATTCTTTCATTACACCTAATTTATTACGCAATAGATGTAAACATATTTAATACCCTTCATAATTAAACGCATCAATTTTACTAATGGAATAACTTAAATAAAATCGATAATCGAAAATACCTGCCTCCGCTCCGGCCCGTCTGCCCAAATAGGGCGGATGTCTTCTGTCATAAATTCTGACGCATGCACCGATAAGGCGGAATTATTACTTAACTGTTTACATGCGTTTCCAAACTACTTAATTGTCACATAAATTAGCATCCTTAATGAGAAGACAATGCCTCGGTAACGGTCCCGTGGGGCCGCGGTAAGTGTATTTCAATCGTGCTCGTTAATATACATAAGAGAGTCATGGGCAATCGTTGTACTTCCGAGATGACTGTCAAAAATCCACGCATAATTACACGGTCCGCCTTATTAGTGCGGGACGTAATTAATTGGAATTAATTATAACGTAATTCTATGGTATTATGGTGTGCGCGTAATTGGTGTTTGTTGATTTTTGTGATATCCAATCTCTATACATCATAAACTTTGTACATTTCTAAAAAATTGATACATTTAATTATCATACCTCGTATATATCATTTGTTTTTATAAATTTAACTTTTAATTAATTGTTATTTGTTGCAAATGAAAAATTGTTCTAAAGCAGTGTGATACAATTCAACGTAATTTATAATATAGACGCTTTAAGATAGAATAAGAAGATAAACCAGAATTAACAAATGGGGAACCACAAGGATCCATTATAGGACCGATAGACTTTAATATATTTTTCAATAATAAGTTTTAAAAATTTTGGAAGGTGCAGCCAACTTCTACCTTAGTGATGATTTAGGAATTTGGTTTCAGACAGAGTGCTGAAAATTATAAGAATAAAAATAGAGAAGAAATGATGAAAAAAAAAACAGAAGCAAAAAAATAAGGTTAAAATGATAAATGAAGTCATACCAAAGATGACAGACACTGAAAGAAGTTCAGTTTTGATTATATTACAATAGGAAAAAATAAGTTTAGGTCAGTTTATGCTAGATCAGATCAGGTCATGTGAGAATAGATTAAGGTTATATAATAACATTAAGTTAGTTATATTAATTTTATGTATTTTGTTGTACATTTTGTAAATCGTCGGATTGTGAATTTAAATTTTATTTAGAGTACAGTACAAGAATAAATAGAATTGTAACTCCAAACATTTTTGGTTCTTTTTTGAATATAATCTGAGGATATATAGAGATGTTCCAAAATATTTCTTGTATATATTTAAGAAATAATAATTGATTATGTGTCTTTGGACCAAACTTTTAAGATTTGTTGGTCATGAAAGATGTTAATAAAAAGCAGAAGAAGAAACAGTTTCTCAAAATCACAAAAATCCCAAAACGTTTTTTAGCTCACGCTGCTGTAATTTCTAATAATTAAAAAATTTCCTAAGTGCTGTCTTCAAACTTCCAGAACTTTTAACAAATCTACTTTTTTAGAATTCTATTTCTAATTTTACAGTCAGTTGTATTCTAGGCTCCAACGAGTTTCTACAGTTTAAAAATTTTAAGTCTAAAAGTTTTCTACAATTAGATTATTAAAAGTGCCTTCTAGAGTTATTCCTAATGATTCCAATTGTAGGTTTTAAGACTCTAAAGTTTCGGGATCGTTAACATTTTTAGTTCCTTTGAAATTCTAGAGCTAGAAACGCTCTAGAATTTCTAGTTGAACAGTCTCTTATCTGCCATACTATATTTCAACAAGTTGTTCCTTATAATATTAAATTAATTAAATTCTGAAGTCCTAAGGTTCCAAAATTTTTATCAATTCTAGTTTTACGAAATTCTATAAAATTTTTATTTTTTAGTAGAGTCTGTGATTTAGAATTCTATAGTTTAACGAGTTTCTTGAATTTAAATATTCTGAAACAAACATTTTTAAAGTTATTTATAATAATTAAAATTAGGTAAGTTCTGAGATTCTAAAGTGTTAAAAGAAAGTTTTAAAATAAATTATTTTCCATAACCCTTAGTTATTTCCGATTTTTTAAATTCAAAGGAAAATTCCTCAATCAGATTCTTGAACATTCTTTCTGGAAATAGTAAATTAATTGGATGAGTTACGTGAAGATAAACTTGATTATAAAATAAAGTTAATTAAAACACTTTAACTTTGTTTGTATAACACTGTATTTATTTTGTGACTATAGTTTCGGTAACTAAACGTACCATTAACAAACATAAAGTGTTTATTAAAGACTTTATGTTTGATAATTGTACGTTTAGTTACCGAAAATAAATACAGTGTTATACATACAAAGTTAAAGTGTTTTAATTAGTGTTAAACATGTATAACGAAGTAGATGCCTTAAAAATAAATAAAAAATAAAATAAAATAAAATAAAGTACTCAAAACCTTTCTTCACATTCCTTCTAGAGGAGATATTGCTAGTAATTAAAAACATATGTTCTGAGACTTTGAAGTTCCAAAACCTTTTATTACTTTAGTTATTTTTTGAATTTCTATTTTTAGTTCTACTGTCGTAATTGCCTAGAATTCTAGACTGCAACGAGTTATTTTGTTGTTTCTATTTTTAGTTCTACAATCCGTCACGTCGAAATTTTACACTTCAACGACTTTCTAGAGTTTATAAATTCTAAATTTAATTTTTCCTTGACATTGTCTGATTTCAAGTTCTACAGTTTGTTGTCCGGAAATTTAGACTTCAAAGACTTTCTAGAGTTTAAAAATTCTCAATCATTAATTTGTCTTAAACTTTTCTAAACTTTGAGTTCTTCCTAATCACTCACAATTTATTAGTTTTAAGACTAAGTTCGAGAATCTTTAGTAATTCTAGTTTTTCACTTCTGTACGACTTTCTAGATTTTAATATTCTAGATCTAAAATTTTATGAACTTTTAGAGTTATTTCTAATAAGATCTAAGACTAAAGTTTTTAGATATTTTAAACCGCTTCTATTTCTAGTTGTCCCGTCTGTTGCCTGGAATTTTATTCTTCAAATATTTTCTAGAGTTTAAGAATTTTAAATCTAAATTTTTTTTACAATCAGACTCTTTAAATTTTCTGAACATCCGGAGTTATTTTTAATCATTCGAAATTTCTAAGTTATATAACTTTAAAAATACTAAATCTTTAATAATTCTTGTTTTTTTAAGGCTGTTTAGAATTTAAAAATTCTGAATCTAAAATTTGTTTCAATATTTTCCGAAGTTTAGAGTTATTCCTAATCATTCAAATTTTGTAAGTTCTAATCTTAAAACTATTCTGTTTTTGGTTCTATAGTCTATTGTCTGAAATTCTAGAGTTTTTGGACTCTCTAGAGTTTAAAAATTTTAAACTTTTAAATTTATACTTAATCATTTGAAATTTGTAAGTTTCAAGACTCTCAGATTACAGAATCTTCAACAGTACTATTTTGAAAATCTAGAATGTCTCTTTTTATATTTCTAAAGTCTATTATCTTGCATTTAAGGTCTCTCTAGAATATTAAAATTCTAAATCTAAATTTTTTTCTATAATTAGATTCCTAAATCTTTAACTTCTAAGACTCTAAGGTCCCAAAACAATAATAGTTATTTTTAAATTCTAGAATGTCTCTATTTCTAGTTCTACAGTCTGTTTTCTCAAATTCTAGAACTTAAGAACTTTCTAGAGTTAGAAAAGCTCTAATCTATTTTTTCTACAGTCACATTCTTAAAATTTCATAAAATTATAAAGTGCATTCCCAGGAATCATTTAAAATTTGTAAGTTGTAGAATCTTAAACAATTCTGTTTCGTTTTGAAATTCTAGAACGTTTCTATTTATAGTTTAACGGTTTATTATCAGTAATTCTAGAGTTTAAAAATTCTAAATCATAAATTTTTCTTAAAAAAATCAAAAACTTTTAGTCATTCCTAATCATTCAAAATTTGTAAGTTAAAAACTCTACATCTTTAATAATTCTAGTTTTTTGAAATTCTAGATCGTTTTTTATTATTTCTACAGTCTATTATTTGCAATTCTAGAGATTAAGGACTTTCTAGAGTTTAAAAATTCAAAATCTAAAATGTTTCTACTGTCAGATTCATCATTCAAAATTTGTTAATTAAGAGACTCTAAAGTCAAAGAATCTTCAAATATTACATTTTTTAGGAAATCTAAAACGTTTCTATTCACACTTCTATAGTTTGTCTCCTGGCATTTTAGACTTATAAATTTTTCTATGATCAAATTTTTAAAAATTTGTATTCATCATCATTCAAAATTTGTAAGTTCTAAGAATCCAATGTTCTAGAATCTTTAGCAATTTTAGTTCTATTTTCTGTTTCCAATTGTACAGTTTTTTTTTTTGGAATTCTAGATCCCAACGAGTTTCTAGAGTTTAAACATTCTAAATCTAAAATGTCTCCTAAAATTTTCTGAACCTTTTGAGTTATTAAAAATAATTCAAAATGTGTAATTTTTAAGACTATAAAGTCATTCAAAATTTGAAATTTCTAACTATACTAGTTATTTTGAAATACTAGAAATAGAGATGTTCTAGTTCTACAATCTGTTGTCTGGCATTCTAGAGTATCAAGACTTTGTGGATTAAATTAAAATTTCTAAATCGAAAAAATTTTCGATTTAGAAATCTTCAATTACGTTCCTATTTTTTTTTTAAATTAGATTCCCTATGTTTTTCTTAAATTCTAGTGTTATTCTTAATCATTTAAAAGTTCTAAATTATCTAAAGTTTTCGATTTAAAAAAAAAAAATTAAGTTATAAGACATAAGAAACAATTTAGTTTTTTTATTTTTTTTATTTTAGAATATTTCTGATTCTACAGTCTACGGTCTAAAATCCTAGAGTTTTACAATTCTGAATCTAAAATTTGGCTTAAAATTTTCTAAACAATCTTTACTTCCAGAAACTTTAACAATTCTAGGTTTTTGAAGTTCCAGACCGTTTCTCTTTCTAGTTCTACAGTCTGTTCGAATTCTAAACTCCATAGACTTTCTAGGGTTTAAAAATTTTAAATCTAAAATTTAAAAAAAAAATCAGAAAGTTTTAGATTTATTTTTAATCATTTAAAATTTTTAAGTTCAAAGACTCTGAAGTTCCAGAATCTTTAAGAATACTAGTTTTTGGAAAATCTAGAATGTTTCTACTTTCATTTCCACAGTCTGTTGTCGCAAATTCTACAGTTTAAGAACTTCCAAAAATATTAAAATTATAAATCTAAATTTTTTTATAATTAAATTCTTAAATTTTTAATTTCTAAGACTCAAATGTTCCAAAACAAAACTGTTTTTTTTAAATCCTAGAACGTCTCTATTTCTAGTTCTATAGTCTGTTTTCTGCACTTCTAGAGTTTAAGAAATTTCTAGAGTTCTAAATCTATCTTTTTTCTATAATCAGATTCGTAAAATTTTGTAAAATTCTAAAGCTTATTTCTAAACATTTGAAGTTCTAAGATACTAAAATTCCAGAATCTATTTGAAACTTCTCTAAATATTCAGTTATTCCTAATCATTTAAAATTTTTAAGTTCTAATACTCTAAAATTTTAGACTGTAGAAATAGCAAGAGAAATTCTCTAGAATATAGATATAGCTAGAATTGCCAAAGATTCTGGAATATTAAAGTCTTAAAACTTACAAAGCTTGAATGATTATCAATATCTAGAATTCAAGACAACAGATTGCAGAACTACAAATAGAAAAGCTTTAGAATTTCGAAAAACTAGACTAGTTAAAGATACTGAAACAATAGAGTTTTGGAAGAATTAAATTTTGAATAATTAGGAATAATTTTAGAAGTCCAGAAAATAATTAAAAATCTAATTGTAGCAAAATTTTAGATTCATAATTTTTAAACGTTTGAAAGCCTTCAAACTTTAGAATTCTAGATAAAAGACTATAGAACTAGCAAATAAAAGTTAAAAAAATTTAAACTCTAGAAAGTCGTTGAAGTCTAAAATTCCAAACAACAGCCTATAGAAAAGCTAGGATTGTTATAGATTTTGGGACTTTAAAGTCTTAGACTTACAAATTTTAAATGATAATTCTGCAGTCTGGTCATTATATTTTATATTTCAAAACTCTGAAGTTCCAGAATCATTAACAATTCTAGTTTTTCGAAATTCTAGTACGTTTCTATTTCTAATTCTTCAGTCTGTTCCAGACAACAGACTTAAAATTTCTAAATATAAAACTTTTCCATAATCAGATTTATACATTTTTTTGAAGTTTTAGAGTTATTTCTAATAATTCAAAATTTATAAATTCTAAGACTCTGAAGTTCCAGAATCTTTAACATTTCTAGTTTTCTAAATTCTAATGCATTTCCATTTCTAGGTCTACAATCTGTTGTCAGAAATTTTAGATTTTAACTACTTTTTATAGTTTAAAAATTCCAAATTAAAAATATAAAATTTCTTTGTAGTTATTTACAATAATTCAAAATTTAAAAATTCTAAGACCCTAAAGTTCCAGAATCTTTAACAAATCTAGTTTTTTTTTAGAATTCTAGTACATTTCTATTTCTAGTTTAACAATGTGTTGTGTGAAACCGAAATTATAACAACTTTCCAGAGTTTAAAAATTCTAAATCTAAAATTAATCTATAATTAGATTCCTAACATTTTCTGAACTTTTAGAGTTATTACTAATAATTCAAAATTTGTAAGTTGTAATACTCTAAAGTTCCAGAATCGTTAACAAATCTAGTTTTTTTTGAAATTCTAAAACGTTCCAATTTCTAGTTCTACAATATATTGTTTAAAATTCTGGACTTCTAGAACTCTCTAGAGGTTATAAATTCTAAAACTAAAATTTTTCCACAATTAGATTTTTTAATTTTTCTGAACTTCTAGATTCCAAATATTCCAAAATTTATAAAGTCTGAGACTTCAAAGTTACAGAATCTTTATAAATTCTAGCTTTTTGAAATAATAGAGCGTTTCTATTTCTAGTTCTACAGTCTATTATCTAGAATTCTAAACGTCAATGACCTTATAGAATTTAAAAATTTAAATCATTAATCAGATTATTAAAATATCTTAAACTTTTAGAGTTATTCCTAATAATTTAAAGTTTAAAAGTTCTGAGAAATCAAATTTACATAAACTTTAACAATTCCAGTTATTTGAAATTCTAGATCGTTTTCATTTCTAGATCTACAGTTTGTTGTGTAGAATTATAGACTTTAATAACATTCTTAAGTTTAAAAATTCTAAATCTCAAAATTTGTATACAACCAGATTCTTAAAAATGTCTTCTACAGTTATTCCTCAAGATCTTTAACAATTAATTCTTAAAATTCTAGAGCGTTTCTATCTCTACTCCACATAGCTTCTAAAAGCTTTCATTTGTTTAAGGGTCTTCATAAACACTTTCAAGCAAATTTGATAATTCTAAAGTAATTCTCGAGAATATATATTTGTAAGTTTTAAACAGTTTCAGAATCTTTAACAACTAGTTTTTATAAATTCGAGAACGTTTCTATTTCTAGTTCTAAATCCAATAATTATTATCATGGGCGTTGGAATTCTCTAGGAGCTCTTCTTCTAAAATCAGATCAACCTTAAATTTCGAATTTCTTGAATTCTCTAGCAATTTCTTTTCACATTCTAAGATATTTATTTTTCCAGAATTCTAGACCTACTAGATAGGTTTATTTATTTCTGAACTAGGGGAATTTCTTTCTAGTACTTTCCTGTAATTTTCCTTTTAGATTTCTAGAACTATTCCGCATATTCTCTTTCGTACTGTGCAAATTTTGTTTCAGTTTCCTGTATTTTTAGCAGTTCATCTTCTAGATTTCTGAATAATAATTTTTATTCTATTTTGTCAAAAAATTCCTGCAATGTGAAATTTTGAAACGGTTGTAGAATTTTCCAGCAGCTTCTTTTCCAACCCGTAAGAGTTTTCTTCAATGGTTCTAAAATTTTCTAGAATTTACTCTCTCACAGAAAATTGACTTTTTGTTCATATAAATTTTGCAGATTAGAAATCAAGAAGATTTCTAAAAAAAATATCTTCATCAAAATTGTCAAACAAGTTCTCTTCTACATTTATAGAAATTAGTTAAAGGGTTCCAATTATAATTTGTGTTTTATATTGATAAAAAATTTCACAGAGGTTCGATTTTTATTTTATGCAAAAAAATTTCAGCAATGTTTCTTCTAGATTACAAAAAAAATCCAATAATTCTTCATTCAAATTTTCAAGCAATTTCTTTTATTTATTTATAGAATTTAATTTAAGGGTTTTAAATCTAATTTCTTATTTATATTTATACAATTTTCAGGAAGTTATCTTTTAGATTTCAAAAAATTCGAATAATTCTTCGTTCAAATTTTCGACCAATTTCTCTTCTTTATTAATAGAATTGTATATTTAAGGGTTCCAAATCCAATTTTTTCTATTTATATTTATAGAATAATCGACAGAGAATCGAGCTTTGGAGCTTTTAGAAACTTTCAGGATATTCAAAAACACTTTCAAAAGGTTCTGATAATTCTACAGTAATTCTTAAGTAAGTTAAAAAAAATCTGGAACTACTCTTATAAAAAGAGAAAGGCATTCTAAAGGGAAGTTCAGTAATTTTTCTTTCAAACTTCTAGAATGTTTCAACAAGGGAATTTTTCTTTCGAATTTCTAAAATGTTTCAGCAATTTCCATTTAAATTGCTAGATTTTGAGTTTACTCAGAATTCTGGAAACTTTCTTTCAAACGAGGAAATTTTCCTCTTCCAAATTGGTTTTTTCCCCAAAGGTTCTAGAATTTTTGTTTTAGATTTTCAAACCTCGCAGCATATTCCCTGCAACCGACATAATCTAAAATTCTACATTTATTACAGTTTCTATAATTGATTATGATAGAATGTAATTAATTGCTAATGAGGAACCAATTTGGTAAGAGAGTTTAATACAACACTAATAACCTCATTACCATTTAAATAAGTATTCACACCTCTAACCGTTGTTTTTTTTCTTTCTTTCTGTCATTTTCGTTTTCCGTGCGTAAATTTAGGGTCACACATAAATTTGAAATAATTGAAAATTTGAAATTCCATTAGCGCGGCCGTCTCGCATAAAACAATCACCGGTGCGAGAGGTGCGCGCCGGCGCGTGGGCGTCAAAATTAATTTAAGGCGGTCATTTTTAAATCCAAACATACTTATCGCCGCGCTAATGGCTAATAATAAATTTTTGCCGCCGATGGTGACATCTAACTTTATGTTGGCACCTCGGTGAAGTATTGCGTTTGGCCGTCGGCCACGACAACCGTTTATTGGCCGCGCATGACGTATGAGTGATCACTCCCGTGCATTCCACAGTCTGCGCCTTCCTCAATGCATAATATGATTTATCCGTATTAAACGGTGGATTTATCATCGATGACAAATCGAAAAAATCTTCCCGCGTGGACAATTATCTTCATTTTTTTGATAAATTAACACTGCTGACTTTAATTTATCACCTGTGACCTTTCAACTAATCCTAAACGGTGGTTTAAATATCTTTACTTCCTATAGATCTATCCTAATTGTTTTGATTTTGATAAGTGGCTATGATTTTCCTTCCAAAAAATTAGTACCAAAGTACTATCATTTTTAGAAATAATAGATAACCATTAGTCTTTATTATAAAGTGATTGGATGATGAATAAACCAATCGTTATGATGATTCTGTGTGAGTAGTACCGATACAAAAAAAAAGTGAAGATGTTGAAGACCTTGGTTAAAAGCTAGACGATAATATAAATCGATCTGCAAATAGAGTCCGTCTGGCGGACATTAGCATACGCAATATCTTAACGCCATCTTGAATAATTCGAGTTGTTCTGGTATCTGCATCGATGATCTGTCGAGATGGGAGACAATTGTATCACGTGTACCGAGTTGCATGGCTACTAAATGGAAATAGAGTGGGTTACTTTATGGGCTACGACGTCGATAAAACAACGCATACACATACACTTACTTGGCCGTGTTGTGCTCTATTCAAACCAATGAAACAATTATACTCCTCCCGATATTATCGTTTGATTGTTTTTAAATGACGCCCGGCCGCGGCGTGAATAACGGCTGTTTATTTCTACCTTTTGTTGGTACTCCTAGTTTACATTGTCCGGCCTATCATGAGTACCGTACATTGTAACTACGCCGTATATCATAACTCGGCGGTATGCACGCACCGCATACTATTATGTTAATCGTACCGTGCTAAAAACTACGCTCCGCAATTGTGCTGAGCGGTACAAGGAAACGTCTTTATTGTTACAAATATCGTACAAGGATTATGTGATGGTCGTTCTTCATTTTACTTTCTTCGCGGTATGTTTTAGAGTCATGCTGCGCGTAACTCGGGTACTACTTTCATCAATTACCTTCTCTTATAAGGAAAGGAATAAATATATAAGGTGTACCAAAAGAAAGTTTATATTTCTTTAGTTTCCAAGGGACTAAAATACCAAGAGCCTGTAATTGACATACCTCCCTACCCTCTCATTGAATAAATCCAGATCAAGATCCAGACACACACCCCCATTCGCAGGCATGACTCTTGGGAACTTAGTTGTTATGCAGCGTTTCTCGGAAGCGGAAAGCGAGTTGTGCGTGCAAAAGTTTTACTAAAAATGTGATTCGGTAACTGTAGAGCGTAGAAGATTCTGCAATATTACTTGCCACATATATAAGATACCACTTCGAAAACGAAATGTAATATTTTAGCTTAATTTCATGTGAAGATGCAGGGTGGGTGGGTGTTCACTATCACACCCTCTTATTATTATAACACTAACGAGTGTTTTATCAAAAATAATTGTATACAAATTAATATTAATGATATAAATTAGGTTTACATTTAAACATAAGTATATTTATATACTAAAATTGGAGTCTACATTGTACAGATTGGAAGGTGGGTTTAAGGACACCCACCCACTCTACATATATATGAACTTTAATCACGATTACTAACGTAATTTTCTAGAAGATGTAGCAGTTTTAATTTTATACGTTTAAAAAAATTAAACAAAAATTTCAACTTTAACTGTAGGTTGGGTGGGTAGTCTTAATTCCACCCTCCATAACTATAACATTAAGGAGGTTTTTACAAATGACTGTAATAACAATGAAAGTAATAAAAATTTAACTCTGTTTAAACTTTACTTAACAATTAATAACACGTTTCTATGTTTTACTGATTGAAGGGTGGGTTAGTGGCGTGTGCTTTATTGATTAGAGGGTAGGATAGAGGCCACCCACCCACCCTACAAATACAATGAATTTTAGTCACTGTTGCTGGCTTTTTTTTGAAATTTCAGCAGTGTTACAATTTAGAAAATTTGAAGACCCCGTTGCAAATATTTAGAAGAGAAAATTCTAATAAAATGGGGAAGCTAAAGAAATCTAAAATGGAATTTGTTGAAAATTTCTGAAACCTTCGAAGAAAACTTTCCGGTTTAGAAGACAAGAGTCCCAGAGGTGCAATAAAATAACAAAAGAACGGATACTATCATCACAGTTACAAATTTCTAGCAGAAAACCATCAAGAAAATGTTATAGAAATTGATGGAGAATTTTATTCCCCTCTAAGCAAAATTCAGTTAAATGCAGTTTGAAAGATAGAAATGTCAATAGTTCGAATATATCGAATGTTGGTAAAACGAAAGAGGACGACCATCGCATAACACTAATTGAGCCCCAATTAGAAGTGCAAAATCGATTAAGTTTCTGTAGATAGATTGACTGAGAGAAGAGTTAAGTTAACTAACGGGTGTCCAACAATTATTGCAGTCCCGGGTGGCGTTGGAATAAAAAACGTAGGTCGATTCTTACATGTTGCAAATAAATGAACTGACATTTTTAATGCACATTTAGGTTATGTTTGACAAGTAACATGTCAGTTCATTTATTTGGCACATGAAAGAATCGACGTACGTATTTGATTCCAACGCCACCCGGGACTGCAATAATTGTTGGACACCCGTTACTTACTAGCTACCGATTCTCTCCGATTCATCAATCATCTGTCATCTGACATTTAGCATCTTTCATCTAGCATCTGTTATTTGTCATCTGTATTCTGAAATTTGTCATCTGTCATAGATAATCTGGGCCATATGTGTCATCTAGCATTTGTTATTTGTCATAAAGAAATTACAAATGACAAATGACAAAAAAGAAGTTACAGATGATAAATGGTAAATGGCAAATGGCGTTAGAAAAATGATAAACGAAAAATGAAGAAGACAAGTAAAACATGACAAATACAAATAATAAATAACAAATGAAAAATGATAAATGACATATGACAAATATCAAAATAAAATAGATTAATGACAAATGACTAAGGACAAATAACAAATAAACAATAATAATTGACCAATAACAGATGATAGATATCAAAAGACAATGGACAAACGACGAATAATTAATGACAAACGGAAAATAAATAATAAATCACAACTGATAATTAAAATGACATATAAGAGAGGGCACAGGAAAAAACGGGTGACAAATAATAATATTTAAAAAATACTATTTACGTTATTTTATTGACGTTTTCTACGTACAGATAATATATGAGAGATGACAAGTGACCGATGATTGTTGACAAAGAATTAATAACAAACAACTAATGACAATGTCGTTTAAGAAGTGACGCAATACAACATTGGTGAGAAATTCCATATTCAAAATATTATTACTCAAAATCTCTTAAAATGTATTTTATATTTTCTGTCTAATGCCAAAAATTGATATTTTCTATTTAATGCTTAAAATTTAACGCATGTTTTGCATGTCATTTGTCATCTGTCACCATTCTTCAATCATCAATCATCTGTCATCTGTCATCTGTCATCTGTCATCTGTCATCTGTCATCTGTCATCTGTCATCTGTCATCTGTCATCTGTCATCTGTCATCTGTCATCTGTCATCTGTCATCTGTCATCTGTCATCTGTCATCTGTCATCTGTCATCTGTCATCTGTCATCTGTCATCTGTCATCTGTCATCTGTCATCTGTCATCTGTCTTCTGTCATCTGTCATCTGTCTTCTGTCATCTGTCATCTGTCATCTGTGATCTGTCATTTTTCTTCTGTCATCTGTCATCTGTCATTTGTCTTCTGTCGTCTGCCTTCTGGCGTCTGTCTTCTATCCTCTATTTTCTGTCATCTGTCATCTGTAATGTGTCATAGGTCATCTGTGGCATATGTGTCATCTGTCATAAAAAAATACATATGAAAAATGACAAATAACGAGTTACAGATGATAAATGACAAAACACAAATTGCAAATTAAAAATGACAAATAGGGAATGACAAATGCAAATGACAAATGATAAGTGACAAATAGAAATATATAACATGACTAAGGACAAATGACAATAGACAAATCACAAATGACAAATGATTCATGATAAATGACTAAGGACAAATAACAAATCAACAATAACAATTGACAAATGACTAATGACAAATATCAAACCACAATGGAGAAATGACGAATGATAAATGACAAATGACAAATGCCAATGTCATTTAAGAAATGATACTAGACAACATTGGTGAGAAAATTCATATTCAAAAAATTATTACTCAAAATTTTGTGCTGTTACAATTTAATTTATATTTTCTTATGTTAAAAATAGATATTTTCTATTTAATGCTTAAAATTTAACGTATGTTTTATCCCATATCTGGCATCTGTCACCAGTCATCGGCCATCAATCATCTGTCATCTGTCATCTGTCATTTGTCTTCTGTCGTCTGCCTTCTGGCGTCTATCTTCTATCCTCTATTTTCTGTCATCTGTCATCTGTCATCTATCATCTGTCATCTGCCATCTGTCATATGTAATGTGTCATAGGTCATCTGTGGCATATGTGTCATTTGTCATAAAAAATACTTATTAAAAATGAGTAATAACAAGTGGCAGATGATAAATGACAAATTAAAAATGACAAATAGCGAATGACACATGACAAATCCAAATGACAAATGATATGTGACAAATAGAAATATAAAACATGACTAATGACAAATGATAATAGACAAATAAAATTGACAAATCACAAATGACAAATGATTAATGACAAATGACTAAGGACAAATGACTAAGGACAAATAACAAATCACCAATAACAATGAAGAAATGACGGATGGCAAATATCAAATGACAATAGACAAATGACGAATGACAAATGACAAATGACAAATGTGCTGGCTTTTTTTTAAGAAATTTCAGCAGTGTTACATTTTATCTTTGAAATAACGAAACGTAAGTTTTAGCTTAAGTTTGTGTGCATCTATAGGATGGGTGGGTGGCCTCTATACTACCCTCCAATTATTATAACACTAACGAGGGTTTCATAGGAAATAATTGTGAAGAAATTAATATTACTGTGATAAATTAAGTTAACATTTAAACATAATAATAAAATATTTATATACTAAAGTTCGGATCTATATTGTACAAATTGAAGAATGGGTTTATAGTTGGCAAATCGTCAGGTAATAAATTGACAGTTGAAATATTAACAGTTGACAGATTAGTAGATGATAAATTAACAGGAAAGATATTAACAATTTGAAATAGAAATTAAATAGAACAACCGTTGACAGAGGATAGAGTCACTGTTGACAGATCGTCAGTTGATAGATTGACAGTTAAAAAATTGAAAATTGACAGATTGGCAGATTGACAGTTGGCAAATCGTCAGCTAGTAAATTGACAGTTGAAATATCAACAGTTGACTGATTAGTAGATGATAGATTAACAGTTAACATATTAACAAATTTTCAGTTGACAGTTAAAAGATTTACAATTGACTAATTGATTTTTGACAGATTAACACATTGATATAAAATAGAAATACAGTTGACAGATGATAGAGTCACGGTTGACAGATCGTCAGTTGATAGATTGACAGTTAAAAAATTGAAAATTGACAGATTGACAGTTGGTAAATCGTCAGCTAATAAATTAACAGTTGACAGATTAGTAGATGATAGATTAACAGTTAACATATTAACAGATTGTCAGTTGACAGTTAAAAGATTTACAATTGACTAATTGACTTTTGACAGATTAACACATTGATATTAAATAGAAAAACAGTTGACAGATGATAGAGTCACGGTTGACAGATCGTCAGTTGATAGATTAACAGTTAAAAAAATTGAAAATTGGCAGATTGACAGTTGACAAATCGTCAGCTAATAAATTAACAGTTGACAAATTAGTAGATGATAGATTAATAGTTAACATATTAACAGATTGTCAGTTGACAGTCAACAGATTTACAATTGATTAATTGACTTTTGACAGATTAACACATTGATATTAAATGGAACAACAATTGACAGATGATAGAGTCACGGTTGACAGATCGTCAGTTGATAGATAGACAGTTAAAAAATTGAAAATTGACAGATTGACAGATTGACAGTTGGCAAATCGTCAGCTAATAAATTAACAGTTGACAGATTAGTAGATGATAAATTAACAGTTAATATATTAACAGATTGTCAGTTGACAGTTAAAAGTTACAATTGACTAATTGACTTTTGTCAGATTAACACATTGTTATTAAATGGAACAACAGTTGACAGATGATAGAATCAGGGTTGGCAGACTGTCAGTTGATAGATTGACAGTTAAAATATTGAAAATTGACAGATTGGCAGATTGACAGTTGGCAAATCGTCAGCTAATTAATTAACAGTTGACAGATTAGTAGATGATAGATTAACAGTTAGCATTTTAACAGATTGTCAGTTGACAGTTAAAAGATTTACAATTGTCTAATTGATTTTTGACAGATTAGCACCTTGATATTAAATGGAAAAACAGTTGACAGATGATAGAGTCACGGTTGAAAGATCGTCAGTTGATAGATTGACAGTTAAAAAATTGAAAATTGACAGATTGGCAGATTGATGGTTGACAAATCGTCAGCTAATATATTAACAGTTGACAGATTAGTAGATGATGGATTAATAGTTAACATATTAACAGATTGTCAGTTGACAGTTAAAAGTTACAATTGACTAATTGACTTTTGACAGATTAACACATTGTTATTAAATGGAACAACAGTTGACAGATGATAGAATCAGGGTTGACAGACTGTCAGTTGATAGATTGACAGTTAAAATATTGACAATTAGCAGATGATAGATTAAGAGTTGACAGATTAGAGATGAAAGATTAACGGTTGACAGATTGGTATTGATGATGGATTAACAGATTAGAAGATTAACAATAGATAAATCGACAATTACTAGATTGACAGTTAAAAAAAGTTGTAATTGTTAGATTATAAATTGGCAGTTGATATATTAACAGATTGGCAGATGATAGTTTGACAGTTGATAAATAATACAATTTGATAATTAGTAGATGATAGATTGGCAGGTGACAGATTAAAAGAAAGAAAGTTGACAATTTGGCTGTTGATGGATTGATTGATAATTAGAAGAATGATAATTGGTAGATGATAGATTAACAGTTGATATACTAATAGATTTGCAATTGACAAATTTGTAGATGCTATAATTACAGTTGACAGATTAACAGTTTATAGATTGACAATTAAAAGATTTTCAATTGACTAATTAGCTTTTGATAGACTAACATATTGAGATTTGATAGATCAGAGTTAAGAAATTGACTAATGACAGATGGTATTGTCACTGCTGAAAGATTGTCTAAAATTGATTAAAATAATGAAAATTGGTAGATTTTAAATTGACAGATTGTCAGTTGACAGATTGGCTGATGATAGTGAGAAGAGTGACAGTTGGCGGATTGGTAGATGATACATTGACAGATGACAGATTCAATTATTGACAGTTATCAAATCTACAGTTGATTGGTTGTTAAGAAAATGACAATTGGCAAATGGTAGACAGTTGACAGATTAATTAAATGACGGTTTATAGATTAACAATTAACAGATTAGCAGTTGCTGCATTGACAGTTAACACTTGATAGTTTGACAGTTAAAAGAAAGATTTACAATTGACAAATGATTAACACATTGATATTTGATAGCTCACTATTTGATAAATTTCAGTTCAAAAAAAAATGACAAATGACAGATTGGCAGACGATTGGTTCGCTGTTGATATATTGACAGTTAAAAGATTATTAATTGACAAATTGCTAGATGGTGAAGGGTAGGTTACATTTGTAATACTAGAAATAAATACAAAATATTTATGCCGTAATTTTAAACTTAGACTAATTAATAAAACAAATCACGAAAACAATACTTCTCGTATGGAAAGTAAAAAATGGGCGAAGAAGTTTGAAGAACCCGATGCAACATTTTAATTTAAAGGTGGAGTAATTCAGTCCGATATCGAAATCCAGTTACACATACTTATAATCAAGATACTCAGGAATGTGTAAACTCCCAAGAAGTTATAATTACGTTTTCATAGTCCGATCATTTGGGCGGTGGTACTGCCGAGTGAAAAGTACTGTAAATTACCGGCGGCGCTGCCCGAAAGGCGATTAATCTCAGCAGGAAGAGTACATAAACCGAAACGCTAATCACAACCCCGCGATTCCTACGTTTCAATCAATTGCACAAAATCCGCATAATTTACAACCACAATAACACCGCGATTAGTTTACGTACCTTCAGTACCATATGGGCGTTTTACGGTGTAATTGATGGTGCAATTTGAATATTCGATAGAGGAAGACAGCTTAATTCGACATTTTTCTACCAATAATCGAATAATTTATGGACCTTGGTGGTAATTTAATTTATGACGTCAACGTTCGGGATCACGCTATATTGGTTTTGTGATTTACGGGACACGCACGGTCCCGCATTGACCTTACGAGGTGCTGAAGCTCGTGAAGAAGAAAAAAAAAGGTGTACACGCTGAAGACGGAGAAAAAGAAACAAAAAAAATATATATATGAGCAAAATATCTCGGGCCTCATTTTACACTCCATAAAATATTATGCGCGGAGCCAATCAGGAAAGTAATGTTTAAAATTCATCTCAATTTTGCACCTCTTTAAGCCTGCACGCAACGCGCCCATAAATTCGCGTTGCGCGATATTCTTTTTCCTAAATCAATTTCCCGTCGATAAATTTTAAGGAACCCATCGCGCACAAAAATACTTTTGCCTAAACGCAATTTATTAATGTAAACATTAGAAGTTATACATGTAATTTATAGGTGAACCGTGTGTGCTGAACTATGAGGTAATGGCTTCGGCTGTGCGCGCTCAGGGAAATCTTAATAAATCTGAATGCATAATGCGGCGTTGCGGTATTTTAATTGAGAAAATCTCTGTAATTGAAATTCACTTGTAATCGGGTTGATAACTTACATGCATTATTGTCGGTAGTCGACATGCTTAATTCATGCAAGAATTCGCCGAGATTGTGCGGTGAGGTAATTTTTCACGATAAGGACAAGTCATTTTAGTTCATTCATTTTTTTATATCAAGAGCGCAGGGAAGCGTGTACGTGAGTTAAGTTTTAAACGTTTTTAAAGCTAGAATTTTTAGCAATATATATTAAGATGAAACGTTACACTAACAATCCTTCTTTGGTAAACTATTTCATTGATTTATTGTTTACTTACTCTTGACCTATCCTATTATGCGTCCATTATAATAGCCCCATCCTATCTCAAAATTCTCTTTTCATACTAATGTACTTTCGACCAATTCCAATGGTTTATTTCTTAGCGTACAGTTGACCTATCACAACATATTAATCGTTATTCTATCGTAAACTTGACCTATCCCAATACATTATTTCTAATCATATCGTACTCGTGACTTATCCCAACATATTGTTCCTTATCCTATCATACTATTGACCTATCCTAATAAAACTAATAAAATTATTCTTGTCAAAGTGCGTTGAAGCACTATGGGCGAGTTTTTTTTTAATATCTAAACAAATATACAAAACTGGTTAATAGATCAAGGTGCCTTTAAATGAGATTAATTCCATTAAAAAAATGACAGGAGACAGATTTATAGTTTCATCAGTATTATAATTGAAATTACTGTATTTTATGTTTTATATTTACGTTAATTCTACAGATAATCGATGATAAATGTTAGATGGAAGATAACAGTTGATATAATATCGTAACGATTGATACATAGCAGATTACAGATAGAACATAACAAATGGCAAGTGAGAAATATAAATGACACTTGAAAAATAATAAATGAAAAAGGACAAGCTGCTATATGTCAAATGGAAGAAAAAAAAACTTGACAGATAACATATGGCAAATAACAGATGCCATATGGCAGATGATTTGTATTTATTTTACTTTTTGATATGACAATATATTTTTTTATTTGACGATTTACACTCATGTTTTTTAATTACAAGAATTTATATCAAATTTTTCTAAATCTATAACATTTCATTCCTCACTTGTCACTTATAATTTGATATTAATTATAAGCCCGTAGAAATTAGTAGTTTGTCTGTTGATATTTGTCATTTCGCACTTGCCATTTGTCATTTTAAATTTTATTTCTATTATTTTAGGCCCATCTACATTTTCGACATTACTTTATAATTATTTTAACATTTGACATTTAACATGTAACGTTTGACATTTGATATTTAACGTTTCACATTTAATAGTTGACTTTTGAGATTTGACATTTAACATTTGAAATTTGAAATTACCATTTGACATATTAAATATTTGACATTTGTCATTTAACATCTGAAATTTGGAATTTGATATTTGACATTTGACTTAACTTTTAACATTTGATAACTTTTGACTTTTAACATTTATTACTTTGCATTCAACATTTGATCATTCACATTAAACATTTGACATTTAAAATCTTTTATTCAACATTTAATATTTAAAATTTAATACTGACATTTGACATTTGGTGTTTGAAATTTAATATATGGCATTGTGTAAACACTGTACAATGGTATTACCCGTTAATAAATAAATAAAAATAAAAATAAAAAAAAATTTAATATTTGACATTTAAATTAATCAATAGTTGACTTTTGAAATTTAACATTTAACATTTTATTTATTTGATGTTTGACATTTAGACTTTCAACAGTTGAAATTTTGCAATTACCATTTGACATATTTAATATTTGACATTTGTTATCTAACATTTGATATTTGACATTTGATAACTTTTCACTTTTGACTTTTGACATTTATTACTTTGCATTCAACATTTAAATATTTAACATTTGACATTTGCTGTTTGAAAAATTTGATATATGGCATTTGATATTTGAAATTTCACACTAAAATTTTGACTATTGACATTTGAATTTATTTTTCTTCTTTATTGTGCTAAAATATTTACCTGAAATGTTCCGGAAGTGAATTATATAATTTGTTATCATAATAATTGACGCCGTCACGGATTCGATCCAATCTGATATATTTATAATTTGACATTTGATATTTAACATTTGAAATTTGTCATTTAAATTTCATATTTGACATTTGAAATTTGGCATTTGACATTTAAAATATTACATTTGTCATTTGCCAGTATTTGATATAAAACATTTAATGTTTGATATATGATATTTGACATTAGACACTTGTGTCATATTTTTGTAATCCTCTGGCGATAACTATAATTTATAATATCTCATTCGTCACGTTTCATTTAAACTTTTTCATTAATCATTAGCCTGTAGAAATTGGCCATATCTCTGTTGTAATTTGTCATTTCTCAGTTGCCATTTGTCATTTGACATTTTAATTATTTCTTTTATTTCTATTACGAGATATAAAGTCCATCTACTTTTTCGACGTTATTATATATTTATTTAAATATTTGCAGCTTATATTTAATTAAATAATAAATATTGGCGGCATATATATTATTATTATTTTTATGTTATTAATTATAGTTTTTCATTATTTATTTAACATTAACTTTATTTATATTTATCTCTCACTAAATGTATAATCTGTCGAGACATAAACGATTATTATTATTATTAATATTTGAGATTTAACATTTGACATTTGACAATTACCTTTTGACATTTGACATTTCAAACTTTACATTCAACATTTGATATTTAACATTCAACATTTGACATTTGATATTTAACTTTTGACTTCTAACATTAAAAATTTTGCATTCAACATTTCATATGTAACATTTAACACCTGACGTTTGATGTTTGACATTTGTTGTTTCAAATTTGATACATGACATTTGATATTTGAAATTTAACGTTAATCTTTTGACTGTTGATATTTCTAATTTTGCATTTACCACTTGACGTTTGGTATTTAACTTTTGAAATTTATCATTTAACATTTTACATAAAACATTTGAAATTTGACATTTGACATTTAAAATTTTAGATTTACATTTATTTTACATTTGGTTAATGTCAAGTGTCAAATTAAACTTTAGACTTTTGACATTTGAAATATTGCATTTACCATTTAAAATTTGATATTTAATATTTCAAATTTGTCATTTAGTATTTAACATTTGAAATTTTAGAAATGACATTTGACATTAGGTTTTTTTGTATGTTTAACATTTGGTATTTAACTTTAAATTTGAAATTTGCCATTTAACATTAGACATTTGAAATTTGATATTTGACATTTGAAATTTTACATTTGACATTTGGTATTGTTGTGACATGTTTGACATTTTACATTAAATTTTAGACATTTCGCATTTGTCATTTTGCATTTATCATTTAAAATTTGATATTTTAATATTTAAAATTTGACATTTGAAATTTTAGAGTTGACATTTGACATTTGGTATTTACTGTATGTTTGACATTTGATATTTATCTTTAAATTTGAAATTTGTCATTTAACATTTTACATTTTGATTTGTCATTCAACATTTTGCATTTGACATTTGACAATTTTGGAATGTTAATTTGACAATTACATGTCAAAAAAGAAATGCCAATTTTGATAATATAAAATGTGAATTTAGCCAAGAAAATAAGTCATTACAGCAAAATATATCAATTTTTGCAGGAGAAAATCAGCAGAATATATCAATTTTGACAATAGAAATGACAATTTTGATTATAAATAATGTAAATTTTGACAAGACAAAATATCAATTGTAACAGCAAAAAATATCAATTTTCACACGATACAAATAATAATTCAACAAAATATGTTAGAATTTGTCAATAGAAATGTCAATTTTGACTGTAGTATATCAATTGTGACAACAAAAAATATTAAATTTGACAGGAGGAAATCAACAATATATGTTAAAGTTTGTGAATAGAAATGTTAAATTTTTCAAGAGGATGTATCAATTGTGGCAGCAAAAAATATTCATTATTTTTCAATTTTGATCATAAAAAAATATTACTATTCCTAAGAGAATATGTGAATAATTATGACAGCAAAAATATCAGTTTTTGCAATCGGCAAAATACGTCAATTTTGATAATTGAAAATGTCAATTTTATCAAGTGAATATATCAATTATGACAGATAAAAATATTAATTGTGGCAGGAAAAAATCAGCAAAATTTTACAATAGAAATGTCAATTTTGACAATAAGAAGTATCAATTTTGCTTAAAGAATATATCAATTATAAAAGCAAAAATATCAATTGTGGAAGGAGAAAATCAAGAAAATATATTAATAATAATAACAATAAAAATGCAGCTTGATAATAGAAAATGAGAATTTTTGAAAAAATAAAATCAGCTAAATATCTTAAAATTTTAGAATACAAAATGTCAATCTTGACAATAGAAAATGTCGATTTTAGCCAAATATGTTAATTTGACATCAGAAGTATCAATTTTGATAATAGAAAATTGTAAAATGTCAATTTTGACAACAAGAAATGATTTTTTTCCGAAAAAATATGTCAATAATGGTAGCAAAAAATTACAATGTTGGCAGGAGTAAATTAGCAAAATACGTCAGTTTTGAGAATAGAAAATGTCTCTATCACTAAGAGAATATTTGAATTGTTAAAATGAAATATCATTTTTAGCGATAAAAACAGCAAAAAAATCAAAATCAAATTCAACGTATACAAACAGCAGTTTTGTCAGTAGAATGCATTACGTTTTAATAGTTAGCCATTTCGGCAGTAGAAAGTGTCTGACTTTATGTTAGAAACTTTGACATTAAAAATTGTTTGTAATTATGACCGTAGAAAATTCAAGGAGATTATAAAATGTCAGAACATGGCAGAAATTTTAACATCAGAAAGTGTCGATTTTACTTTTAGTCTTTCCGACAGTAGAAAATTTAAATTTCTTGAATGATTTTCTCATTTACCTCGTGGTGAAACATTATGGAATAATATGTAATTAATTAAAAACACTTGGTTTGTTTCACCAAAAACAAACCAAGTGTTTTTAATTAATTACTTATTAGAAAATTTCAATATTATAAATATAAAATTGCAGTTTTGAGAGTAAATAAGGTTAATTTTGGCAACAATATGGCCAATTTTTTTTTCACTGTCAAAATTGACCATATTGTTGCCAAAATTAACCTTATTTACTCTCAAAACTGCAATTTTAAGTAATTAAGAACGCAATTAACTCAATTAGATTGAACTAGAAGTTAAACATGGTAAAAAATTAGTTGATGTTGAAGGCTTCTACTTCGTTATACATGTTGAATAGAAATTAAACACACTTATAACTTTGTTTGTTATAAGTGTGTTTAATATCTTTTAGTTAAAAGTATTTAACTTTTTTATTTGTCTTATGTATACAATAATTTAATAACAATTTATTATTTAGCAACACGATTGCGATTTATCAATCATGGCATTAAAACTAATTTAAATTTTTCGTATCCCTATAATTTTAGATCTGGGTCAGCACACGTAGGTACCGACCGTTTACGCCGTAAAATATAAATCAACAGATAACTATTTATTACCTGGTTATTGATCGTAAAACTTAATTCTTTATTGTTTTGAGCATGATTGCTTAATAAATGCGCGCTTTAGAGGGAATTAGGAGGCTAATTTCGAAAGTCCCAAAGGCGTACGATAGATAGAGAGAAGGAGGAGGAGGAGAATTCGACAAAAAAAAAACAAATGTACTTGTTTCAATCTGGAAAACACATATGGTAATCACGATCTAATATATCGTTACCCGAAGCGAAAACTGCCATTTATATTATACGCCTTATTACGTATAATGAAATGTTATATTAGGTAAGTTGTAAAAAAAATTGTATAGGAATTAATAGTGAAATAATCTATATGAAGACCTTTAGTGTAAATAATTAAAGTATTTAGTTAGTGAATGATTGTTTTCCCATCAATAATTACTACGGAATGGTTAATACCTATTTCAGATTTCATCAGAATAACGCAGTTGAAGATAAAGAAATTGAGTTTTATTATAAAGATTTATCTTTAATTATTTGTTAATGATGTATAGAACATTCAAGTTATTGAAGTAAACATGTTATCTTTAATGACAGCACCAATAATAATAGGAGGTTTTTAATATGTTTGATGGAATTGTTTATTAAATATAATTAAGACGAAGTAAATTGAGGAAAGGTTATTAATATGTTTGATAGAATTGTTTATTAAAGTAGAGTATAATTAAGACGATGTAAATTCTTTAGGACAGAAATTGTAATTAATTTAATAGATGAGCACATAGCGTCATCCCATCTTTCAATTTAGACCTGGTGGTGAGCAAGTGGGGCAGGCCGAAGCGTGCTACCGATACCTAACAAAATCGCCAACTCATCTCCGGATTAATTAATTTAATTTTTTTTTACCGATCGCAGTCGGCGATGGTCGTTATTATAACATCATGATGTTGCGATATCGCGGCACGAACGAAAAGTGTGACCGGCGATGCACCAAATAAATGGTTTACAACTTGTTGAAATCGAGGACAAAGAATCGCGAAAGGGATTAGGTGACAAATCTGTGCGTTTGTTATAGTAATGGAGGCGGCGGGCGCCCACACGACATTCCGCCGGACGCGTGTAACCATCAATAGTACGCCCCAGGATGGCGACACCTCTATGGCACCGAGTGCCATCGCTCACATCCATGCACCACTAACATGTAACTGCCTTATATATTCCGTGTAACTTTGCACTTTTTACGATCCTCTACACACCAACATTCTGTATCAAAGCGTAAATCATCTCGGAATCACACGATACAAATCGTACATATATTTCAAATTAATACAAAATTCTTATAAAAAGAATAACAAATTGAAAGAGTCTTATTTTTACAAATTGTAAACTATTTTCACCAATAATAAAGAGCCAGTTAAGTAAACGTTAAGCAATATCGTTACGTTAATATTCCATGATGGCAACCTCTAGTGTACATCCACCTAACAGTACATTTACTACCAGGTTATATAAAGATGTGTAAACCCGAACGCAACTTCCCGCAATATCTCCGGCCAAACGAGCACATTTCAATGCAAATTCACCGTATTTACTTTAAATAAATACATACATTCATTACACGTCCAAATACGTTATCAAGGAAATGTGTTACATATAAAACATCGGAATTCAATGGGACTTTCTCACTTTCCTGGATAAATCCGCGTCACGAATTGCGACTAGGCGAGCGTGTTTCGAATAGTTCTCGACAAGAAAACTAAAAGAAAAGAAATGTTTAAATCACAAGTAATTTTAATGGAAATTTTATGGATAAACTAACCATTGAAATAATTTGCTAGAATTGAGGGTAAGTGGTTTGAAAAACTTTTTTAAAACTTTTTTCTCGTTAGTTTTTCAAATTTTAAATATATCAAGAAATATCAAAAAACGCCTCGAATTAACATCCACTTCCGGTTAATGTTCATCAAAAGCTTTTCAGCTTGTAGAGAGTGAGCGAATAAAATTTAAAAAATGTATGTAGAGTGGGTGTATGCCTTCTATTCTATCCTCCATTTTTTATATCATATATAATAATAATAATAATAATAAACCATTTATTTATAATATATTAGTACAATAGCATATAATGTTATAAACAAAAAATAAATAAATGTAAATTCATGTCTTTAAACACCGTTGATAGATCCCTATTCTCGAAGCTATAAGCTTGTTGAGAGAGAGAACTTAATAGTGTTTTATAGATAATATGCATCACATTGAATTATCATTTCAAATGTATAACAAGTAATAACGTTTACGCAACCCTTTCCAAGATAGCAGCAATTTAATCAGAATTAACATTTTTCAATCCCTTTTTAAGTTTGTATTTGAACTCATATGTGTTGTTAATTGAATAAAAATCAAAGAGTGTTATTAAAAAATTGTATACTTTTACAGCAAAATACAAAAAACATATTTTCCCAATTGCCTTTCTAATTTGTTAATTATACGAAATATTATTTTCAGCAATACGTGTAGAGTAGTTATGTCCATGAGCAAAAAGTAAATTAGAATCTGATCTATTTTTAAATATATATTTTGCAATGGAGATAACTTAGAGTTTATTTAAATCCGGAACCCCTGCATCTTTAAATGTTTGCGTGCTTGAATATCTGTAGGGTTTTTTACACAATATTTTTAAGATAAGTTTTTGTGATGTTATAACCTGCTGACGATGAGTTTTTAAACAGCCACCCCATACCAGTATCCCGTATGCTAAAATTGATTGAATATATCCACAATAAATCGTTTTCAATGAGTTTAAATTCATAATAAATTTCAATTTATTAAATAGGTAGACAAATCTTCTAATTCTCTTCGTAAGGTATGTCGTATGTTCATCCCATTTGAGATGCTGATCTATTAAGATACCTAGATATTAAATAGTATCTACCCGTGCAATCTTCGTGCAATTACAGTTAAGAGTACATTGTGTTGTGTGTATTGTTATTTCATTTATATCTGGAATATTACTTTTGTATCAAGAAAATGATATAATTTTTGTTTTATTTAAATTAAGACTGAGTAAGTTAGAATCAAATTTTTGTTTTAATGTTGAAATTAGTGTCGTTGATTTTTCCAAAAACATCTTCCCAACTATTTCCAATTATATGTACAACGGTGTCATCAGCATAGGAGGTTAAAAACAAGAAATGAAGATGCGTCATATTCTACCGCAGTAGAAGAAACTATAATTAATGAAAATTTCTGGCCGGAAAATGTTTTTATAAACAGATTTTTCTTTAAACCGAGATCCAAACAAAATTTTCACGAACGTACAAGACAAAAACAGACACCGTAAATTCAACTTTAAACACAATTCGTGTATTACATCATAATGTACAGTGTTTAACAACATCTATAAAACAATTAGTAGCTTTAACAGAAGATATTAAATGTAATGTGCTATGCATATCAGAACACTGGCTTACCACAAATCAATTGGAACTAGTACAAATAAAAAATTTCAAGTTAATCTCGTCTTACTGCCGCAATGAAAAAGAACATGGAGGAGTGGCCATTTTCATTGAGGAGTTCATCCGCTGTACACCACTGGATCTGACCGCATATGCAAAGTCAGGAGTGTTTGAATGTGCGGGGGTTCAAATCGAAGGAATTTGTTTTACATTTGCAATTGTTTGTATCTATAGGTCTCCTTTAGGAGATATTAATGAGTTTTATAATTTATTTAATTATTTGGTCATCGAACTACTAAATAAGAATAAAATTTTCTTTATAGTTGGTGACTTTAATATCGATTTTTTAAATCATGTGCAAGCATTTGAATTTATAAACGTATTAAAAACATTTAATTTACGATATTTAATTGACGTACCTACTAGAATTAGTAAAACAGCGCAAACGTGTATAGATAATGTAATAACAAGTATTTCTTCTGAGCCATCAGCTAAAATATTACATACGGCTATATCAGATCATACAGCTCAGATATTTGATTATGACATGAAACTGAATATAATACATGAAAAAATTTTAACGCGAATTTTTTCCCAATCCAATATCTCACAGTTTTATCAAGTTATTGAAAATGAGTCATTTTACAACATATTTGATCAGCATAATGTTAACAACATGTATAATTCGTTCATACAACTTTTTTTAAAACATTTTAACGATAATTTTCCAACAAAACGCTATTAAAAAACAAAAAGAAACCCAACATATACCAAACTGAGACATTATTAAACATAAAACAGAATCTACTTATTTACAAAACCATATCGAACTATATTCCAGAGTATATAAAATTTTATAAAAACGAACAAAGAATATATAATAAGTCACTTTTAAACGAAAAACAAAACCAAATAAATCAAAAACTACAAATAACTAAGAATAAATCTAAGGTTTTAGGTAAATCTTAATTAAGAAAAATCCCAGATTGTGAAAATATTTATAAATTAGTAAATGACTTTAACAGTTTTTTTTAATAACATATCAAATATTGTACCATTTAATAATTCTTCAGCTGATTTAACACATATTCAATTTAACAATAATTCATTATTCATGAAACCTACTACAAAATCAGAGATAATAAATATAGTTTATAGTTTTAAAAATGATTCCAGTGCTGGTCATGGCGAAGTGCCAATGCATATAATTAAGAAATGCATAGAAAATATAGCTGTATCATTAAGTAAGATTATAAATGAATCTATTTGCACAGGCATTTATCCAGACCAATTAAAACTGTCACTCATAGTACCAATATACAAAAAGGGAGATAGCAATCAACTAGGAAATTATAGACCAATCAGCATTCTCAATTCATTTTCTAAGATTTATGAAAAGGTAATTTATTTGAGACTAGTTGACTTCTTCAACAAATATAATTTAATTTCAAAATCTCAACATTGTTTCCTTAAAGGTAGAAGCGTCGACACTGCTTTATTTGAATACATTAATTGGATTTTAAATAATTTCGAAAATAATAACCTAGCATTTGGAATATTTTTGGATCTATCGAAAGCCTTCGATACAATAGACCATACTCTATTGCTCTCAAAGCTCTATCGTTATGGAGTTAGGGGAGTTGCGTATAACATGCTCAAATCTTACCTTGCAAATCGGATTCACTATACCAAAATAAGAAATCCTCAGAATGGGGCTAATTTAATCTCAGATCCTCTTACTATTAATAAAAGAATTCCCCAAGGTAGCATTTTGGGACCTTTTTTATTCGTTATCTATATAAATGATGTATCGCACAATCTATCAAGAGAATGTAAAATATTAAATTATGCTGATGATACCAGTCTATTATTAGAGGGTAATAAGTACCCGGACTTATTCTAATATTAAACTTATAGAATCATGGTTTTCTGAAAATAAATTAACTTTAAACAATGATAAAATAGCGTGCGTTTTGTTCAAAACAAACCAAAGTCTACCAACACCTGTTTGTTTGACACTTATGAACAACACCTTAAAATTTAATGGAAGTATTAAAATACTGGGAATAGTTTTAGATGACAAGTTAACTTTCTCACAACATATAAGTTAATTGTGCTCTAAATTAAGTAGTGCTTGTTATGGGTTACGAATTCTTGTTCATAATACAACTGATGACATATCCAAAATATTTTATCATGCGAATATTGTTCAATACATATAAATAAAGTGTTTATTGTTCAGAAAAAGGCTGTGCGAATTATGTTAAAATTACAATATCTTGAGAGCTGTAGAGGGAAATTCAAACATGCAAAATTGCTTACAATTAATGCGCTATATATATTTGAATGTATAAAGTTTTTATGGAAAAATTCTCATTATTATAATAACGTATTTTGCTGTACAAAATATAATACAAGAAGGGGACATATATTCAATTTGCCAAAGCACAGGTTAGATAAATATGAGAGAGGTTGCTTTTATACCTCCTTAAAAATCTATAATAGTCTTCCTATAGAAATAAAAAGCATCACCAACTATAAAGAATTAAAACGTAATTTATATGATATACTATTAAATATTGAACCATATAGTATGCAAGAATTCTTTAATTTTAAATTCGAATTATCTTAATTCCATTATTTCTTTGTATACTTGACGTTTTGCATGCACATTGTATTATATGATTGTACATGTAAATAAATGATTTATTATTATTATTATTATTATTATTATATCATGACACACCGTGTCAAATGCTTTTGCAAGGTCTAATGATATGGCCACTGATGGTTTTCTGTCCCAGACATTCGACACGAATATCCGACTATTTACTGAATCATTATTGTTTAATAAGAAAGTGAGCGCTGTTGATATTTTCCTCCTGAAATGTTTTTATGAGAAAACTCCGTTTGTTTATTTGGAGGGTGGGATAGTGGCCACCCACCCACCTTACTTATACATTTAGAATAACACTACAACACTGCTTCAAAGCTCTTTAAAACATCAACGCATTTTATTTTGGAAATCAATCTAGAGTGTCATAGTACAGAAAAAAATATATTCTAATTGCCCGTCTTTGAAGTCCAAAAATTCTGTGTCTAATAATACAGTGACCCCAGGCGAGTATACAATACGTCATTAAAGAATGGCATGTACCGAAGTATGCTGTTTTCAGAACTGATGGAGATACTGAAAGTGAGATATTCCGCAGAAGGAAAATGTTGGAACACAATCTACCTGCCAATATATCGCCATGAGAACTCCAAGTTTAGAGAGGAATTTATTACCACACCTAAAAATTTAGAAGAGGTTGCAAAGTCATATTCACAAAGTCTTAATGTGAAGCGTTTGCCTCATTAATTGTAAGTCCATTACTGCTGAACCACTCATATGAAACCTGCTTGATATTTGGTGAAATCATTGATATAAATCAAGAATAATAGAGGGCCCAAAATGGATCCCTGTGGAACACCATACTTTATTTCAAGCGTGGAAGACACTTCACTGCCAAATTAAACAATTCGGCTCCTGTTTGATAGGTTAGATTTAATTTGACCATGTCAAAACCATAATTCAGCAGCTTATTACACAGTATGTTATGATCCACACAGTCAAAGGCTTTGGTCAGATCTAGAAAGGTTGCAATACAGCGGTTGTGATCTTCGTAAGCACGTAGAATACTGTCGACGAGATGCAATACCGCGTCTTCGGTCGATTTTCCTCATCTAAATCCAAACTGATTATCTACAATAATCCCTTCATTTTCGAGATAGTGGTACATCTGGAGAAACATGACTTTTTCCAGCACCTTCGAGAAAACTGGAAGTAAAGATATTGGTCTATAATTAGTTGGTATGTTTGAGTCTCCTTTTTTATAGAAAGGTTTTACCATTGCTACTTTCACTGATTCAGAGAAAATTGATGTTAGAAAACAGGAATTGATAATATTCGTTAGAGGTATTATTGATATCACATCTATGCAATTTTTTACTAGATTCATTGACATACCGAATATATATATCCTTACTCTTGCCATTCTTTAATGAGCGTACTACATCTCTAACCTGTATACAAGAGACTAGATGAAATGTATAAGTACTACCTAGTTTATCCCCCAGAAGTTGTAGAGGGTTATATATGGGAGAAATTGCATCAATTAAATTACAAATAGAGTTTACAAATGTATGATTAAATTTGTATCACAGTTTCTAAATGAAGTACTAAATTCTGTAATAAAGTACATCAATGCTATTAATGCTAATGCCAAATGTGAGCTATTTTGTGATGAACAAAATGCAGACCATGTGAGACTTTTACTTCACACTGAAGTAAAATGTATTAATATTTAAAATATCCGATCCTATATTATTTTGATTTATGTAATGTTGTACTTTTTGTTTCCGATTTTGAAGATATGACTTTATCAATTCCCTGAATTCTGTATTTGTAAAGTTTACTTAAAACTATTTCATGATCCACACAATCAAAAGCCTTAGATAAGTCTATAAAAATTCCTAAGCGAATATTTTTATTATCTAAAGCATTTCCAATAAACTGTGTTAACTCTACTATTGCTGTTTTTGTAGATTTATTACTTTCCCTATATAATATATATAGGGGAAGTATTTTTTTCGTGCATGAAAATGTCATTGTATTGAAATGAAACTTTAAACTTTAGGTTTTATCGTTAAAAACTGTAATTGAAAAGCTTTTGGTAAAGATTCATAAACCGGAAGTGGATGTTTACTCCATACGTTTTTTTGATTTTTTTCGATATTTTTTCCACATTTGAAAAATATTAAATAACTTTTCAAACAAAGGTTAAAGGAAATGAGAAACTGAAGAAGTTTTATTGAGGCATGTTTTTCGTAAAAAAATTTAATTGTGAGAAAAAAATTGTAACCTTAAAATTTTTCAGAAAAATATTTTTTCTTTAAAGATTGAAATTTCTGCTCCACACTTTTAGTTTTTATTGCAACTTCCTTTCCAAAGATTTTCATCGAGAATTCTACAAATGTTTACAAGTTTAGCAAAGATTTTATTCAAAAGTTCCAAATTTTGCAGTCATTATTTATATTTATTTATAAAAATTTCCATAGTTTTAGTTTTTCTTACATTGAGGTTTCTAGAATTTTTCACAAGATTTAATTTTAGATTTATAAAACCTATTTGAGGACTCTAAAACTGTACAGTAATTTCTTTTTCTTATATAATAAATAAATAGATATTTCCAGAATTTTTAGCAGAGATTTTATTCGAATGTTCTAGATTTTTCAAAAATTTATTTCAAGATTTTTTTCCAAATTTCTAAAACTTAGAGGCTTCTGGAAGCTACAGGAATTTCTTCTCCATATTTTCAGTTTTTGCATCTTCCTTTCCAAAGAATTTTGATCGAGGATTCCTTGTAGATTTCTTTTTGGAGGATTCTAAAAGTTTACAGTAAGTCTTCATATTTCCAGAATTTTAAGCAGCGGTCTTATTCGGGAGTTTTTTAGAAAGTTCGTTTTAATATTTAAAGAATTTTCTTTTAGGCTGCTTCCAGTAATTTCCCTTCTAGATTTTAATATTGTCTTATAAATTGCAAACATTTCCTTCAGGGTTTAAAAATTTTAAAAAAATCTTTTCCAGAACTTCAGACTTTTTTCGAGAGTTCAGAAACTTCCATTAACTTTTATTCAGATTTGGAGGCTATAGATTTTTCTAGAAAATCTGTTCCTAAAAATTTAGACTCTTTTCAGTCATTTCTCCAGATATCAAGATTGTTTTTTTTTCAAGTTGTCTTTTAAATTGCGAAGTTTTTAGAATTTTCCCGAAATAATCTAGAAATGTAGATTTTTTGTAGGATTCAGAAAATTTCCAGTAAATCACGAAGATTTAAATGAAGATTTTTTTAGAAAATTTGTTTTTAAAAATCTCGAGAGTTCAGGAAATTTCTAGTAATTTCTTCATTTCAAGATTTTTTCAACGTGTTTTCTAAAACGCAAAAATTTTGAGGCTCTAGAATTTTTAGAATTTTCTTCTAAAAATCTAGATTATTTTCTCGAGTTTTTTTTAAGTCGTCTATTAAATTGGAAAGATTTTCTATGAGGCATCAAGTTTTTCTAGACTTTTTTTCTAAAGAGTTTAGAAAATGGAAAATAACTTCTTTCCAAAATTAAATTTCTTTTTCAACTTATAAATTGCAAAGATTTTTTTCAGGTTCTAAATGTTTTTTAGTTCGTCTTCTTTTCGAGAATTCAGGTAAATTTCAGCAATTGCTTCTCTAAAATTCAACATTTTGTTTCAACTAGAGACTATAAACTTATTTGGAAAGTTCTAAATTGCGGATTTTTTCTTGGAGGCTCTAGATTTTTGTTTAGAAAATTTTCCCCTAGAAATCTTTTCTTATTTTCAAGAATTTTTAGTAATTTCTCTTCCCGATTTCAGGATAAAATGGAAAATAACTCCTTTCCAAAATTAAATTTATTTTTCAACTTATCTTATAATTTGCAAAGATTTTTTTCAGGTTCTAAATGTTTTTTAATTTTTTAATTTAGTAATTTCTCTTCCCGATTTCAAGATATTTTTTCAACAGGTCTTCTAAATTTCTAGAAGGCTGTAGAATTTTTAAACAATTTTCATTTAGAAATCTAGACTTTTTTCCAAGGATTTAGGAAATTTCTAGAAATTTCTTCTCCAGATTTCAAGGTTATCTTCTTATGTTCTACATTACAAAGAATGTTTTGGAGGCTCTACAACTTTTTGTTTGTAGAAATCTAGATTTTTTTTTAGGGTTCAGAAAATTCTCAATAATTTCTCTTTTTTTTGAGGCCCTAGATTTTTAGGAATTTTTTTCATAAAATCTAGACTCACTTTTTCAAGAATTTAAGAAATTTCCACTAATTTCTTCTCTAGGTTTCAAGATTTTTTAATTCAACCCGTTTTCTAAATTGTGAAGATTTTATTGGAGGCTCTAAAATTTTAAAAAAGATTTATTTAGAAATTAAGACATTTAAAAAAAATGTAATAAGTCCTTCTTTAACTGAATTGAAAAATTCAATATGTTTTAACCACAAATTATTGTAAGTAAGTATGGATTACCACGTAGTAACGGTCGCAACCAACCTCTCAAAAATTTTACTTTGTCAATTTTCTTTTATCCAAATTTTGTAATTAAAGTTATTGCAAACCATTAGTATAAGAATTAAAGAAAAATAATAAGTTGACAAAACTTTAACAAATTGCAGATAAATTTCTACACGTGTTATACATTGCATTTCTATACGTGTTTCATAGCATATTATCACGTTTTGTAAATTAAACAAATATGTTTATAAAATCGCTCTTGAATAAAAAAAAAATAGTCATGTCCGTATGGCCAATATTAAAGTTAATAAATGGTCGAAATTACAGGCGTATAATTTTCAAATTAACAGACAGCGTTCTCGACGTGCTGAATCGACGAGTTATTAGCGACGATTTCCCCGGGATCTAACAAATGGCCGCCAGTTAGACTGAAACGTCGGTACACATTTGTTGCGCCGCTTATAATTTATATTGGCCGTTCGACAAAATGGTGTTACGTTGTGTTAGCATTGGGCCGACCGCTGTGCCGTTCGCATTCGACACCTCCGACGGCTTCATTTCACCAATAACATTATTAAATTGTCGATGAATAATGCCGCCATTGCGTAATGACGCGGACGAGGAGGAAGAAGTGGAAGAAGAAGGCATTCGCGTCGCGTTTCCTCCGTGTGTCGTCCTCGTGGTGAAAAATCATGGGAACGATGGGGCTCTAATGTAGTTTATGTACTCGTCTCCGCTTCGTATTTACATAAATTATTCTCATTCATATTTATGTGCCAGCTGGATTATTGAGGACTGCATGGGGGTTCCACGAAAATTATTGCCCGCCTGAATGAAAATCCATTGGGCAACGATTACGTGGATATAAACAACGTGTCTTTAATTTATAAACTATATGCAATTACAGTTTACACAATTACGTACTGAATGATGTACCTAAACACGCAAGTGTGCATTTTTAAGCTCGTTTGAATCACTTTCAAAGCATTTTGAAGACATCTGCACCTATATTGTATTTAGTAATAAATAGTAAACATTACTGTCTTCAATAGTTGATGGGATATTTACAAGTATACGTTCTTGTTAATGCCGCATTTTCATTCATACAAACACCCCAAGTTGGGCGCCAAAAACACTAATACTAATTATTACTGATATCCCCAATGGGAAACATTTAATTTAATGGCTAAAATCACTCCTCTATCCACATTAAAACTCTTATTTATATTATCATAACTAAAGGGTGGTATAGTGGCAACGCACCCACCCTAAAAATACGTTGAAACCCTCCTTTTTATTTCTTGTAAATCATCATCACTAAGACTGGTGTGGTTTCCAGTAAATAAACCACTATCAGGGATGAGAATAATCTACATATGTAGGGTGGGTGGGTGTCCACTAACCCATCCTACAATCAGTAAAACCTATGCAGCAGTTTAACTAAACTTTTTTATTTAAAATTTTGTCTCTTGTTTATTAATAAAGAAAACTTGTTTATAATAAAGAAATTGGAGGGTAGGATAGTGGTCACCCACCCAACCTACAAACACATTGAAAATTCTACTGAAACACTTTTTTTATTTCTTGAAAATCATCATCAAAAATACTGCTCTCGTTTGCAGTAAATTAAACATCTGTAAGTAATGAGAAGAGGCCTCTATACCAAATATATGCAATCGCGAAGAAAGATTTACTTATTTATTTATTTATACATCTTTGGACTCCTTTCTTAAAAAATTATATATACAATAAATCAATTTAAAAAAAACGTACTTCAAATTTTGAGCAAAAGAAGCACGCGCGGAACACTAAGAAGAAGAAGAATCTTGAAAAAGATAGTTTTTGCAGATTGAAAAAAAATTCCAGAAAAACTCTATTAAAATTATGGAGTTTGAAAAATATGCAAGACTTTAAATAATAAATTCTGGAATATTTTAGAACCTTTAAAGAAAAAATCTTCGCAGATTGGAAAATAAATTCTAGGAGAATTTCGATAAACGTGGTTGCAAAATTTAAGAAAATTTCTGAAACCCCTAAAAGAAGAAAATCTTTGCAGTTTGGAATTCAAACTCGAAAAATTTCTCGAAAAAATCTAGAAAATTCCTCTTGAGTTTATATAATTTTATTAATAAAAATTGCTGGAAAATTCCAGAACTATATAAAAAAAAGAAAATCTTCATAGTTGGAAAGATAATTTGAAAGAAATCTTGAAGAAACATTTCTGAAAGAATCTTGAAAATAATATTTTTTGCAGATTGGAAAAAAATTCCAGGAAACCTCAATTAAAATTATGGAGTTTTTAAAATTTTGGAAACTTAAAGTACCACATTTTGGAATATTTTAGAACCTTTAAAGAATAAAAATTAGAAAAAGAAAATCTTCGCAGATTGGGCAATAAATTCTGGAAAATTTTTAATAAACGAGGTTCTAGAATTTAAGAAAAATTATAGAACCATAAAAGATGAAAGTTTTCGCAGTTCGGAAGTCAAATTCCAAAAAATCTTAGAGAAAAATCTGGAAAATTTTGATAGAATTTATAAAATTTAATAAATTCAAAATTGCTGGAAAATTTCAGAACTCTAAAGAAGAAAATCTTTACAGTTTGAAAGATGACTTTTAATAAATCTTGAAGAAAATTTTCTTATTATTATTTCCAAGATTCATGAAAATAATAATTTTTGCAAATTGGTAAATAAATTACAGGAAAACTCTATTAAAATTATGGTAAAAACTCTCCATAATTTTAAAAGAGTTTTCCTGGAATTTATTTACCAATTTGCAAAAAGTATTATTTTAAACAACAAATTCTAAAATTTTTTAGAACCTTTAAAGAAAAGAATTTAAAAAAGAAAATCTGCGCAGATTGGAAAATAAATTCTAGTGGAATTTCGATAAATGAGATTCTGTAATTTAAGGAAAAATTCTGAAAAAATCTAGATAATTTCGATATAGTTTATAGTGTAGAAATTTATTAATAAAAATTGCTGGAAAATTCCAGAATTGTAGAAGAAGAAAATCTTTACAGTTTGAAGGATAATTTCCAAGAAAACTCGAAGAAAAATGTCTGGAAGAAGCTTTAAAAAAATCATTTTTGAAGATTGGAAACATAATTCCAGGAAAACTCAATTAAAAAATCTGGAAAATTCCGATTAAATTTATAAAATTTTAACAATTTAAATTTGCTGGACAATTCCCGAACTATACAAAATCTTCACAGTTTGAAAAATAATTTCCAAGATTCAGTATTCAGTTCTATATTCATGATTCTAAATTTTGGATTCTGGATCATCATATAAGATTAAGATTTAACATACAATAATCAATCTCTAATATTAATTTTCGGTTTTCAATTTTTAGCCTTTTTGAATTTTTGAGAATCTAAAATCTTATATCTGGATTCTTTACTCTGCATGTCTGGATTCTAGATTATAGTATAATCGTGATTTTTGATGTTATATTTTAGATTCTCTATTATGGTTTTTGGATTCAATGTTTTTGATTCTGAATCTACATTCTAGATGCTGGACATGATTTAAGGATTAAGATTGGACATTCAAGAAACAATCTTTAATGTTTAACCTTTATCTAGAATCATAGTCTTTAATTTTAATATTTAGTCTTTAATTTTTAGTTTTTAAATTTTTGAGAATTTAAATTTTGGAAATTGAAATTTTCTTGATTCTGAATTGTAAATTCTACATTCTAGATTTAACATTAAAGAATCAATCTTCAATCGTTAATCTTAATCTATAATTTCAGTCTTTGATTTTCATTTTTTTTTTTTCAATTTTTGAGAATCTAAACATCGTGATTCTAGATTCTCAGTTTGGATTCTAAATTCTGAATTGTAGATTCTGTAATTCTAGATTTTGTATTCTGGATTCTGTATTCTCGATTTCAGACTTTGTATTTTACATGTTTGATTCTGAATTCTACATTCTAGATTTAACATTGACGAATCTATCTTCAAACTTAATCTACAATTTTAGTCTTTGATTTTGAATATTTGAGGATCTAAATTTTGGAATCTGAAATCTAGCATCGTGATTCCAGATTCTTGGTATGGATTTTAAATTCTGAATTGTAGGTTTTATAATTCTGAATTGTATATTCTTGATTCTGTATTCTCGATTTCTGATTTTCGATTTTAGATTTTGGATTCTGTATTCTAGATTTTGGATTCTATTTTGTTGATTCTGAATTCTACATGAATATATATTCTAGATTCAACATTAAAGAATCAATTTTCAATCGTTAATCTTAATCTATAATTTCAGACTCTGATTTTCAATTTTCGAATTTTCGAGAATCTAAATTTTGGAATATGAATTAACATCGTGATTTTATATTCTGAGAATTTTAGAATCCAACTAAATTCTGAATTGTAGATTCTGTAATTCTGGATTCTGTATTCTCGATTTTAGACTTTGTATTTTACATTTTTGATTCTGACTTCTAAATTTTTAATTTTATTTTCTTGATTCTGAATTCTACATTCTAGATTTAACATTGAAGAATCTATCTTCAATATTAATCTACAATTTCAGTCTTTGATTTTGAATTTTTGAATTTTTGAGAATCTAAATTTTGGAATCTGAAATCTAGCATCGTGATTCCAGATTCTTAGTGTGGATTTTAAATTCTGAATTGTAGGTTTTATAATTCTGAATTTTATATTCTTGATTTCCAGATTTTCGATTTTAAATTGTCGATTCCGTATTCTAGATTTTGGATTTTATTTTGTTGATTCTGAAAAAGACAATTTTTGTAGATTCCAGGAAAACTCCATTAAAATTATAGAGTTTGAAAAATGTTCAAGACTTAAAATAATAAATACTGGAATATTTTAGAACCTTTGGAGAAAAAAAAATAGTGTTAGACACAATCTTCGCAGATTGGAAAATATATTCTAGAAGTATTTCGATAAATGTGGTTGCAAAATTTAAGAAAATATCTGAATAAATTCTAGAACCCTAAAAGAAGAAAATCTTTGCAGTTTCGTAGTGAAATTCGAAAAAATCTTAGAGAAAAATTTCTGGAAAAATCTGGAAAATTTCTATATAGTTTATAACATTTTATTAATAAAAATTGCTAGAAAATTTCAGAACTCTAAAACAAGAAAATCTTCACAGTTTGAAAGATAATTTCAAATTTTGAAAAAGATAATTTTTGCACATTGGAAATAAAATCCAATTAAAATTATGAAGAGTTTTAAAAATTTTAAAAACTTAAAATAACACAATTTGGAAAATTTTAGAACGTTTAAAGAAAAAAAAAATAGAAAAAGAAAGTCTTCGCAGATTAGAAAATAAAATCAAGGAGAAATTCTATAAATAAGGTTATGGAATTTAAGACAATTTCTAAACCCTAAAAAAAGAAAATCTTAGAAATTTGGAAGACAAATTCCAAAAAATCGTAGAGAAAAATTTCTGAAAAAATCTAAAAAATTTTGATATAATTTATAGAATTTTATTAATAAAAATGGGTGGAAAATTCCAGAACTCTAAAAGAAGAAAATGTTCACAGTTTGAAAGATAATTTCCAAGAAATCTCGAAAAGAATTTCTGGAAGAATCTTGAAAAAGATAATTTTTGCAGATTGGAAAAAAAATCCAGGAAAACCCAAATAAAATTATGGAGAGCTTAAAAATTTAAAAAAAGTTAAAATAACAAATTCTGGAAAATTTAAGAACCTTCAAAGACAAAAAAAAATAGAAAAAGAAAATCTTCCCAGATTGCAAAATAAAATCTAGGAGAATTTCGATAAATGAGATTTTGGAATTTAAGACAGTTTCTAAATCCTAAAAGAAGAAAGTATTAGAAATTTGGAAGTAAAATTACAAAAATTCTTAGAGAAAAATTTCTGAAAAAAAATCTAGAAAATTTCGATATAGTTTATAGAATTTTATTAATAAAAATTGCTAGAAAATTCCAGAGTTGTAAAAGAAGAAAATCTACACAGTTTAAAAGATAATTTCCAAGAAATCTCGAAGAAAAATTTCTCGAAGAATCTTGAAAAAGATAATTAACTAAATAAACATAATTAAAATTATAGAGTTTTTAAAATTTTAGAATCTTAAAATAAAAAATTCTGGGAAATTGTAGAACCTTTATAGAAAAAAAAATAATATCTAGAAGAATTTCGATAAATGAGAATGTGAAATTTACGACAATTTCTAAACCCTAAAAGAAGAAAATCTTAGAAATTTAGCAGTCTAATTCCAAAAATTCTTAATGAAAAATTTCTGAAAAAATCTAGAAAATTTCGATATAGTTTATAGAATTTAATGAATAAAAATTGCTGGAAAATTCCAAAATTGTAAAAAAAGAAAATCTTCACAGTTTGAAAAGTAATTTCGAAAAAAAAATTGTGGAAGAATTTTAAAAAAGATCATTTTTGCAGATTGGAAAAAGAATTCAAGGAAAACTCTTTTAAAATTATGGAGAGTTTGTAAAATTTTCGATAATTAAAAGAAGTCAAACTTTTAATTTTTTGTTTAAAATTTGTATCTTATGTAGTTTACTCATATAGACAGCATGTTTATTATAAAGAAATTGGAGGGTGGGGTAGTGAACACCCACCCACCCTACAAGTACGTAGAAACTTACACTGAAATACTCTTTTTTATTTCCTGAAAGTCATCATCACTAAGACAGCTGTCGTTTCCTATAAACTATACTACTATCACTGATGAGAAACATGTGCATATGTAGGGTGGGTTGGTGGCCACTATCCCACCTTCCAATCAGTAAAAGCTACGCGACAGTTTTACAAAAATATTAACTAATTTGTCAATGATGTAATTTTAATGTTTTATTTACAATTTCCCTCTTGTGCAGTTTATTAATATAGAAAACTTGTTTATAATAAAGAAATTGGAGGGTGGGATAGTAACCACCCACTCACCCTACATATACATTGAAACATCCATTGAAACACTTTTTATGTTCCTTGAAAACCATCATCACTAAAACTGCTGATATTTCCAGTATACTATACTAGTATCAGTGATGAGAATGATTTACATATGTAGGGTGGGTGGGTGGCCACTATCCCACCCTTCTATCAGTAAAACCTACGCAACAGATTAACAAAAATATTAACTAATTAGAAATAGATTCAATTTTAAATATTTATTCAAAGTTTGTCTTCTGTACAGTTTATTTATATAAATAGCTTGTTAATATTATTAATTTTTGCGGCTTCTACTTCGTTATACATGTTTGAGTATAAATAAAACACTTTGTAACTTTGTTTGTATAACACTATTTATTTTCTGTTTACTATAGTTTCGGCATCTCAACGTGCCATTATCAAAACATACAATCATTGTATGTTTTGATAATGGCACGTCGAGATGCCGAAACTATAGTAAACAGAAAATAAATAGTGTTATACAAACAAAGTTACAAAGTGTTTTATTTATAAATAGCTTGTTTATTATAATGAAATTAAAGGGTGGGACAGTGGCCACCCACTCACCCTACAAATATATTGAAACTTCCCCTGAAACACTTTTTATGTTCCTTGAAAACCATAATCACTAAAACTGCTGATGTTTCCAGTGAAATAAACAGATTGGACATTCAAGAAACAATCTACAATTTGAGTATTTTATATTTAGTCTTTGATTTTCAGTTTTTGAATTTTTAAGAATCTAAATTTTGGAAACTGAAATCTGAAATATAAACATCTGAATCCTAGATTCTAGAGTTTGGATTTTAGATTCTGGATTCTATATTCTATAATCCTACATTCTGGATTTTATTTTCTAGATTCCAGATTCAAATCCCGATTTCAGAATTAGATTTCTATATTCTTTATTCTAAAAATTAATATTTTTGGTTCTGGATCATCATTAAATATTAAGATTTAACATTCAACAGTGAATCTTAAATCTTCAATCTTAAATAAAATACAATTTTGCTTAATAATTTTATTCTTTGATTTTAAATTCTTGAATTCTTGAGAATTCAACTTCTGAAATCTAGATTCTACAATCTGAAATCTAGATTTTAGATTTTATAATCTGGAATCTGGAAAATAGATATTTGAATCTACATTCTGCAATCTGAAATTCGGAATCTGAAGTATAGATTGTAAATTCTGAAATCTAGATTCTACATTATCGATATTAGATTTTAAATTCTGTTATCCGAAATCTGGGTTTTGGATTTTGAACTCTGTGTTTTGGATTTTTGATTAGATTCTAAAGTCTGGATTCGAGATTCCCGATTTTATGTTCTCGATTGTGGCGTACGAGTTTTGAATTCTGACAATCTGAATTTAAAATCCAAATTTTCGACTTTATAATTTGTATTTTGGATTCTACATTCCATATTCTGGACATTAATTTAATTTAATTTATTTATTTTTTAATTTAATTTTGTTAAATCTGAATTCTGTATTCTAGACTCTGGATTTTGGATTCTGGATTCAAGAATCAATCGTTAATCTTTATTCTTAATCTACAATTTAGGTTTTTGATTTTCAATTTTTGATTTTTTCAGAATCTAAATTTTGGAATATGAAATTTTTCTGAAATCTAACATCAGGGTTATAAATTCTAAAGTTTAGAATTTAGATTCTAAATTCTAGATTTTATAATTATTTATTCTCGATTTTATATTTTAGATTTTGTATTTCTGATAATCGCTGTTTATCAAATATTAAAATACATGCTGAATTCTGGATCATTATATAAATATTAAAATCCGACCTTCAAGAATCAATCTTATATTATTAATCGTAATCTACATTTTGAGTCTTCAGTATTTAGTCTTCCATTTATAATTTTTGAATTTCTGAGAATTTAAATTTTGGAATTTTTATTTTCTTGATTTTTAATTGTGAATTCTACATTCTAGATTCAACATTTAAAATCAATTTTCAATCGTTAATCTTAATCTATAATTTCAGTCTTTGATTTTCAATTTTCGAATTGATCTTATAATCTGAATGCTAACATCGTGATTCTAGAATCTCAGAATTTTAGAATCCAACTAAATTCTGAATTGTAGATTCTATAATTCTGGATTTTATATTCTGGATTCTGTATTCTCGATTTCAGGCTTTGAATTTTAGGCTTAGGCCTGTAAAGGAAATAAATAAATAAATAAAATTTTTGATGCTGGATTATAGATTTTGGATTTTATTATCTTGATTCTGAATTCTACATTATAGATTTAACATTGAAAAATCTATCTTTAATCTTAACCTACAATTTCAGTCTTTTTGAATTTTTGCGAATGTAAATTTTGCAATCTGAAATCTAGCATCGTGATTCGTGGATTTTAAATTCCGAATTGTAGGTTTTATAATTCTGAATTTTATATTCTTTATTCTGTATTCTCGATTTTAGATTTGGCATTCTGTATTCTAGATTTTGGATTCTATTTTGTTGATTCTGAATTCTACATGAAGCTACATTCTAGATTCAACATTGAAGAATCTATCTTCAAACTTAATCTTGAATTTCAGACTTTGATTATTTTTAATTTTTGAAATTTAGAGAATCTAAATTTTGGAATCTGAAATCTAGCATCGTGATTAGGGATTCCTAGTGTGGATAGTAAATAATGAATTGTAGATACTGTAAATCTGGATTTTATATTTTGGATTCTGTTTCGATTACTCTCGATTTCAGCATTGGATTTTACATTTTGTTTCTGAATTCTTGATTTTGGATTCTATTTTGTTTTAAATTATCTAATATTTTTTATTATAAGGTATTTTTATTATTGAAGGGTGGGATAATGGTCACCCACCCACCCCATAAATACGTTGAAACTTACTATAACACCCTTTTTTATTTCCTAAAAATCCTCATCAATAAGGCTGCTGATGTTTCGAATAAACTACACTACTATCAGTGATAAGATATATTTGCATATGTAGGGTGGGTGGGTGGCCACTATCCCACACTCCAATCACCAAAACCTAGGCAGCAGTTTAACAAAAATTTTCACAAAAATTATTAAAACGATTTCGATAAAAATTTACACAAATTGTTTGCAGCACTCTGGAGTATAAAAAAATACAAACTACAATCTTCATTTTCACTAGTTTTTCCAAAATTTTTCATCAAAATCGCGACGATAAAAATTCTGTACCTTAGACTAGTTTTTCTTAATTTTCTCAAAAATTCTTAAAGCGCTTTCGATAAAAAATTACACATATTGTTCCTAGCACTCTAAAGTATGGAAACATTGCAAACAGGAATCTTCATTTTCAATGGTTTTTCTAAAATTTTACATCAAAATCGTGAGGATGAAAATTTCATACCTTAGACTAGTTTTTCTTAATTTTCTCAAAAATTCTTTAAGCGATTTCGATAAAATTTTTCATCAATTATTACCAGCATTCTATAGTATGAAAAAATTACAAACTTCAATCTTCATTCTCCCAAGCTTTTCTATAATTTTCCATCAAAAACGTGAGAATGCAAATTCCATACCTTAGACTAGTTTTCTTTAATTTTCACAAACATTATTATAAAGATTTCGATAAAAATGTTTAGAAATGATTCCCATTACTCCCATTACTCTGGAGTTTGAAAAAATTATAAACTACAATCTTCATTTTCACTTGTTTTTCCAAAAATTTTCATCAAAATCGTGAGGATGAAAATTCTATAACTTAGACTACTTTTTCTTAATTTAAAAAAAAATTCTTAAAGCGTTTTCGATAAAAATTTTCACAAACTATTCCTAGCACTTTAAAGTATAGCAAAATTACAAACTGGAATCTCTATATTCATTAGTTTTTTCAAAATTTAATTTAAAAATTGTGAGGATGAAAATTCCATATCTTAGACTAGTTTATCTTAAATTTCTCAAAAATTCTTAAAGCGATTTCGATAAAAATTGTCTCCAATTATTCCCAGCACACTAAAGTATGGAAAAATTAGAAACTAGAATCTTCACTTTCACTAGTTTTTCCAAAATTCTCTACCAAAATCGTGAGAATGAAAATTCCATACCTTAGACTAGTTTTTCTTAATTTTCTCAATAATTCTTAAAGCGATTTTGATAAAAATTATCTCAAATTATTCCCAGCACTCAAAGGTATGGAGAAATTATAAACTGAAATCTACATTCTCACTAGTTTTTCCAAAATTCTCTATCAAAACCGTGAGGATGAAAATTCCATACCTCAGACTAATTTTCTCAATTTTCTGAAAAATTTTTAGAGCGATTTCGATAAAATTTATCACAAGTTATCTCCAGCACTCTAAAGTATGGATTAAATTACAAATTAGAATCTACATTTTCACTAGTTTTTCCAAAATCATGAGATTGAAAATTCTGTGGAAGCCAAGGTGTAGATAAAGATAATCAAGAACGTCAATAGGGTTAACAAGTCTATTCAAGATAATCCGAATCTTTCAATTCGGAAGTGCGCAAGCGCTTTAAATGTGCTGAGAGTGAAATAGTAAATACCCGCAATTATTTCTTTATATCCATTTCTAACGGTCTTTCATGATTGTCACCACCACTTTATCTATTTAATATTGTAAAAGATTTGACATGGGCTTATTTTTTTTGATCATTTTCCGAGCGAAGAATCAAAAAGGTCAGCGGAGGTGTTGAACTCGCGCCGGCTCCCAGGACAATTTACGACCTTTAGCACCGCTAATCCGGGCGACACAATCGCAATGATCCGGATGATGCGGTGAATAATATAAATATTGAGTGTAAAGAATGCCCTCGAAAGTAAAATGGACAATCGACACGAGAGTGAGTATCGTTAGTCATTTTTATCGGGCGCGCATCACAACGGACGTCACACACTAAGCCCAACAATGTGTTGTTAAGATGGCATCCCAGATTGGATAAAAAAATGCCTGACAATTCGAATTTAACGAAGATTAATCGAAACGAATCGCCCCGACGGCACAATGAATTAATAACCCGTGCGTTTTAGTAGCCACTGATTAATACGGCGGACACCTCTCTTCTGCAATTATTGTCGTCATTGTGACGCTACTGATTAATACGACCGCTGACGGCCTCACGCGCCGTTCAGCGCTTACTTAACCGAACAGAGCTATCAACTTCAAATATATATATATTTTTTAATAACCCCCTCCTCCTCCTCCTCCTCCTAAACCGAAAGATGGATCGCGTTGAAACCAACAATCATCGACGCCACATCTCTACCTACCATCTGTCGGATGGTCTTGCTTTATTAGCCTTTCATAGATTAGTAGAGTCAACATTTTAATCAATTCCGGGAAGTAACAGTTGGCGTTGGTGGTGCAACATATTTCTGTTTCGAGAAAATTGTTAATGAATTGGATCAACTTCTCGTATAATTATTAGAACAAATAATAACGCTCGTTAGCTCTACATTAATTAAATAACACGGTTTGTTCAAGTGGTTATATAAATTATAACAGAATTAATAAATTAATTTTTTGTAAGTTTCGACAATAATGATTTTTAGTTGCAATAGGATTTTAAGATTAGATTTTAAAATTTAAAAAAAATGCAATTTCATTTTCCAAAATTAGAGTTTTGATGATCGTCATTTTGTGATAATTCAATTGTTTTAATATGATTTTAAAAATTAAACATTTGAAAATGGAATTTGAAAAGTAATGAAGATTTATTTCTTTTTTTTTCATATGGAATATGCCAAGAACCCACAAGATGTACAATGTAGGAGTAACGGAGGCGCAAAAGGTGTTTTCTCATGGCCGCTCATGGCCAATTACGATTTTTCTGTGCGAACACCGGCCGCAGATGCCTCTTATTATAAAACGCGGTGATATCTCGTCGGCACCGGGAGTAAATCACGTCGGCCAGGTCCTCCGCTCTCGACTTCCTGCCGGACACAACACTCTTATAATTATATAAGCACCCGAGCGGGTGGTGCATAAATCACCCGGAGCGAGTGTCGGGGTTGATTAAATCATCGAGCGCGCGCTTTTATACGCGCACACTCGAGGGTGTTTTTATAGCGCCGAGAACCGCAAACAGAAACATAATTTATACTTAATTATAATTGCGGATTTCTGGAGATGTACTCGACCGATAATAATTCGTGCCGTGGAGTGGAGGTTTTACGGCGCATTTTAACGATTCTATAAAACGGATTATAATAAAATTTGATGGACGGAATTCGGTTTACCACCCGTTGTAGATTAATTAATAATTTTATGTAGTAATAAAGTTGTTTTTGGTATTTATACTAATTTAATTACAACTACTAACAGATTGTTGTCTTTATGTTATTTTAGCATTGTCAATTCTGGATTAATTATGTTTATTAATTTTGAATAAATAATATTGACCGTTATCCATGAACAGTATTTAACGAGTACGGCACAAGATGGTGGTTGCTGGTTGCACGGGCGAAACAATAGCGAGTAACAAGCAGACCCCGATTTGCACACAATGGCCACGAGATGGAATAAATCTATCTTCTATCGGAAGACATCTGACCCGTGCAACGGGACACCGTGTCCAATGTAATTACATTGCCCACCATGTTAATTATTTATTTATCTAGGCGTGCTGTGTATATGTTTATGTTTATGCGTCACTGGCGTGGCGATTTGTGGGGCATGAGAAGCAAACGATGCCAGCGGATGTATTTTTTTTCCTTCTAAATCTCGTTAATTATGAAAAAAATACGGAACGATACAGTATTGATGTTGCTTTATTAATTGGGCGATTTACGAATGACTAAATAAGGAAATCATTACCGGAATTTCTCAACACATTCAGCGTTCGTGAGGGTCAACGCTGTAACATAAAATTCTAGGGTTATGACACCGTAGTCGGGGAGTAACGTTTTTTTAAAAAAAAGCTACAGCCACGACATCCACTAAATGTTAATGGTTTGAACTTTAATAAAACTGCGCAGGATAAGACTGTAAATAGCTTCCCTCCACCACCTACTATAAAAAATTTCTTAAAAATTGATTTCACGTTAGGAGACCCTCACGGTTGCATAAGACACGAACCCAACCGACCGAATGTGTATGTTTATCTAACCGTGCACAGCAGATGAATCATAAATCGATCCGAAAGATAAGTTATCTATATTTATTACGTCCAACATAAATACGAAAACGTACAATTATCCAGTTATTACACATTCAGAACGTGAAGGCAATTATAAATAATCGTAATTGGAGGTAAGGTAAATAGGAAGGTGCGTGTCGGTTAAGTACCCGGGCAATAAATAGCGTAATCAATAATGGCGATTACAAATGGCGGGGCCCTAACTGGTGAAGACATGTTAATTTCCTCGGCCGTAAGTTACAATTGATGCTCGGCGGATTAATTAATTGAATGCATTTGAGTAATCGCCTTTCGGCGGTATCCCTCGTTCCCACTACGTACCGATGCGGGTCGCGTTGGGGTTAATTGGGCGGTAATAAAAAATAATACTTAATGTTCGTTTAAATTATCAACAGAAATTTTTTATGTAAATATTACGTAAACTGTTATAAAATATTTTTTTACCATCATATAAAATCTCTAGATTTTCGTATTTATGAATTTAATTTCTGCTTAAATTATATTATTTTATATTGATACCATCAAGGATTTAAGTCAAAAATTTTCACATAGAACGTAAGGCCGAATATTTGATTAAGCCATTAATAACGATATTTTTATTCTTTTATTGATCAATCGTGCGCTTATCTATCACGGCGTAAAACAATTGATTTAATTTATAAACATGATTAAGGACAGTTACCGTTACGCGGGCACGAAGCAATGCCGGTAATGGAGGCGGCGGCCTTGACATTTTTAGTGACAAACTGATCGACTTTCAAGTGCTCGCATAATGAGTTATGGACAGGCGCAATTTACCGAACAATAAATATCCGCGTTAATCGCAATTGTAAATTGAGCCGCCGCCGAGTATATTTTACAAGCGTAAAAATTGTGTGGCGCGCTTTTTTCCCCCTTCCTCTAAAGAGTGTTGATTGCAGTCAACAGTTAATTAAAATGGTCCGAGTCCGTGGGGAGCGTGAAATATTGCATGCTCGGTTTATTTAGTGGTCACGCAAACTATGCTCCACCACGCGACAAAATATACAGGACATCAGCTAGAAATTATTACTAGAGACTATGTACACAATACAACTCCTATATACAAGGAGATTCACATCAAAAAGTAACAATGCGCCGTGGCAATTAATCTCGAAATCCCAAATGCCTATTATTCCCCAGCCATGCTATTGAAGAAGCATTCCATTTAAATATTCGTACTCATTCTGATATTGGGATTAGTAATTATTATTAACCTTCAAAATTAACATCTATTTTATAATAAACAGAAAAAAAGGAATTTTATTATTATTACAATCAACTTTTTGTTATATAAATCCAATATATAAAAAATATATAAAAAATAAATCTATTAAAATTGTTTGTCCTAAAGTAATAGAATGAATATTTATTACTAGTGCACCCCACATAAATATTTTAATTTTAAATTGAAGTTTAAATGACATATGATAAATGATAGAAAACAAGTGATAGACAACAGATAACAGAGGATGATGGATGACAGATAACGGATAACATGACAGACAGTTGACAGTTGACAGTTGACAGTTGACAGTTGACAGTTGACAGTTGACAATTGACAGTTTTGACAGTTCACAGTTGACAGTTTGCAGATGACAGTTGACAGTTGGCAGTTGACATATGACAGTTGACAGATGACAACAGATGACAGGTGATAGATGATAGTTGACAGATGACAACAGATGACAAAGGATGACAAGTGCCAGAAGGCAGATGCCAGATGACAGATATTATATAGTTGACAGATAATTTTATTTGTATAACTTCTATCTCTTGATTTCAATCAATTGATGTAGAAAATTAGAATTAAAACTGTAATTTTATGCATCAATTTCGCTTGACAAATGATAAATGACAGGCAACAGATGACATTGCAGATATATGAAAATATGGAATTTGATATTTGACAGTTCACAGACATTTGGCCTATTTCCTAAATTTTGTCATTTATTATTCATTTAATTTTCTATAAAACTACAAAAAAAATGTATGCCGTTTATCAAATTCAACAAAAAAAAAATGTTAATATAAAAATAAATAATTAAATTCTCAAATTGGAAAATTTAAAATTACAAATAAAATATGTCCTTGAGTTTTTTATATGTATATAAAACTACAAATAAAGAAATTGCAAAGTATGAAATAATAAATCTATAATAAAATAATTTCAAACTAATTTTAAATGTCAAAAACCGTAATATTAAGAAAACTATTAAATTCCAAACATCATAAAAAAAACCAAAATTTAGTACAAAAATGTAGAAAAATTTATTTTGAAAAAACCTATAATATAAAAATTCAGTCATCTGTCAACTGTCATCTGCCCGATGTCATCTGTTAATTATCAACTGTCATCTGTCATCTAACATTTGTCTTCTGTCATATGTCATCTTTTATCTGTTATCTGTCATCTGTCATCTGTCATTTATGATTTGTCGTCCTTTATTTGTAATATCAAACCAATGAAAAAATTAGAGATATTAAAAAAATAAATAAACTATCAAAATGAAAATAAGGGAAAATTAATTCTATATTCTAAAAATATAAATTTAAATTAAAAAAATAATAAAAAAGAAATTTGAAATAAATGTATTCCAAAAATGTTTGGCAAGGAAATTATCTTGGATTTAACAAATAACAGATGACCAATGATAAAGCATAGATACCAATAATATTTGACAGATCAGAGACATTTCCATCTCCAATTATTTTTTTAACATATTTATTGTCAGGTGTATTAATCTTACTTAATAAATTTAAAAAAAATATTATACAAATTATTGGCAAGAGAAATAACTGTCATCTCACCTCAGTTACTGGTCATCTGATAATTTTCAATTATTGTTTATTATCTCTACTATCATCTGTCATTAAAAACTTATTTGTTTGTTCATTTGATAGATGAAATAATCTCTCAACTATCAATTTAAAACTATCTACATTTAATGCAATTTTTCAAAATTTTATTGTCTATAAAATAAAATTATTTATAAACTATCAACTATGACTGTATCTGTCATCTATCAAAAGGAAAGTATCTTGCATCTGTCAAATAAACAGATGACAAGTGATAGAGGGCAGATGACAGTTGATATTAGACACTCAAGAGAAATTTCACCTTCCAATGATTTTTATAATATGATTATTATTTATAAAATAAAATATGTCGACTTTCATTCGAAATAGATGATCTGTTATTAGTCATACTAAGTAAATAAAAAATATATTATTAAAATTATTGGAAAGTGAACTATCTGCCATCTGTCAAATATTATGTGTCAGCTGTCATTTGTCATCTGGCAATTTTCAATTATCGCTTATTATCTGTCCTATCGAATCTGTCATATGTCATCTGACATCTGTCAAATATTAACTATCATCTGTCCTCTGTGACTTGTCATCTGCCAATCTATTATCTGTACTATCTCATCTGTTAAGTAATGATCTGTCATTTGTCATTTGTCATTTGTCTTTTGTCTTGTGTCATCTGTCATCTGTCACCTATCATCTGAACATCTTTCATCTCATATATGTCATCTTATTGTTTATTTTCAAAAAATAGTATTTAAAAAAAGTTGATAATTTTCATTTGATAGATGAAAATATCTCGCATCCATCAAATTAAAACTGTCAACTTTCAACTGTAATCTATCAATCAATTCTACATCTATCAAATATAAACTACTAGCATTCAATTGTTATCAGTCATCTGTCACCTATAAACTATAACTGTATCTGTTATCTATCAAATATTAAGTTATATGTCGTGTTTCCTCTATCACTTGCCATCTGGCAATTTTATTATTGTCATTTATTGTCTGTACTCTCTCATCTGTCATTTATCATTTGTCATCTGTCATCTGATAAATTAAAACTAACGACATTTAACTGTAATCTACAAAAAATTAATGATTTTTCAAATAAATAAAATGTGTTTCATTTAGGATAATTTAATTATTGAAAATGAATGATAAATTTAAAAAAATACAATGATAAAAAAATATTATAAAAATTATTGGCAAGAAAAATATGTCTCATTTGTCAAATATTAATTGTCATCTGTCCTCTGTCACTGGTCCTCTTATAATTTTCAATTATCGTTTATTATCTGTACTATTTCATCTGTCAAATAGTCATCTGTCATCTGTCAAGAAATCATCTGTCATCTCGCATTTGTCATCTGCCAATTGCCCATTATAATTTATCTGTACTATCTCACTTGTCAAATAGTCATCTGTAATTTGTCATCTGATATCTGATATTTGTCATCAAACAACTTAATTTAAAAACATACTATCTCAAAAAAGTTGCGAGTATTCATTTGATAGATGAGGGTGTCTTTCATTTATCAAATTAAAACTATTATTATTAATTGAATATAGAAATATGAGCTTTCAATTGTCATATGTCGTCTGTCATCTAACATCTATAAAGTATTAAATGTAAATGTATCTGTCATCTGTCAAATAATAACTTATCTGTCATCTGTCCTCTATCACTTTTTCTATCTGATAAGTTTTAATTATCATTTATTATTTGTACTATGACATTTGTCAAGTGGTCATGTGACATCTGTCAGCTGTCATCTGTCGTCAAACAATGTATTTTATGTTGTCAATAGATAAATGAAATATACTCTAATCTATCAAATAATACTATCGGCATTGAACTGTAATTTATAAAAAAATATATCACCTATCAAATAAAAACTATCAAATATAATCTATGAGCTTTCGATTGTCATCAGTAATCTATCATCTGTCATCTGTCATTTGTCATCTATAATATGTCATCTATCATCTGTTATTTGTCATTTGTCATCTGTAATTTGTCATCTTTCATCTGTTAACATCTATGACTTGTATTCTGTCGTCTTCCATTTCCAATTTGTCACTTTTCGTTTCTAGTATATCAAACGACCAATGAAACAAAAATAGATAATAAATAAGTAAATAAACTATCAAAATGAAAATAATGACAACTTATTTGATAATAAATATATTCCAAAACTTGTTGGAAAGGAAAATATCTTACATCTGTCAAATAATCAGACGACAAGTAATAGAGGACATAGCAAATTAAAAAAAAATATTATAAAAAATATTGGAAAGAAAAATATCTGTCATCTGTGAAATAATAACTGCCATCTGTAACTTCTCATCTGGCAATTTTCAATTATCGTTTATTATCTATACTATTCTGTTTTAGGTAGTCATCTGTCAACCGTCAAGTAGTCATCTGTCATCTGACATCTGTCAAATTTTAACTGTAATATCATTTGTCATCTGACATATGTCATTTGCTATTTGTCATCAAAAAACTTACAAAAAATAATATTTCGAAAAAATTGACAGCTTTGATAACTGTATCTCTATATGCAATTAGTCAAATAATAACTCAACAGTCATCTACCCTCTATCACTTGTCATCTACCAATTTATCAATTATTATCTGTACTATGCCATTTGTCACGTAGTCATCTGTCATCTGTCAAGTGGTCACCTGTCAGCTATCATCAAACAACTAATTCTTTTTCATTTGATAGATGAAATTATCTCTCATCTATCAAATAAATGCTATGAGCATTAATGAGGAGAATTCAATTAATTAAAGATTTATAATAAAATATTTAAAAAATGATATTACTGAAAATTTAAAAAAGAAAATGTTTCTCATGTATTACATAAAAACTATTAGGTTTTAATTTTCATCTGCCATCTATAAACTATCAACTGTAACTTTATCTATCATTATCATTAAATTATCAATTATCATTTATTATCTGTACTGTCATTTGTTAAGTAGTCATCTATGTTCTGTCATATATCATCTGTCATCTGTCATCTATCATTTGCCATCTGCCATCCGCCATCTGTTTTCTGTTATTTGCCATCTGGCATCTGTCATCTGTCATCTGCTATCTGTCATCTGTCATCTGTCATCTGTCATCTGTCATCTGTCATCTGTCATCTGTCATCTGTCATCTGTCATCTGTCATCTGTCATCTGTCATCTGTCATCTGTCATCTGTCATCGGTCATCTGTCATCTGTCATCTGTCATCTGTCATCTGTCATCTGTCATCTGTCATCTGTCATCTGTCATCTGTCATCTGTCATCTGTCATCTGTCATCTGTCATCTGTCATCTGTCATCTGTCATCTGTCATCTGTCATCTGTCATCTGTCATCTGTCATCTGTCATCTGTCATCTGTCATCTGTCATCTGTCATCTGTCATCTGTCATCTGTCATCTGTCATCTGTCATCTGTCATCTGTCATCTGTCATCTGTCATCTGTCATCTGTCATCTGTCATCTGTCATCTGTCATCTGTCATCTGTCATCTGTCATCTGTCATCTGTCATCTGTCATCTGTCATCTGTCATCTGTCATCTGTCATCTGTCATCTGTCATCTGTCATCTGTCATCTGTCATCTGTCATCTGTCATCTGTCATCTGTCATCTGTCATCTGTCATCTGTCATCTGTCATCTGTCATCTGTCATCTGTCATCTGTCATCTGTCATCTGTCATCTGTCATCTGTCATCTGTCATCTGTCATCTGTCATCTGTCATCTGTCATCTGTCATCTGTCATCTGTCATCTGTCATCTGTCATCTGTCATCTGTCATCTGTCATCTGTCATCTGTCATCTGTCATCTGTCATCTGTCATCTGTCATCTGTCATCTGTCATCTGTCATCTGTCATCTGTCATCTGTCATCTGTCATCTGTCATCTGTCATCTGTCATCTGTCATCTGTCATCTGTCATCTGTCATCTGTCATCTGTCATCTGTCATCTGTCATAATAATAATAATATATTTATTGATGCTGATTAGACAAAGTCCTTACATAAGTCAAGTACAATATAATATATAAATCTAGAGCTAAATTAATTTCTTAGTCTAATTATTATATGAATGAACCTTAAAATTAAATTATTCACATAAAATTGACACTTAAGCAACACGTTAAAATTCGGTCAAAGCCACCTTAAAAACATCGATGTTTGGAATCCAGCTGTGAGTAAAAATAATTTAAATTAACAAAACCAAGGATAAAACGTATAATTTAAATATTTATGTTAAAAAGTAATAAATAGAAAACATGCAATAAAGCTTAAAATTATTAAATAAATAAAATAAATATGTAACATAAAAGACAGTACACTACATAAAACCAAAGTTATAAACATCAAATATGATAAAAACTAATTAAAATAAATATAAAATAATCGGAGGAATAAAAACAATATTAAAATTAAAAACATTGTACATTTTCGCAGTAAAATGTCAAATAAAATAAAAATTGATAAAAATATAATAAATAATATACATTAACAATAATGATAAAACAATAATAAAATAATATCATCTGTCATCTGTCATCTATCACTTGTAATCTGGCAAGTTTCAATCATAATACATGATAATTACATACAGTACAGTAACTCATTTGTCAAGTAGATGACTACCATCTGACATTTGTCATTTGTCATCTGTCTCCTGTCATTTGCTATCTGTCATCTCTCATCGGCCATCTGTCAACTACCATCTGTTATCAAACAACTAATTTTGAAAAAAAAAATATTTCGAAAAAGTTGATAGTTTTCATTTGATAGATAGATGCAAATATCTCTCATCTATCAAATTAAAATTATCAATTTTCAACTGTAACCTATCAATCAATTTCTCATCTATCGAATAAAAACTATGAGCTTTCAATTAACATAATCATCAACTATCAACGGTATTTGTATCTGTCAGATATTAACTCTTCTGTCATCTATCCTCTATCACTTGTTATCTGAAAATTTTCAATTATCATTTATTACTTGTACTATGTCATATGCCATCTGTCACCTGTCATCTGTCAGCTATAAACTATCAACTGTACCTGTCATCTGTCAAATAAAAACTCATCTGTCATCTATCCTCTAACACTCGTCATCTGGCAATTTTCAATTATCATTTATTATCTGTACTATGCCATTTTCCAAGTGGTCATGTGTCATCATTAAGCTGTCATCTGTCATCTGGCATATTCATCTGTCATCTGCCATCTGTTATTAAACTTTTTTTTTTCATTTTATAGATGAAAATATCTCTCGGCTGTCAAATTAAAACTATCTACATTCAACTGTAATCTACGAAAAGATTTATCATCTCTTAAATTAAAACTATGAGCTTCAATACAATGAATTAAAAATTTATTATTCATTTAAAAAACAAATGATATTATTGAAAATAAAAAAAAATATTTATCATATATTAAATATAAACTATGATCTTTTAAATGTCATCTGTCATCTGTTATCTGTTTTATGTCAACTCTCATCTGTCATCTGTCAACTAACAACTATCATCTGTTATCTGTCTTCTGTGTTCTGTCAACTGTCATCTATCAACTGTCAATTTGTAACTAACAATTGTCATCTACTGTAGGTCGTCTTACATCTTTTAAATTAAATGGCATTAAAAAAAGAAAAATGTTGAATGAAACGAAGAATTTAATATTAATTTTTTTATATATTTTTATTTATATAATTATAAAAAATGAATCTATTATTAAATATCAATTAACAACTTTTAACTGGCATTTACCATATGTCGTTTGCAATCTGCTGTTTGTCATATATTATCTGATTGATGTCAAAACGAATGAAAAATATCTAATAATAATTGAAAGAAATTATTTAAAAAAACTATTGATATTTTCAAAACCTTAAGAAGAATGTTATATTATATTGATCATCTTTTAAATACAAACTGTTACCTTTTACCTGCCATCTATAATCTATTATCTGTTAAATAGAAAATGACAAAAAATGGAAAAATTAACTTTCACGTTCGGCTTTCATGTTTCACCTTTCGTTTCACAAATAACAGATGGCAAATAAAAAAAATACTTATGAATAAATGAAGTATAAAAATAAAAATTCATCTGTCATCTATAATCTGTCATCTATCTTATGTCATATATCATCTATCTACTGTAATCAGTAATAGGTTATTTATAATTCATCATCTTCATTTGTTATCTGTAATCTGTAATTAGATATCTGTCATTTATCAAAAATGGGGTTAAATATATTATAGTGAATAAACAAAGTGACATATACTTGTTCGTCATTGATATTAACTATAAACCAAACGATGCAAAATTAGAAAAATTACCTTGTTATACTTTAATTTCTTACAAGTTCTGCAGCAAATACTAGGATTTCAATCAAATCAGATAAAAGTCCATTGCTATAGATGTAATATATTGAAGTAAGGAGAGGATATAAAGATTCTAACCTCTATTTCGATTGTATATACATAAAAACCTCTGAATTTTCACTAGTCTATGTTGTCATATACTTATTTGTCCTTGTTTTTTGGCAATGTCAACAGAGGTTGAAAAAAACTACAACCTTTTAATAAAGGAAGATATGATTTTTTTTGCATTGTACCAAAGGCAAAGGAAATTTTTTTTCAGCATTATTCATCTGGAAAGGTTCACCGTATGGAATAAGTTATATAACAACTCTTTTACTTGTTGCCCGCATCGGTATGGCGGATTCCAGTTCTGGTCACGGGGGTCGTTCTTGTTAAAAATATTATTTATCGTTGAATTTATCGAGGATTTATGTTGTGGCACGTAATTTTCGAGAGATCAATGCGGTATGATTTAAGTTCGGCGTGTGTAGTTTTTACGGCGCGACTGTTATGTAATAAAAAACGTGAGGTGCAACTTCAACGTGTCCATAAACAGAAGAAAACAATGCGCGCTGGGAGAGAGAATATCAGAATATCGTGTTATCGTTTCGTGTTGCGAACACCATGTATGAATATAGAATTGCATCGCAGTCGCATCGAGGGGTCCTCAATAATAACAATGCGGAGAAATGCTGTACGCTCTTGTACATCGATGACCCGAGAATATAAGAGGCGAAGAGAAAGGGTGGGAGGGAGAAACGACATCATCATCATCATCATTCCTTATCAGATGAGGTTTTAAAGTTGGTGAAATTTGTTGAAACGTTCGATTATTTCTAGTGCTGCTGGAACAATGAGGAGTCATTCTGCTTATGGTAATAACGGCTTGGGCGGGCATTTTTCCTTTTCAGCAAAGCTCAACTGGAAGCACGTAGGTGTTTTGCATGCTGCAAAGTGAACACCCGCGGAAAAGTATCGCGCTGAAAAAAATGCGTAATTGCATATTAGGCCTTATCGGGTGGATCGCAATTGCAGTTTTATTGCGCGTCAGAGAGAGATGACGAGACTCCTTATCTGTTAATTGGCGGTTGCACCCGAGCTATAACAAATATCGCACCATTCTTGTTAACCTCTTCAGTTTTTACATTATATATAAAGAAAAACTTAATAAGAAAATTCTAAATAATTAAGTAGTCTAGTATGGACTGAATGAGTGAACGGAGTGAGTTGGTGAGTTGGCGAGTCAATGAGTGAGTTAGTTGGTTAGTAAAGAAATCAGTGTAGTTAGAAAGTTTTATATAGACAAAAAACATGTTTAAAAATCAAGTTTAAAGTTTGAGATTATGATAGAGGCGTATACACATTTTGTTTTGGGTTCATTTTTTCATATTTTACAATTTCTTGCTTCATCTAATCAGAATTATCTAGTTATACCTGACTTTTGTTTGTTTTTTTTTTCTTAGAACTTGATCCTTAAAATTGCTATAAAAAAATTCAAGCAACTCCCCTTTCAGATTTCTAATGTGCGAGAAATTCCATCGAAAGTTTTTAATTTTAAGGAATTTCCAAATATTTATGAAATTTTGCGTGGTTTTCTCTTCTGAAGGTCATGAATTTCCTTCGAAAGTTCTATAATTTTAAGCAATTTCTCTGCATTTTTTTAAGTTTAATTTTTGCAACACTATTACGAGAAAAATAAAATCCTCTTTTGCAGAATGTCCATGTTGAAGTTCAAGATTTTCCTCAAAAGGTTTTTACGACAATATTCTTCAGAGTTTCTTTTTAAGGAATTCCTTCTAAAATTTTGTAGCATTTCCCTTTAAAAGTACAAAAGTTTTTTTTCAAGAAATTTCTCGTTTAGTTTTCTGAAAATATTAAATGTTTCAGAATTCCTCTTTAAAATTTTCTTTAAGGTTTGTAGAATCATTAATAAATTCCTTTTTCGGATTTCTAAAATTGTACAGCAATTTCTTCATCAAAGAATTTCGTTTTAGAATTTTGAAAGAATTTTTTCCAGTTTATTTGTTTTTAATTTAGAATTTTGCTGCTCATTTAAAGGACATCGACAATTTTTCTTCAACGACTCTAAAATATTTAAGGAATATTTCTTCCAGTTTTCTAGAGTTTTGAATTATATATTTAATCTTCTAAAGCGCCAGAATTTCCATAGAAATTGTAATCATTTTCAAATAAAATCTCATACAGATATAAAAACTTTCGCAGCACATTCTTCTAAAGTACAAAAATTTCCTTCAAAAATTTTTGTCTAGTATTTTGAATTTTGTAGCTTTTTGCTTCTAAAATTTAAGAAGAATAAGAAGAAAATGAAAAAGGCCAATAAATTTCTTATTCTTATTCTTATTCTATTCTATGATTTTTTTTTAGTTATAGAATTTTTAAACAATTTCTCTTTCAGATTTCTAAAATTGTACATTCCGAAGATCAAAAATTTTCTTCAAAAGTTCTAAATTTTTTTTGAGACTTCAACAATTTTGAATTCTGTTGCATTTACTCTTCTAAAGTGTAAGATCTTTATGCAGGTTTTTTATTTTGAAATATCAACTCTATAACTAATGTACTTTTTAGGATAACAAAACAGTGAGAGTGAATAAAATAAATTTATATATGTAGGGTGGGTGGGTGGCCTCTATCCCACCCTTCAAACTATTTAACACACGTGAGAAAATATAGAAATAAAAAATTTAATACACTACTTCATTAAAATATTCATTTTGAGAAATTCTCCCTCAGTTTTCGAAACTTTCCTTTCAGGGTTCTAGAATTTTCAATAAATTTGTGATCATATTCATAAAATTACATACATTTTCTTTGAAGATTCTAGACTTCTGAAATCTTCGAGAATTTCGCTTCTAAAGTATAAAAATTGTAGTTTCTGTGAGATTAACAGAATTTTTAAAGAATAGCTCTCGTATTTTTTGTTTTTGTTTAGAAAATTAGATTTTACAGAAAAAAATTCATAAATATCTTTCGAGCTTTCTAGAATTTTCAAACAAATTATCTTCCAGATTGCAAATATTTAGCAGCATTTTGTCTTTTGAATATCAAGAATTTCTTTCGATTTTTCTAGAATTTTTAAGAAAATTTTGAATTTTCTATACTTTTCTCAATTTTTGAAGATTTTAAAATTTTTAATGAATATTTTCTGCAGATTGTTTAGAATTTTGTATTTAATTTGTATCTAAAGTACAAGAAATTCCATCGAGGATTCTAAAATTTTTAAAGAATTTCTTCTGAAGTACAGATTGGTTTTTCTGGCATTCTAGATTGCTAAAACATGCCAGCATTTCTCTTCTAAGGTACAAGAATTGCTTTTACTGATTTCCTGCGAGGTTCTACAATTTTTAAAGTTTATTTTTTTAGAATTTTGAATTTTGCAACATTTTATTTTCCAACAAAATTTAAAATTAAAAATTTTCTTTGAAGATTCTAGACTTCTGAAATTTTCTTCTAAAATCGAAGAATTTCTGTGAGATTTGCAGAATTTTTAAAGAATAGCTCTTGTATTTTTTTGTTTTGTTTAGAAAATTGAATTTTGCAGCATTTTATTTTACAGAAAAAAATCAAAAATATTTCTTTCGAGCTTTCTAGAATTTTCAAAAACAAATTATCTTTCAGATTACTAAAATTTAGCAGCATTTTGTCTTTTCAAGATCAAGAATTTCTTTCGATTTTTCTAGAATTTTTAAGAAAATTTTGAATTTTCTATACTTTTCTTATTTTTTTTTGAAGATTTTAAAATTTTTAATGAATATTTTTTTGCAGATTGTTTAGAATTTTGAATTTTGTATTTAAATTGTATCTCAAGTACAAGAAATTCCATTGAGGATTCTAAAATTTTTAAAGAATTTCTTATGAAGTACAGATTGGTTTTTCTAGCATTCTAGATAGCTAAAATATGCCAGCATTTCTCTTCTAAGGTACAAGAATTGCATTAACTGATTTCCTGCGAGGTTCTACAATTTTTAAAGAATAGCTCTTCTCGTTTATTTTTTTTAGAATTTTGAATTTTGCAACATTTTATTTTCCAACAAAAATTAAAATTAAAAATTTTCTTTGAAGATTCTAGACTTCTGAATTTTTCTTCTAAAGTACAAGAATTGCAGTTTCTGTGAGATTTACAGAATTTTTAAAGAATACCTCTTGTATTTTTGGTTTGTTTAGAAATTTGGATTTTGCAGCATTTTATTTTTCAGAAAAAAATTCATAAAAATTGCCTTCGAGCTTTCTAGAATTTTCAAAAACAAATGATCTTTCAGATTACTAAAATTTAGCACCATTTTTTATTTTGAATATCAAGAATTTCTTTTGATTTTTCTAGAATTTTTAAGGAAATTTTGAATTTTGTATCCTTTTCTCATTTTTTGAAGATTCTAAAATTTTCAATGAAAATTTCTTGCAGTTTGTTTAGAATTTTGAATTATCCATTTAATTTGTATTTAAGTACAGGAAATTCTTTCAAGGGTTCTAAAATGTTTAAAGAATTTCTCTTCCATTTTTTTTTAGTATTTTCAATTTTGCAGAATTTCTCTTCTGAAGTACAGGTTGTTTTTTTTTGGCATTCTAGATTGCTAAAATATGCCAGCATTTCTCTTCTAAGGTAAAAGAATTGCACTTACTGATTTCCTGCGAGGTTCTACAATTTTTAAAGAATAGCTCTTCTTGTTTATTTTTTTAGAATTTTTAATTTTACAATATTTTATACAATAATAATCTTTATTTGGACAAAACATAATACAAAGAAACAATAAATATGGATACAATACAAATAGATGGTGTTAGTCCGTCTGGGCTATAGACCTGAGGTCTTTCTGCCCTAAAATATTTTATTTTCCAACAAAATTTTAGAAAAAATCAAATATTCTACAATTTAACAAAAAATTCTTTTTCATACTTCAAGAATTTCCTTCGATTTTTCGAGATTCTTTAAGATAATTCTCTTTTAGTTTTTCCTCAGGTTTGTAGCAGTACAAGAAATTCCTTCGATGATTCTAAAATTTTTAAAGAATTTCTCTTCCAATTTTTTTTTAGTATTTTCAATTTTGCAGCATTTCTCTTCTAAAGTACAGATTGGTTTTTCTAGCATTCTAGATTTCTAAACTATGCCAGCATTTCTCTACAATTTTTAAAGAATAGCTCTTCTAGTTTTTTAGAATTTTGCAACATTTTATTTTCCAACAAAATTTTAAAAAAATCAGATTCTACAATTTTTAAACAATTTCTCTTTCAGACTTTTTGAAGGTTAAGAATTTCCTTCGATTTTTAGAGATTTTTTAAGAAAATTCTCTTTCAGTTTTTCCTCAGTTAGAAAGGCTACAATTTCCTTTTTAAAATTTTGTATGTTTTATGTTACATTTATACAAAATGTATATTTTGTTAGGAAGAAAGCTAAAGTATAATAAATAAGTAAGTACAAAACTTTTATTTAAGAATTTTATATTTTTTAATAGTAATAGTGATAGTAATTTGTTTGCCAAACAGAAACCAATTACAGGACAAAAAAATATAAATGTAAAATAATTGATGACAAACAGAAATAGTTTTTTCTTAATTTTTAAGTTTTGAATTCTGTATTTACAGTACAAAAGTACAATTTTTTTTCAAAAGTTCAATAATTTAATAATTTTCAAAGAAAAACAGATTTAAAAAATTTCGCAGCACATCTCTTCTAAAGTAGAATATTTTTTCTCGAGATTTATAAAACTGCGAAGGAATTTTTCTTCCAATTTTTCTTATCATTTTAATTTAGCAGCATTTTACTTTCAACATTTGAAATATTTTTAGTTCTAAAATTTTAAAGCAATTTCTAAAATTGTGCATTATTTATTAAAAAGTTCAAGAAATTTCTTCGAAAGTTTTAGAATTTTTAACGAATTTCTCTTTTAGTTTTTTCATCATTTTTGATTTGTATATTAAAGTTGTAAATAACTAAGATTTTCAAAAATGTGTGTTTATTTTCACTACAATTGTTTCGCAAATTTATTGCTTCTTCAGGTGAATGAAAACTTTCATTCACCTGAAGTTAGTTATTTACAACTTTAATATACAAATGAATATGGATTTTCAACACCTCGACGCCTTATCTATCAACCAACATCATTTTTGAATTTGGCAGCATTTTCTACGAAGTTTCTAAAAGAGTCAAGAAATTTATCTTTTAGTTTTCTTTTACTTTTATTTTTTGCTCTACGAGAATTTCTTCGAGTGTTCTTGTAGTTTTAAGAAATTTACAATCAGATTTCTATTATTGCAGCGTGTTTTTCTTTTAAAATACAATACATTTTTTTCAAAGTTTACAGAATTGTCAAGTTGTTTCCTTTTCAGTTACCTAGAATGTTGAATTTTGTAGCGTGTGTTTTTTTCCAATGTACGAGAATTTTCTTCCAGGTTTTTTTTTTGAAGCCATTTTGCTTTCTTTTTCCTAAATTTGTATTTTTTAAGTACGAAGTGTTCTTTCGAAGCTTGTAAAATCTTTTAAAATTCTTTTTATCTGATTTTAATCATTTTAAGTACAAGAGTTCTCTTCGAAGATTCTAAAATGTTTAAGTGTTTTCTGTTTCAGTTTTTTTACAGTTTTAAATTTTGTAACGGCTTCTCTTAGGAAGTACGAAAATTTCATTTAGACTGCTAAAATTTTGTAGCAATTATTTTTCTAAAGTACAAGAATTTCATTCGAGAATAATGGAATTTTCAAGCAAGTGTATTTTCTTTTCAGAATTACGAGAATTTCATTCGAGAATTACATAATTTTTATGAAAGTAGTTATCTAATTTCTAATAATTGCAGCATTTTTTCTGCTATTACAAAAAAAAATTCTTCAAGAAAGCTTTTAAGCAGCTTCTTTAGTTTTTTAGAATTTTGAACTTTATCGCATTTTCATTTCTAAAATCTGCCAATTTTTCCTAAATTTTAAAACTTTAATATTTCTAAATTTGTGCATTATTTTATTATTCTAATGATTTTATGATTTAATTAATTTTTAATTTTAAAAACAGTCTTTTCGTTTTCTAAATACACGCTCCTTTAAAAGTTTTTCTTTTTTAAATTTTACAATGTTTTCAAGAACATTTTTTAGACTTTTGAAATTTACAGAATTTTCTCTTCTGAGGAATTTCCTTTGAAAGTTATGGATTTTTCAATCAATTAATCTTTTAATTTTTCACTTTTTTAGTTTTAAAGAAATCCCATTATATTTAAAAACTTTTGCAGCATTTGTGTTCTAAAAGTACAAAATTCTCTTCGAGTGTTCCTATTGGTTTTTTACAATTTTCCATCTAGCAACATTTTAGAATTTGCAATAAATAATAATACTTTTTCTAGAGGATTTCTAATATTTTTCATCTAAATTACAAGAATTTTATAAGTTCCTTGAATTTTCAAGCAATTTCTTTTTCAGATTTTTAAAATTTTGTAATTGAAGAATTTTCTTCAAAGATCCTAGAATGTTCAAGCAATATCTCCTTTATCCTACTCGTATTCTAATTTAACATCTTTTTCTCTACCGGAGTACAAGAATTACATTTAAGAATCTTCAAGTAATTTTTACTTCAGATTTCAAGAATTTTAAATTTTTTCTCTTTTTTCCTGACAATTTTCTTCGAGGTTTCCTGAAGTTTCAAGAAAATTCTCCTTCACATATTTAGAATTTTTCAGCACTTTTATAACTAATTTATAACAAATAACCAAGTGAGTCGTGAGTTGAACGAGTCAATAAGTGAGTTAGTGAGTCAATGAGTTAGTTAATGTATACAGTGTGACTGACGAAAAACCTTTGGTGCTGTATCTCGCTAATTTTTGATCCGATTTTAATAAATAAAACATCAAATTAAATGATTTTTAAAAGACTTTAATATGAACTATACTGATATTTTTTCTTGCATCCAGTTTTTGACAAAAGACGATCAACTTTTTTTTTTCAAATTGCACTGTATATATATTTTGTACTGATCCGTAAGGAGATTTTTTTCTGAATCTAAATTTGTAAACGATTTTATCCATTCATCAAACCAAAGTCGAGAAATTGAGGATTAAAAAAAAATTAAAAATCAAATACCCATAGTAACCAATATACAGAGCCTATTCCAAATGTCAAAAGTGACAGTGTCAGTCATTGGTACAATACTGCAATGATTTTTAATAATTTCATAATAAAAATGTTGCAAGATTTCAAAAACTGAAAACGATTTCTGTAGAAGCACAAAATTCTAGTATAGTGTTTGAAATATTGCAACATTTTAATTATGAAATAATTAAAAATCGTTGCAGTATTGTATCAATGGCTGTCACTGTCACTTTTGACATTTAAAATAGGGTCTGTATATTGTTTACAATGGATACTTGACTTTTTATTTATTTTTTTAATCCTCAATTTCTCGACTTAAGTTTGATGTGTGGATAAATTTGTCTACAATTTTATATTCAGAAAAAAATCTCCTTGCAAATCAATAAAAATATATATACAGTACAATTAAAAAAAAAATGTTGATTGTATTTTGTCCAAAACTGGGTGCGAGAAAAAATAACAGTTCAGATCCTATTAAAGTCTTTTAAAAATGGTTTAATTTGATGTTTTATTGATTAAAGTCAGATAAAAAATAAGTGAGATACAGCACCAAAGGTTTTTCGTCAGTCACCCTGTATAAAAGTATTCTATCACATTCGAAATTATAATTACATCATTATCAAAATATAAATATTATTCATCATAAGGAGTGTCCTCTTCATAAAAAAAAATTAACCATTCTCTGTAAACATCACAACTTCAGCAATTCTGTAAATCACGCCACAATGAGCAATTTGCATAATGCGGTTTTTGTCGATGGCGTCGTAAATTAACAACAACAAAAAAAAAACAACGAATCGGTCAGGGCATTAACGTCAACATAAATAACGAGAACGACAATTGAATAAAACTAAAAAAAAAAAATAACGCCGGTATTATTTTATCGCGTCCGGATAATTAATACCCGTCCACGTAATAAATAATGAAAAAGTTAATAATGTAAACGGGATGACAACTAAATAGCGCGCTGACCTTTCGGCGCTGTTGACACCCGGGCTGCTTCGATTATTAATTGTGAATTTTCAATCATCGTCGAGAGAGCGCCTCCAATAAATCAGCGCGGACCATCGAAATGTAAATTTTGGCCACAATGAGGGGAACAAAAATGTGGACTGGGTCCGATGTCAGTGACAACGCTCGGATAATCGTGTGGCCTAATTGGCGCCGTTGATAAAAAAGGCGGTTCACATAATAAATTGGCCTGAACGTCAACGGGTTTTATACGTCGACTTAATCGCGTCTCATATTAAGGATAATCTGTTTACAAATGTTCACATCTTCATCAATTAATTTTGTATTGTGTTTGCTTGATGTTACTAATAACGTGCCATGGCATTGGATTCGTTTAAGTTTACAGTTAGACCATATGATGACGAAATTATTGTTAATTAATTGTTTCCACAATCACTAGTGTCAGTTACCTGATAATAAACAAATGTAACATAACAAGTGTATTACTTCTCCCAATATGAACATTTGGTTCCATCAAGAATGTAGCAAAACAAATATCGAATTTATTAATCACTAACATTGATTGATTTCGTACAACGTATTCAATGTTTGCGTTATTTTCTTCTTCACCTTCCTAAAAGCAAAGAACACGTAGTGACTGAGACGTTTCTAATAGTCACAGATTTCAGCCTAATCACTGCTTATGTTCAGAAGAAAATATTAAGAAACTGAATCAACACATTCCAAAATCTGATCGTTAACGAGGAAGATCGAAAACTCAAGGAAAAGAATTCAATTCATGAAGACTGAAGACGGAAAAATAATGAACAAGAAAACCAAACGTATATGCTGAATGATTAAGTAGATGTAACTATCGCAAATGCAGCTGAAAGTTGAATCCTAAATTCCTGTGCAGAAAAGTTCATCTTTACTGGTGTAGTAAAATGCAGGGACAGGTTGGAACAAATAAAAAGCTACTAGACAAAAAATTGCTTGGAATCAAAGTCATAATAAACTTAAGGATCAAGGATTAGGATCTTTCCCAACATCAAAAATAATATCATTTACATATAGAAGACGAAATAAAATTTTAACTTTGTAAGTATCTTAACCTAGTATAATAAAAATGTTCATAAGGTCGGTCAAAGGTGATCGACCTCTGCGGTGATTTTATTGTGGTAGGTCAAGAATACGTGACCTTGCGCAACAAGTACATCATTGGAGTAGGTCAAGAGTACGCTAGCAACGAAATGTATTTATTGTACAGGCGACAAACAACAATTAATGCATAACAGCTAAAAGCAAAAAATGCCAGTTGATAGTAGTTGTCAGCAATAATTTAAAGATGACAACAACAGCAACGAATTAAATAAATCGATAAATTATACTTGGAAGTTGATGGATTAAAATTTAATAGTTGTAACGTGATCATTTTAATTTCAGTGGTAAAAGATTGTAGATGATATAAGGTAGATTATAAGTAAAATAACATACTGAAAATAAAAAATAATATAACAAATAACAATTGTCAATTGACAGGTGATTAATGACAGCTGACCATTTACAAATTATAATAGATGAGAGTTATCAATTAACAATTAAATAAATGATGATTTTATGACAACTCACAAATTAAATATGATAGATGACAGTTGGTAGGTAATGACAGATGATAATTGACATATGACAGATCATAGTTGACAAGTTACAGATGATAATAGATAAGAGATTTTATTTAGCAATTAAATAAATTATATATGGAAATTGTCAAATGACAGATGACTAAACCAATACAAATTAAGAATGATTTATGACAGACGACAATTGTTAATTGACAGATGATAGATACCAATTGACAGTTAACATATGTTGACAGTCGATAATTATAAAAGATGTAACATTTCAGGTAACTGCCTGTAGATTATAAATAAGATTACAAAAAAAATAATATCAGATGGTAATTGCCATTGACAGAAGACAGCGTATACTAAACAGTAGTTGAAAGACTGATTATAAGTGACAATTCTCAATTAGTAGATGATAGTTCATAGATAATGACAGGTGACAATTGTCAATTGACAGATGATAATAGATAAGAGTTATCATTTATCAAATAAATGAGTAATAATATATGACAATTGACAAATGATAGATGTTAGTTGACAGTTGATGACAATTGTCAATTAACAGTTGGAAGAGTTTAGCTAACAATTGGCAGTTTTAAGATAAAAATAGATGAAAGTTATAAATTAACAATTAAATTAATGATGATATATGACAATTGACAAATGATAGTTGTTAGTTAACAGTTGATTGATAATGACAGATGAGAATTGTCAATTAACACATGGAAGAGTTTAGCTAAAAACTGACTATTTTCAGATGATAATTGATGAGAGTTATTAATTAACAATTAAATAAGTGATGATATATAACAATTGACAAATGATAGATGATAGTTAACAATTGACAGATAATGACAAATGATAATTGTCAATTAACAGTTGAAAGTGTTAAGCTAACAACTGACAGTTTTCAGATGATAATTGATGAGAGTTATTAATTAACAATTAAATAAATGATGATATATGACAATTGATATATGATAGATGGTAGTTGACAGTTGACAGATAATGACAGATGACAATTGTCAATTAACAGTTGAAAGTGTTAAGCTAACAACTGACAGTTTTCAGATGATAATTGATGAGAGTTATTAATTAACAATTAAATAAGTGATGATATATGGCAATTGATATATGATAGATGATAGTTGACAGGTGACAGATAATGACTGATGTCAATTGTCAAATAACAGTTGGACATTTTAAACTAACAACTGACAGTTTTAGATGATAATTGATGATAGTTATTAATTAACAATTAAATAAATGATGATATATTACAATTGAAAAATGATAGTTGACAGTTGACAAATAATGACAGATAACAATTGTCAATTAACAGTTGAAAGTGTTAAGCTAACAACTGACAGTTTTCAGATGATAATTGATGAAAGTTATTAATTAACAATTAAATAAGTGATGATATATGACATTTGATATATGATAGATGGTAGTTGAGAGTTGACAGATAATGACAGATGACAAAGATGACAATTGTCAATTAACAGTTGGAAGTGTTAAGCTAACAACTGACAGTTTTCAGATGATAATTGATGAAAGTTATTAATTAACAATTAAATAAGTTATGATATATGACAATTGATATATGATTGATGGAAGTTGACAGTTGACAGATAATGACAGATGACAAAGATGACAATTGTCAATTAACAGTTGGAAGTGTTAAGCTAACAACTGTCAGTTTTCAGATGATAATTGATGAAAATTATTAATTAACAATTAAATAAGTGATGACATATGACAATTGACAAATGATAGATGATAGTTAACAGTTGACAAATAATGACATATGACAATTGTCAATTAACAGTTGAATGTGTTAAGCTAACAACTGACAGTTTTCAGATGATAATTGATGAAAGTTATTAATTAACAATTAAATAAGTGATGACATCTGACAATTGACAAATGATAGATGATAGTTAACAGTTGACAAATAATGACATATGACAATTGTCAATTAACAGTTGAATGTGTTAAGCTAACAACTGACAGTTTTCAGATGATAATTGATGAAAGTTATTAATTAACAATTAAATAAGTGATGACATCTGACAATTGACAAATGATAGATGATAGTTAACAGTTGACAGATAATGACAAATGTCAATTGTCAAATAACAGTTGGACATTTTAAGCTAACAACTGACAGTTTTAGATGATAATTGATGAAAGTTATTAATTAACATTTAAATAAGTGATGATATATGACAATTGATATATGATAGATGGTAGTTGACAGTTGACAGATTATGACAGATGACAATTATTAATTAACAGTTGGAAGTGTTAAGCTAATAACTGACAGTTTCATATTATAATTAATGAGAGTTATTGATTAACAATTAACTAAGTGATGATATATGACAATTGACAAATGATAGATGTTACTTGACAGATAATGACAGATGACAATTGTCAATTAACAGATGGAAGAGTTTAGCTAACAATTGACAGTTTTAAGATGATAATCGATGAGAGTTATACATTTACAATTAAATGACAATTGACAAAGGAAAGATGATGACGCACGAAAATTGCTAATTGACAGATGATAAATAATAACTGACAGCAAATAGATGTTAACATTAGTTGATTTTAAAAGATGCTAGAAGATGACAAAGAAGATTATAAATAAAATGAATGATAATATTGTCAGTGACAGATAATAGCGGATACTAGGCAGATGTTGTCAGATGACAATTATCACCAATGACAGTCTCAATTGATGATGGATGATTGCTGTTAGCTGACAGATGTTGATAGATTACAATTATCATTGGGCAAATGACAGATGTCAATTAGCAGATGGCAGATCATTAATGACAAATGACAGTTTACAGAAGATCATAAATGTGTTAATAACAATTAAATGATGGCATATGGCAATTGTCAAATGAAAGATAATATCTGACAGATGATAAATAAATGCATAAATAAACTTAAAATAGAAAAATGAACAGATGACAGATGACTACTTGACAGATGACATAGTATATAATAAGTAATAATTTAAAATTGCCAGATGACAAGTAATAGAGGACAGATGTCAGATAATATTTGACAGATGACATATACATATATCGTATAACAGATGATGCTTTATAAATGACAGATGACAATTGCAAGCTCACAGTTTATATTCGATTAATGATAAATTGTATGATAGATTACACTTGAATATTGATGGTTCTAATTTGATAGATGATATTTTAATCTATAAAATGAAAACTGTCAACATTTTTGATCTAATATTTTTTCAAAACAAGTAGTTTGATGACATATGGCAGATGTCAGATGATAGGTGACAGATAACAGATGAAAGATGGCATAGTGCAGATAATAAATTATAATTGAAAATTACCAGGTGACAAGTGATAGAGGACAACAGTTAATGGTTAACGGTAAACAGTTAACAGACACATATGGCATATAATATATGACAGATGACAGATGACAGCTGACAGTTACTTATGATGATTGATAGTTTATAATTATCATTTGACAAATGATAGAAAAGGAGGTTTTGACAATTGACAGATAAACAATTATAATTGACAATTTTTAATTGACAAATAAAAGATGACAATTAACAGGTGATAGATGAGAGATAATAATGACAGATGATAATTGTCAATTACAGATGAAAGATCATAACCACTGACATTTTTCAGATGATAATTGATTGATGACGGACAATTGCTAATTGACTTATACAGAACAACTGACAGTTAACAAATGTTAAGACAATTATCACCAATGACAATTGAATGACTGATGACAGATGATAACTGTCAATAGACAGATAATGAATGATTGCTGTCGGTTAAAAGATGTTAAAAGATGTCAATTTAAAAGATTACAATTACCATTTGATAAATGACAGATAAGAGCTGATATGGAACAGGTTTTGACAATTGACAGATAAAAGATCATAATTGTCAATTTTTAATTGACAAATAAAATATGAAAACTGACAAATGGCAATTGCCAATTAATAGATGAAAAATAACTGACAGTTAACAGATGTTAAGACAATTACAACCAATCACAATTGAATATTTGATGACTAACTGATGGTAACTCTCAATTGATAGATGATAATAATAATAATTTAATGATAGATGATTCCTGTTAGTTAACAGATGTTGATAGATTATAATTATAATTTAGGAAATGACAGAGAAGAGCTGATTTTTAACAGGTTTTGATAATAAAAGATTATAATTGAAAATGTTTAATTGACAAATAGAAGATGTCAATTGTTAATTAATAGATGATAAAATAGAGATAATGACAGATGACAATTTCAATTAATAGATGACAAACAACAACTGACAGTTAACAGATATTAAGGTAATTATCACCAATGACATTTAAATGACTAATGACTAACTGATGGTACCCATCAATTGACAGATGATAGATGATTATTGTCAGATCACACATGTTGATAGATTATAATTATCATTTGGCAAATGACAGATAAGAGCTGCTATGTAAGAGATTTTGACAATTGAGAGATAAACGATTATAATTGACAATTTTTAATTGACAAATGTAAGAAGACAACTGACAGATGACAATTGTTAATTAACAGATGATAGATGAGAGCTGAGAGCTATAGATTTTAAAAAGATTAAAACTGACAATTAATAACAGAAGACAATAATCAATTAAAATATAATAGATGACAACCTGATAGTTATAGATTTTAAACATTGACAGATGAACGAATGTAGATAACCAGATTACAATTGCTAAATAACGGATAATATATAATAACAGATGACATTTGTTAATTGACAGATGACTGATAATATTTGATAGATGACAAATATATATATATATGGGGTATAACAGAAGACAGATTACAGATGATAGTTTATAGATGACAAACGACGGACGACAGATAACAATTGAAAGCTCATAGTTTATATTTGATTGGTGATAAATTGAATTGTAGATTACACTTGATAGTTCTAATTTGATACATGAGATATATTATAAATTATAAAAAGAAAACTGTCAACTTTTTTGAATTTTTTTTTAAATAAGTAGTCAGATGACAGTTGACAGATGACATATGTCAGATTACAGATGACAGATGTCAGATGACAGATGACAGATGAAAGAGGGCAGAGGGCAGATGATAGTTAACAAATAACAGATGACAGATAATAAATGGCAGATGACAAATGACAGATGGCACATGACAGATAACTCCTGACAGATGACTACTTGATAGATGACATAGTACAGATAATAAATTATAATTGAAAATTACCAGATCATTTGGTAAATTACAGATAGCAGGTAATATGTAATAGGTTTTGACAATTGACAGATAAACGATTATAATTGACAAATGAATGATGACAACTGACAGATGATAATTGTCAATTAACAGATGATAGATGATAGTTGACAATTATATATTTTAAAATGGCGATAATTGAGAGTTAATAACATATGACAGTTTGACAATTAAAACATGATAGATGACAGCTGACGGTTGATAGATAATAACAGATGACAATGTCAATTGACAAATGACGATTAACAATTAAATGGGTAATGATATAAGGCAATTGACAAATGAAGGACGATATGTGACAATCGGCAGATAATGACAGATGACAGTTGTCAAATCACGGATGACAGATTATTCATGACAACTGACAGTTTTCAGAAGACAATAAATGAGTTATTAATTAACAATTAAATGGCTGATGATATATGGCAATTGTCAAATGAAAAATATGATATCTGCCAGAAAAAAAAAATGAATGAACAAATAAACTTACAATTTAAAGATGACGGAGGATAATCGCCTATTGACATATGATTTAGAGCTACTGGCAGACAACAGATGTTGACAATCAACAAGATTACAAATAAAATTAATGATAATAGATGATAACTGACATTGACAGATAACAGCAGATACTAGACAGGTGTTGGCACCAATGAGAAATGAATAACTAACGACCGATGGTAACCGTCAATTGACAGATGATCGATTATAGCTGACAGTTTACAGATTTTGGTTCACAATTATCATTTGGCAGATGACACAACTGATATTAACAGATTTTAACAACTGACAATTTTTAATTGGCAAATAATAGATGGATAACTGACAGATGACAATTGTCAATTACCAGATGCTAGATAAGAGCTAAAAGTTACAGATTCTAAAATGATGATAACTGACAGTTAATAACATATGTCGAATTGTCGATTGACTCATGATAGATGACAGATGACAGTTATAGATTTCAAAAATTGATAGTTGAAGGAATATAGATAGAAGGATAATAGTTGGTAAATAATTGATTATAAATTACGATAGTTAAAAACAGATGACAATTCTCAATTGACAGATGACGATTAACAATTAAATGAGTAATGATATATGGCAATTGACAAATGAAGGACAATAGATGACCGTTGGCAGATAATGACAAATGACAACTGTCGATTAATAGATGGCAGATCATTGGTAACAACTGATAGTTCTCAGAAGATAATAAATGAATTATAAATTAACAATTAAATAGCTGTTGATATATGGCAATTGTCAAATGAAAGATGATATATGACAAATGAATAAACAAATAAACTCACAACAGAAAGATGACGGACGACAATTGCCAATTGACAGATGATATATAATAACTGGTGGTTAACAAGATTATAAATAAAATTAATGATAATAGTTGCTTATTGTTAACGATACGAGACAGATGATCACCATTAACAATTGGATGACTGATGAGAGATGGTAACTGTCAATTGACAGATGATCGATAATAGATGATGATTTACAGATGTTAGATTGTAATTACCCTTTGGCAGATGACACAATTGATATTAATAAATTTTGATAACTGGCAGATGATGCATGTCAATTGACAAATGATAGATGACAGCTTTCAGTAACATATGATGGATAATTGCTGTCAGTTAACCGATATTGATAGATTACAATTATCATTTGGCAAATAGTAGATAAGAGATAAGAACAAATGAAAGATGATAACTGACAGATTAGTTTTTTAATAACTCTTCTCTTGTAAATTTATAAAAACTTGTTGCTTTCTTAAATTACCTATTTAGTTTATCTACAATATTGGCTTTAAGTACTTCATACATCCATTACATGAGGTGTTTAAATCTTTATAACAATTAATCTGCGAATTGGAAATTTTAAGTTAACTAACCAGATAATTAAGTATTTTACATGTTTGCAAAAAATTAACAGCTACAAGTACACAAGCAATAAACCGATATAATGAGGCTATAAAACATAAATATTGAAAACGCTCGGCCTTTCCCTTCGTGGAGGTTCCTGACACAAAATTGGTGGGCTGATGGCTTTATCAAGACGACGCCCACCTTAATATAAACCAGCTTTATGGGTTGTCAGTCACGATGACGGATTGGCTGACCCTTTACGAAAAATATCGCCGACCGTATCTTTACGCCTTTTATCCTTTATATTATAATCGTATCGCATCAAACAAATAATTGTCGCGTCCGATGCGTTTCTGTTTATTCAATCGCCCCGTCCGGCCGGTAATTACGAAGAGACGCTACCTGGCGGTCGTTATTCAATTTAGCGAATCCCTAATTGGGTGTAAATTGCCGCTTTTTCCAGTTTCGCCCTCGGGCCGTGCTCCTGAACCGCATAACTGCCGTAATAAGAATATACGCTCGGTTATTATGTGCCCCAGACTGGCTCGATTCAACGGTGTTTTCGATGCTTCGATTCCGTGGCCACTTCGGGGTACATTATAAATAGAATCTTAATTGAGATGCACCGACTAGCAGAGGGTTTTCTAAATGGTGAAATTATCATATTTTATTCGTGCGAGCTGGTCAGGTACTTGAAAGCAGCGCCATCTATGGCCGAATAGTTGCAATTATTCATTCGTGTATCGAAATAGAGAACAATAAAGTAAAGTAAAAAATAAACTGAGTTGTTGTTTTCATTTCGAAACAAAGACCTAAGGACTTTAATAGAGAAGTTAATATTAATTTTTCGATGGGATGACTTTCTTCTCACTCATCTTGAGCTATAATCATATAATCTACTAGGAAATTAAGAAAATCTCCAACGAATAATTTTTACTGAAGTAGAATGATAATTGGAGAGATAGGGCAAATGATATATTTGATGGTCTTTTGAAGAATATCTAATGAAAAATTGTGCAAAGAGCACTAGTCTTCAAGAAAAAAACTATTTATATCCTAAAATGTTTTTAACAGTAATGTTAACTCCACAGTACAACTATTAAAGATACGTTAAGGTCTTGTAAGAACTTTAATCATTAGTATAACATTCGACCTTCAGGTGTACATCCAATCCAGAGAAATCATCTCGTTAAAATAATAAATGAGTAATTCAAAAAAATAATATTTATTAATCTGCTCGACTAGAAGAAATATTTCTACGTTTTCAAGAAATTCCACCATGAAACCTTTTAAAATTGCGATGAAAACCAGTTGGAAACAAAGCGACGAATTTAATAAACCGCCGTCGGCGTTTCAGTTATAATTTGTCTGCATACCGTGGATTCCGCAAAATGTGGAACACCAGAGTGCGGCACGTTTTACGACAATTTCCTGAGATAATTGAAAGCACAAAAGTTTTATTCGCACTCGTGTCCGGTCCAAATTGAGCGGTGAAAACCGCCCCCTTATCTGCGGCGCGACGATTATTTAATTAATTTGATTAATATAAGGCATGTTGAACACTCGGCGGCCTTTCACACTAATCCGAGGACGAGGAGACGGCGCGGAGATAAGGGCGACCCTCCGAAGGTGGTCCCCGGACTACGGAACGCGGCCTTATCGTAATAGCTCTTGTTAACCCGTCAGGTACATAAAGGGATGAGATAATTAGACCCTCAAAACGTAATTATCAAAGCGTACATAACCCGGGCCCGGTTAGACCTGCCTCTTATGTATAATTAATAACGGAAACATCTCATTTTATGGTATTTGATTACTACGCTTTTGAAGGGAATTATTAATTTCGGATCATCGCATCTATGATACGGTGTATTTAACAATAGTTTTCTGAACGCCGGGTATCTATTAATTATGCTGTCACGGTGATGCTGGTTGATTTTAGTGGATAATTGGATAGCAAAAGATTTCAACAAGACTGTGCTTCTAAAAATTTTTAATAATTATTTTTATATCACTATACTTTACAAAATTAATCCTTTTTAAATTTCGATTTCAGAATCTGATAATATCAACTGTCAGCTGTCAAATAATAACTAATAATATCTGTCAGCTATTATCGATCATCTGTCAATTGACAGTTACCATCTGTCATCAGTTTATTGTTTATGGTGACAATAGCCATCTATCTCTTACCGTTAATGGCAATTATTATCTATTATCATTATTTTTATTCGTAATATGGTTGACTGTTAACATTTTTTTATATATCGTCTGTCATATTTTATATGTTAGATGATTTAATTGTCCAAATTGTTTTCACAGCAAGCTGCAGAGTTTTCTTAAATAAAAGAAATTACAAAATTTAACTTTGAAGGCTTGCCAATAAAACTATAGTAATTAGAAATATTAAATGGTTAATTGTCATCTATCATCTATAATTTCCCCCTAAAAAGTTAAACATTTTAGGCTTGTCAACTGTCATCTGTCATCTTCTATATATCATAGGATTTTATTCTTTTTAAGTCTACACAGCAGAGCTTTTATCTTTTGTTTATTAGTTCAAAATTTCTTGTTTGGAGGCTTGTCAGATAATTTATAGAGATTAAAATTATTAGGCCTATCAACTGTCATCTGTCATCTATTATATATCAGATGATTTCTTTTTTTAAAGTGTCTATATAGCAGAGCTTTTATCTTTTGTTAATGGTGGTAAGTTCAAAATTTCTTGTTTTAAGGCGTGTCGGATAATTCATAGAGATTAAAAATTTTAGGCCTGTCAACTGTCATCTTCTATATACCAAATGATTTTATTCTATTTAAGTCTACATAGCAGAGCTTTTATATTTTAATTATGGCTTTTATCTTGTTTGGATTCGTATCAGATAATTCATAGGGATTTACAATTTTAAGGCTGTCAACTTTCTTCTGATAACTGTATATCAAATTATTCCATTTATTAAAGCGTGGAGATTAAGGCCAGTCAATTGAAATCCGCCATTTTCTATAAATCAGATGATTATATTTTTCGAAATATCCAAGCAGGAGAGCTTATAAGTTTAGGACTGAAAATTTAAATGTTAAAGTTTGCAGACCTGTCAATTAATTTATAGGGATTAAAAATATTGGACGTGTTAACTGTCAGAATATGAAATATGACAGTTTCGTACATCAGATGATTTCATTTCATATATATATATATATATATAATGGAATTATTATTAAATATCTACAAAGCGGAGGTTTCAATTTTGATAGCATGTCTTCAAAATTGAAACTAATGACTAATAAGTAGAGATTAAAAATATAAGATCTATGAGCTGTCATCTGTTATCTGTCACCTCTTATATGTCAGATGATTTAATTTTTTAAATTGTTTACAGAGAAAAGCTTTTAATTTTTTTCTTGAGGACGAGAAATTAAAAATTTAAAGGTCGAAGGCTTATCAACTAGAACCTAGTCAACTGTCATCTGTCATCTTCTATATAACATCTAATTTCATTTTTTTTAATATATACATAGCGAACGTTTTACTTTTTTTTAGAAGGTCGAATTCAAAATATTAATTTTGAAAGCGTTTCAATTAGAAATAAAGGATTAAAAGGATTAGAAATATAAAATCTGTCAACATAATTCATCATTTTTAAATATCTACACAGTGAATGTAAAATTCAAAGTTTGAATTTTGGACACATGTCAACTAATTAGAAGAGATTAAAAATATAAAACCTATCAACTGTCATCACCTCTTATATGTCAAATGATTAAATTTTTCAAATTGTTTACACAGCAAAGCTTTTAATTTTACATGAGGTTGAGAAATTAAAAAAAAAAAAATACGTTGAAGTTGAAGTTGTCATCTATCATCTGTTATTTTGTATATGTCAGATGATTCAATTGTTCAAATTGTTTAAACAGCAAAGCTTTTAATTTTTTCATGAGGACGAGAAATTATAAATTTAAAGGTTGAAGGCCCATCAACAAAAGCGTAGTGATAATAATAAAAATATTAAATCTATCAACTCTTATCTTTTATCTTCTATATATCATATAATTCCATTGTTTTAAACATCGATAACCCCAGAGGTTTCACTTTTTTTAGGACGTAAAATTCTAAATTTTAATTTTTTAATTAATATTTGTCAATAGAGATTTAGATCTATCAGTTGTTATCTATAATCTGTCAGATGATTTAAAGCGAATTTCAAATGTTGAACGAAAATTTCAAATGTCAAAAGTTAATTGTCAAGTGTTCAGTGTCAAACGTAAAATTTTTATCACACACTAAATGTCAAATGTCACTTGTTAAATGTTACATTTCAAATGTTGAATACAAAATTTTAAATGTGAAATGTTAAAAATCAAAAGTTAAATGCCAAATATAAAATGTCTCTTGTCAAATGTCAAATGTCAAATGTCTAATGTCAAATATCAAATGTCAAATGTCAAATATCAAATGTCAAATGTTAAATATCAAATGTTTAAATAAATATATAATCATGTCGTCATAGTAGATGGACTTTAAATAATAGAAATAAAATAAAAAATTTATATGTCAAATGACAAATAGTCACTGAGAAATGGCAAATAATAATCAAATGTCAAATATTTAAAAAAATATATAATAATTTAGTTCTATCAGTTGTTATCTATAATCTGTCAGATGATTCAAAGCGAATTTCAAATGTTAAACGAAAATTTCAAATGTCAAAAGTTAATTGTCAAGTGTTCAGTGTCAAATTTAAAATTTTTATCACACACTAAATGTCAAATGTCACTTGTTAAATGTTACATTTTAAATGTTGAATACAACATTTTAAATGTGAAATGTTGAAAATCAAAAGTTAAATGTCAAATGTAAAATGTCTCTTGTCAAATGTCAAATGTCAAATATCAAATGTAAAATATCAAATGCCAAATATCAAATGTCAAATGTAAATATCAAATGTTTAAATAAATATATAATAATGTCGTAATAGTAACTGGACTTTAAATAGTAGAAATAAAATAAATAATTTAAATGTCAAATGACAAATGGTAACTGAGGAATGATAAATAACAACAAATAAAAGACGAATAATTAATGACAAAGTTAAAATGACAAGAGACGAATGAGATATTATAGATTATAATTGTCGTCAAATTTCTAATGTCAAATACCAAATGTCAAGCATCAGATGTCATACATCAAATACCAAATGTCAAATGTAAAATTTCTAATCTCAAATGTTGAATTTCAAATGTTAAATGACAAATTCCAAATGTTAAAGATTAAATGTCAAGTAGTAAATGCAAAATTTCAAACACCAAATGTCAAGTGTTAAATGTTAAAGATCAAATGTTGAATACAAAATGTCAGATGTTAAAAGTTAGAAGTTAAGTGTCAAATGCCAAATTCCAAATGACAAACGTCAAAAATCTATTGTCAAATATCAAATGTCAAACATTAGTTCTCGTACATTAAGTACCAGGTGTCAAATTTAATATGATAAATGTCAAATGGTTAATATCAACTGCCAAATGATAAATGCAAATATTAAAATGTCAAAAGTCTAAAGTTTTATGTTAAATATCAAACATCAAATGTTATATATTAAATTTCAAACACCGAATGTTCAATGTCAAGTGTTAAATGTTAAATATCAAATGTTGAATGCAAAATTTCAAATGTCAAAAGTCAAATGGCAAAAGTCAAATATCAGATGTTAAATGTCAAATTTCAAATATCAAACATCAAATGTCGTAGATCAAATACCAAATACGATATATCAAATGATAAATGTCAAAGGCTAAATATCAAATATTAAACATCAAATGTTAAATATCAGCTGTCAAATATCTAATTTCAAATGTTTAAATAAATATAAATATATAATGTCGAAAAAATAATGAACTTAAATAAATAGAAATAAAATAAATTAATCAAATGCTAAATGTTAAATGCCACATGCCACATGCCAAATGCCAAATGTCAAATATCAAATGTTATATATCAGCTGTCAATTATCAAATGTCAAATGTTTAAATAAATATAAATATATAATAATGTCGAAAAAGTTGATAAACTTCAATTAATAGGATTAAAATAAATTAATCAAATGCCAAATGACAAATATTAACAGACAAAAGACTAATCTAATTACTATGTCAAATATAAAATGTTAAGCATAAAATGTCATACATCAAATACCAAATGTCAAATGTAAAATTTCTAATCTCAAATGTTACACTTCAAATGTTAAATGTGAAATGTCAAATTCCAAATGTTTAAGATCAAATGTCAAGTAGTAAATGCAAAATTTCATAAATCAATTTCAAATGTCAAATGTCAAGTGTTAAATGTTAAAGATTAAATGTTGAATGCAAAATGTCAAAAGTTAAAAGTTAAGCGTCAAATGCCAAATTCCAAATGTCAAAAGTCTATTGTCAAATATCAAATGTCAAACATTAATTCTCCAACATCAACTACCAGATGTCAAATTGAAAATGATAAATGTCTAATGGTTAATATCAACTGCAAAATGATAAATGCAAAATTTTAAATGTCAAAAGTCTAAAGTTTAATGTTAAATATCAAACATTAAATGTCATATATTAAATTTCGAACACCAAATGTTCAATGTCAAGTGTTAAATGTTAAATATCAAATGTTGAATGCAAAATTTCAAGTGTCAAAAGTCAAAGTTAAATTTCAAATGCCAAAAGTCAAGTATCAGATGTTAAATGTCAAATTTCAAATGTCAAACATCAAATGTGGTACATAAAATACAAAATATCATCAAATGTTAAATGTTAAATGCCACATGCCAAATGCCAAATGCCAAATGTCAAATATCAAATGTTATATATCAGCTGTCAATTATCAAATGTCAAATGTTTAAATAAATATAAATATATACTAATGTCGAAAAAGTTGATAAACTTCAATTAATAGAATTAAAATAAATTAATCGAATGCCAGCCAAATGACAAATATTAACAGACAGACTAAAGACTAATCTAATTACTATGTCAAATATAAAATGTTAAGCATAACATGTCATACATCAAATACCAAATGTCAAATGTAAAATTTCTAATCTCAAATGATACACTTCAAATGTTAAATGTTAAATGACAAATTCCAAATGTTTAAGATAAAATGTCAAGTAGTAAATGCAAAATTTCATAAATCAATTTCAAATGTCAAATATCAAGTGTTAAATGTTAAAGATCAATTGTTAAATGCAAAATGTCAAAAGTTAAATGTTGAGTGTTAAATTCCAAATGTCAAAAGTCTATTGTCAAATATCAAAATCAAACATTAATTCTCGTACATCAACTACCAGATGTCAAATTGAAAATGATGATGAAAATGTCTAATGGTGAATATCAACTGCAAAATGATAAATGCAAAATTTTAAATGTCAAAAGTATAAAGTTTAATGTTAAATATCAAACATCAAATGTCATATATTAAATTTCGAACACCAAATGTTCAATATCAAATGTTAAATGTCAAATGCCAAAAGTCAAATATCAGATGTTAAATTTCAAAAGTCAAACATCAAATGTCGTACATCAAATATCAAATGTTAGATGTCAAATAGTTTTAACATGTATTTGTGTTGTCCTGTAAACATTGTACAAATGCCAAATGTCAAATGTCAAATATCAAATGTTAAATATTAGCTGTAAAATGTCAAATGTTTAAATACATATAAATACATAATAATGTCGAAAAATTTGATGAAAAAGTTAATAGAAATAAAATAAATTAATTAAATGTCAAATGACAAATGTCAAATATTAACAGACAAATATAAAATGTTATTCATGAAATGTCATACATTATATACCAAATATTAAATGTTAAATTTTACATTTCTCTTGTCAAATGTTAAATGACAAATTTTAAATGTTAAATATCAAATGCAAAATTTAAAATGTCATTAGTCAAAAGTTTAATGTTCAATTTCCAATATCAAATGTCACATTTTCAAACATTTTCAAAAGTCGAAAAAAATAGATGTCAAATGCCAAACGTCAAATGTCTATTAAATGTGAAATGTCAAATGGTATATGCAAATCAATCATCTGTCATCTTCTATTTGTCAGATAGAATTATTATTAGGAGGTAAAATTCAAAATTTCAAGTTGGGAGACGTACAAACTAACAAGTAAAATATTTTAATTCTAAACAGATTCTATTGGCTTTAAAGCAAATGCTACTATTAATTGATTAATTACAATTCGATTTTCCTTAATTCAAGTTTTGAGCGCTGCCGTTTGGTCTCCGAAAATTATACCTCAATTGTTTTTTTAATATCAAAAATACTCAAATTCCAGACAAACTGTGTAAATTTCAAAATAATTTATGTAATAATCAACTTGTTACAACTGTTTAAACCATCGAATTCAATTTGATTACCTTTAATTTAAGTTTTGAACTCCACGCCATTTTGTTTCTAAAAGCTATATGTTAATTGTTTTGTTAACATCTTAAAGATATTTTAATTCTAAACAGATTTTATAGGCTGCAAAGCAAATGCTACTATTAATTGATTTATTAGAATTTTTGAAACCATCAAATTTTGAGAGAAGGCGTTTTTAAGTTATTATTTGCGGTAGGTCAGTATTTCGCTAACAATTATTTTTAATAATTACAAAACCCCATATTATAATGCATATCATGGATAATACGTTTATTATCATCCATTTATGATGATAAGAACTATTACTACAATAAATCGTAATAACATTTATATAAAAGATATGATTATTGTTATTGCATTTGATAAAATCTAGATTTATAAATTGAATGAAATTTACGATGATGAGAGATGAAGGTAGCAACATATTTGAAGATGCCCTTGGAGATAGGATCGGCGCCGACAAAGGCCGTACGCGTCCAGTATCTTTCTTTAATTGTAATTTAATGATTTAGACGCATGCATTTTGCATGAAGGCAACTTGAATGGAAGGGAAAAAAAAGTCGAAATATTTCAAACCGCTAGGTGCGTACGGATGATTCGCATGAAGTTGCCGCGGTTGTAATAAATAGCGCATGAGCGAGAGTTGTTGTTGGGGTGCACCGAAAGTTTTTTTCTTCTTCTTCGTTTCGTGGGCAGGAACTTGAACAAATGGAAGGCGATCTTGTATATATATATATGCACAATGATCAACTTATAAGTCAACGTTCAACTCGGCAACTGTTCAAAATCGATTATTATTCAGCGTTTTGAGAGAGACGAAGCTAGCCGGGGTTTATTCCGGGCCTGTGTCGTGATTTATACAGAGTGCAAGGAATGATATCGGTGCCGAGAATATGATATATGGAGTGCAGTGAATCACGGGCTGAAGTGGGCCCATAAATAAGTGTATATTGCTGTGCGTCCGCGGCGGACACGCCAAGCCCTCCGAGCTGGAGGCACGTGGAAATCGAATTCACTTATTTGTCTATACCTGCGGGCCTTCTTCAATAACCAATTACAGAAAACTACTTCCATATACGTTGGCTGGGTTTGTGAGAATATCCCCGGCCTGTGACTTCGAAGTCGATTTAATTATATTCACGAAACAATTCTTCGTCAAGAAACATTACCAGTCGTAACTAAATTTAAAATCCAAAAATTACTCTCTAGATGGTTCATTACAAGCAACGGGTGACTGACAGTTGCAAAAAAATGGAAGACATGGCGAATTATGGAAGATAATTGAATATAAAAGAAAATAATTTTAAACTCGAGTTTGAAATATTGAATTTCCCGCCATGTGCATTAGTAACAAATTTCCAAGCCTGAAATATTAAATTTCCCGCGGTCTGCTTTACTAACACCTCTCAAAACTCAAAATTTTGAATTTCCCGCCCTAAATAGAACTTAAAAAGCTCTGCCGTGTGGACATTGTGAAAAATGGAATCATCTGACGTACTACGCATGCCTAATAACTTTAATCCTTACTCATTAATGAGTTATTGTTATCTAAATTTGTATTTTTGAATTTCCCGCCCTAAGCCGAAAGCCCAGCTATGTAGACATTTCGAAAATTGGAATGATCCGATAATGAAGTATGATAGGATGAATCTCTTCACATCAGTTGACACGTATCCAAAATTAAAATTTTAAATTTCAGGTCCTAAACAAAACACGAAAGCTCTGCCGTGTAAACATTTAAAAGTAAGACAGATGGTAGTTGAATGGTTTTAATAGATTATAGACAGATAACTGGGTGAAATAGAGGCCACCCACCCACCCTACATATATATTGAACCATTAACTGAAACACTGATTTTAAATTATTTTTAAAAATCATTCGCACGTTTCGGATTTTAAATTTCGGCAAACTTAAAACTCTGTTTGTGATTAAGGTTTAAATAAATATGTATGGTGGGTGGGTGGCCTCTATTACACCCTCCATTTTTTTAAACATTAGCACTAATTTTTATTGTAATATCAATTCTACGACTTTAGACATTATTATAAAATACATTACATGTTTAGCGGTGAAATTTATTTTAAAAGGTGAAAATTAGCAAAAATTTGTTGTTGAATATTAAAAAGTAAATAACAATTGTAAATATCGATGAAGGCAGCTTATTTAAGTTTGAAACCTCGATAAAAAACTCCCAAATCTCAAAAAATGGGATTTTCTAAAACAAAACAAATTTTAAAATAATATTATTCATCAGTTGGAAATTTTCACGGTAAAAACAAACGAAGTTTTTCTTAAAAGAACGTTTTCATCTGTTAAAAATGGTTTATTTTTAGGCAAATATTAACCAATTGTTTCTTGATTAATGTTTACAATTGGTTAATATTTGCCTAAAAATAAACCATTTTTAACAGATGAAAACGTTCTTTTAAGAAACATTTTAAAACTTGCTCCAAAACGTGATTATTGCCAAGAAAAGCAGTTATTTGTTTTAGTGCTTAAAAACAATTGAATATTTACAAAGGAACAATTGAAAAAAGAAATGTAATATTCTAAAGAAAACATTAGAAAGTTTCTTAAAGAAAAAATTGATAAAAAATTAGAAACTTATTTTTAAGCAGTTCAAAAGTGAAAGAGGAAGAAGAATTTACTCTTGAGTGATTGTTTACAAAGAATTTTTTAATTTTTAGTAAAATTTCTAAAGTTCAGATACAATACAACAAGCCTTAGAATTTTCAAAACTCTTATAAAATTTTAGAATCTTTAAAAAGTTTAAAATCTTTAGAATCTGTAAAATCGTTACAATTACTAATGAAGGTTTAAATTAAATTACACTTGGTTTGTTTCACAATTTTTCTATATTTACTCAACTAGTTTAGCTTTTTACAGCATTATCAAGAGTGAATTATAAAAGAAACTGACAAGTTTATATATAATCAGGTAATGAGGGATTTTAAGATCGGGGAATTCCAAATCTCCTCGTTGTCGTTGACGAGGTTTTTCCCAGCTTTTATTGCCCTTATTATTATTTCTAGAAATAAACAGGGCAATAAAAGCTGGGAAAAACCTCGTCAACGACAACGAAGAGATTTGGAATTCCCCGATCTTAAAATCCCTCATTACCTGATTATATATAAACTTGTCAGTTTCTTTTGTAATTCACTCTTGATAATGCTGTAAAAAGCGAAACTAGTTGAGTAAATATAGAAAAATTGTGAAACAAACCAAGTGTAATTTAATTTAAACCTTCATTAGTAATAGTTCAAAATGTTTCACCAAGTGATAAATGAGAAAGTGATTCAAGAAATCGTTACAATCTTTAGCATCATTAGAATCTTCAGAATCTTTCGAATTATTAGACTCTTTAAAATATTTAGAAACTTTTCAATCTTTAGAATCTTTAGAAAATATAGGTTTATTAAATTACTCTCAACTCTCAAAATGACGTTATTTTTGTTTCGAATATTTCAAATTTTAAGAATTTTCAGAATCTTTAGAATCTTTGGAATCTATAGAATCTTTAGAATATGTAGAATTTTTAGAATGTTTAGAATCTTTAGAATCTTCAGTATCTTTAGAATCTTCAGAATCTTTAGAATATTTAGAATCTTTAAAATCACTAGAATCTCCTGAATTTTTAGTATTTAAAATCTTTAGCATTTTGTCGATCTTTAGAATCTTTAGAACCTTTAAATTATTTGGATATTTTAATCAACTTAGAATATATAGGTTTATTAAATTACTCTTAACTCTCAAAATGACGTTATTTTTGTTTCGAATATTTCAAATTTTAAGAATTTTCTGAATCTTTAGAATCTTTGCAATCTATAGAATCTTTAGAATATGTAGAATCTTTAGAATCTTTAGAATCTTTAGAATCTTTAGAATCTTTAGAATTTATAGAATCTTTAAAATCTCTAGAATCTCCAGAATTTTTAAGAATTTTTATAGTCTTTAAAATCTTTAGCATTTTGTCGATCTTTAGAATCTTTAGAACCTTTAAAATATTTGGATATTTTAATCAACTTAAAATATATAGGTTTATTAAATGACTCTCAACTCACAAAATGACGTTATTTTTGTTTCGAATATTTCAAATTTTAAGAATTTTCAGAATCTTTAGAATCTTTGAAATCTATAGAATCTTTAGAATATGTAGAATCTTTGGAATTTTTAGAATCTTCAGTATCTTTAGAATCTTTAGAATCTTCAGAATCTTTAGAATCTTTGGAATCTTTGGAATCTTTAGAATCTATAGAATCTTTAAAATCTCTAGAATCTCCAGAATTTTTATGGTTTTTAAAATCTTTAGCATTTTGTCGATCTTTAGAATCTTTAGAACCTTTAAAATATTTGGATATTTTAATCAACTTACAATATATAGGTTTATTAAATTACTCTCAACTCTCAAAATGACGTTATTTTTGTTTCAAATATTTCAAATTTTAAGAATTTTCTGAATCTTTAGAATCTTTGGAATCTATAGAATCTTTAGAATATGTAGAATCTTTAGAATATGTACAATCTTTAGAATCTTTAGAATCTTTAGAATATTTAGAATCTTTAGAATCTTTAGAATCTTCAGTATCTTTAGAATCTTTAGAATCTTCACAATCTTTAGAATCTTTAGAATCTTTAGAATCTTTAAAATCTCTAGAATCTCCAGAATTTTTATAGTCTTTAAAATCTTTAGCATTTTGTCGATCTTTAGAATCTTTAGAACCTTTAAAATACTTGGATATTTTAATCAACTTAGAATATATAGGTTTATTAAATTACTCTCCACTCTCAAAATGACGTTATTTTTGTTTCGAATATTTCAAATTTTAAGAATTTTCTGAATCTTTAGAATCTTTGCAAACTATAGAATCTTTAGAATCTTTGCAATCTATAGAATCTTTAGAATATATAGAATCTTTAGAATCTTCAGAATCTTTAAAATCTTTAGAATCTTTAGAATATTTAGAATTTTGTCGATCTTTAGAATCTTTAGAACCTTTAAAATATTTAGATATTTTAATTGACCTTAATTCATAAAATGGCGTCACTTTTGGTAGAAATAACTTTAAACTAACAAGTGTAAAAGAAGACATGAAAGAAAACAAAATTAGAATCTTTAAATTTTATTTTTTTAAATTTAAAGAATTAAAACAAAAATATATCAATCTCTTCAAAATTGAATGGATTTTTTAAATTTAATTATTTTTTTCGCATTGTGAAAATAATTAGAATCGAAGAAAATTGTTCAGAATATCTAGAATACTTAGAGTCATTAGAATCGTTAAATTACTAATAAAATTCACAGTCATAAAAGTATTTAAATTATTTGTAATTTGTAAATTTAAAAATAAGACTCGTTGTTGTAGATTCACGAAATGTTTTTTTAAATTTATTAATACATTATTTGTAAATTGACAAATTTCGTCTTGTTTTGTCATAAATTTTATAACATATAGAATCTTTAGAGTTAACATTTTATTCGTTAGATCTTTAGAAACTGCAAATACAATAAACGCTTTAGAATCTTTAAAATTTTTGGAAACTTTCAAATTTTTAGAATCTTTTCAATGTTTAGAATCTTGAGAGTGATTACAATCTTTAAAATCTTCTAAATCTTTCGAATCTTATAATCTTGAATCTCTAGAATATTTAGAGTTTTTAGAATCTTTTGAATTTTTAGCATCTTTAGAATCTTTTAGAATTTTTAGAATCTTTTAGAATTTTTAGAATCTTTTAAATCTTAGAATCTTTACAATCGTTCGAATCATTAGAATCCTTATAATCTTTTGAAACTTTAGAATCTTTAAAATCTTTTCAATCTTTAGACAATTTTTAAAGTTTAGAATCTTTAGAATTTTTGGGATCCTTAGAATCTTTCTAGTCTTTAAAATCTTTTCAATCTCTAGAATATTTTCAAATATTTAGAATCTTTAGATTTATTAGAATATCCAGATTTTTAAATGACTTTCAACTCTCAGAATGTTGTTGTTTTTTTGTAGAAATAACTTCAAACTAACCAATGTAAGAGAAAATTTATAATAATAATAATAATAACTTAATTGACGGGATTCACCTTATTTACATTAGAAAAAAAAATATATAAATCAACATTGAGAGAAATAAATAAATAAAAATAAAATAGCAAACTCATCTAAACTACTGAATAACTAAACAACAACTAAAAATAAATAGTAATAAACAAGAGTAAATAAATAACATTATTTTATACATAGACGCAGAAGAATCGACTTGAAATCAAAAAGGCATCCAGAAAATAAATTAAAATTTTTATTATCAATTAATGGATATAAAACATTAAAAATATTTAGAATCTCTTAAACTTTTGTTTTTTTCTTTATTGTGTAAATTATAAATTTTACAACATATAGAATCTTTAGAGTAAATATTCTATTCGTTAAATTTTCAGAAACTTTAGAAGGCTTTAGAATCTTTAGGATTTTTAAGAAAATTTTAAATTTTTAGAATCTTTTGAATTTTTAGAATCTTCAGAACCTTTACAATCGTAAGAATCTTTACAATCTTCAGATTCTTCTAAATCATTCGAATCTTATATACTTTAGAATTTCCCGAATCTTTAGAGTTTCTAGAATCTTAAGAATCTTTAGAATTTTTAGAATCTTGAGAATCTTCAAACATAATAGAGGCTTTAGAAACTTTCAAATTTTTAGAAACCCTTGAATGTTTAGAATCTTAAGTACTTTGCAATCTTCAAAATCTAGAATTTCCTGAATCTCTAAAATCTTTAGTTTTTAGAATCTTTAGAATTATTAGCATCTTTAAAATCTTTAGAATCTTTTAGAAATTTTAGAATCTTTAAAATCTTTACAATTTTTAGAATCTTTAGAAACTTTAGAATTTCCCAAATCTCTCGAATCTTTAGAGTTTTTAGAATCTTAAGAATCTTTATAATTTTTTATCATCTTTAGAATCTTTAGAATCTCTTAGAATTTTTAGAATTTTCAAAATCTTAGAATCTTTACAATATTGAGAATCTTTAGAAACTTTTTAGAATCTTTTAAATCTTTAAATTCTTTAGAATCTTTTTAATCTTTAGACATTTTTTAAAGTTTAGAATATTTAGAATTTTTGGGATCCTTAGAATCTTAAGTATCTTTAGAATTATTCGAATATTTAGATTTTTAAATGACTTTCAACTCTCAGAATGTCGTTATTTTAGGTAGAAATAACTTCAAACTGACAATTGTAAGAAAAAATATATTATCAATAAATGAAGATTGAATATTAAAAATATTTAGAATCTCTTAAACTTGTGTCTTTTTTTATTTATTGAATTAAAACAAAATATTAAATAATATCTTCACAATTGAATGATTTTTTTAAATAATTTATTATTACTTCTAGAATTTTGAGAATAATTCAAATCGAAGAAATTTATTCAGAATTTATAGAATATTGAGTCTTGATAATCGTTAAATTATTTATAATTTTTATTTGCCAATTTACAAACTTCTTCTTGTTTGCATTAAAAAATGTAAATTGTATTTAATTTTTAAAGTTTTAATGCCTTTATAACTTTTTTGACATTTTGAATCTTTGGAGCAAACATTCTATCCTTAAAATGTTTAGAATTCAGAATTAGAATTAAACATCGGGAAGATTTTTCAATAACCTATACCTTTATTATTTTCTAACTTAAAAGAATATTTTCCTGGTGTTTCTTCAAATTTCTCACAAAAATTTTTACTTAGATTGTACAAAATTCCTTTTGGGTTTTTTACTAAAATTCCTTAATGAATTTGATTAAAACCTTAGGTAACTTTTTAAGAATTATGACGTGGACCTTATATAACTAACACGCCAGTTTTATTGAAGGAATTTAAAATTTTTTATAGGAGAAACAAAATTTTTACAATCCTAAAGAACTATAATAAAAAAAAATTAACAAATTTATTCAAACATATCTTTACTGATACAATCTACTTAATATTATTCGAACCAAATTATTCATTCAGTTATGTAATGCATGATTAAAAAAAAGTGTCAATAGTAAAAAAGTCGAAAAAGAAAGGTAAAATTAATCACTTGCTGCAACCATTCATTGAATATTAATAAATTGAATTAGCGTATCATTAATTTTGTCCAGCGCATAAGGTACTAATTACGATTCCTCATCGGAGCAACACATTACCAATTCAATAAGCGTCGATTTATCTTGCCGATCGAAAGGAACCACGGAATCAGTAACTATTACGAAATCCCGGTCCATTGTGGTGCAGATAACACGAAATTCCTCATCACCGAGACAATTAATTCGGGACCATTCACTCCACAACAAGAGAGAGAAATGGATATATTAAGAGGGAGAGAGCAAATAATAGAGACCTAATTACTAGATGGTCGGATATGTAAGGGTCAAGTTTTATAATTAACACTAACGCCATGAGGTGATTGATTTGTAGAATCGACATAGAAACGTTGATTATCACCACTGCTGAGATGATTAAATAATATTTTAATTTTAATTTATATTAATATTGCTTTTAGTTAACAGCATCTCAAAAAGAATTATTACTGTGAGAGCATTTTGTAGCAATTATCCTTTTGTTCAGGTGCTTATAGTTATGACCTTAACAAAACATAAGTGATGATATGGTATGCAAACATATATACCCAAATGCGTATACATGGTTGCATACGTTAAATACTTTTAAACGATTGCGACAAACTTTCTACGTGGCGATGTTTACTGAAAATAATTTAGGACCTCCTCCGTAAAAGGAATCCGAACTAAATACATAATATTAGTCAGTGTGTAACATTAGACCTACACAATAACTCATTCACCGTGAAACCTAATCGAATTTAAATGCCATAAAACTGATGGAATCAGTTCGCTCTTAATGACGGTCTTTACCCCGGCAATGATTTCCCGATTAAAACTAGGGCCGGCGTTTCGTATTTTCGCAATTAATTTAATCGCTCACGGTATCACGTGGCATCGCGAGGTATGTCTAAATCTCGCTTTCGCCGTTTACTTTTTACATTAATACCGGCGATGGGCTATAATTTTCGGTCGTAAACTGCCCAGATGTGTGTGTGTGTGTGTATGTGTGGCGTTTTTCGGTGGTAACGGGCCGGCCGTGATCTGGATGTGAGGAATTGTGAAGAATGGTCGCTGCCCCCCGCGCGCGATACCATCGCCGCGCGGAACGCTCCGGATGATGTCATGTGGGCTAACGATATTAATATTTTTTTGCGGCCCATAACTCAGCGTGCTGTTTTATTGATTGTAAAGTGATACGCGTATTATTAAAAGTCCCGTAAGGGGAGTGAGCTTTTTGCGCTTGTGATATTTATGGAGTTGCGATTTTCTCGTTTGATTTATTCGATACTTAATCGGGTATTAAATACAAAATTATGCTCACATTGTAGCAAACGTGATGGTCTGTCATATCCTCATGTATTAGTAACATACTTTTATATTTCAAAACACCCCAAGTTGGGCGCCAATAGAACTAACAAGACAATTTTTGCATTACTTTTACTATTATTATAATGGTCGCTGTTGTTAAGACAATATATGGCACCTTTATGGTAATATCTTCATTGACAAATTCTAAAGATTATAAGATTCGAATGATTTAGAAGATTCTGAAGATTGTAAAGATTCTAAACATTCAAGATTTGAAAGTTTCTAAAAATCATAAAGATTCTAAAGCCTCTGTTGTTTCTAAAAAATTTAACGAAAAGAATATTTACTCTAAAGATTCTATATGTTATAAAATTTATAATTTACACAAACAGAAAACAAAACGAAAGTTGTCAATTGACAAATATTTTTAATACTCTTATGACCGTGAATAGTATAAGTAATTTAGTGATTATAAAGACTATTCGTATTCTAGATATTCTGAACAATTTTCTTCGATTCGAATTATTCTCGCATTTCTAAAAAAAGAATAAAATTTAAAAAATCCTTTCAATTGTAAAGAGATTGATGAATTTTTTGTTTTAATTCTATAAAATAGAAAAAAATTTAAAGATTCTATTTTTTTTTCTTTCGTGTCTATTTATTAATAATGTTTTCTTTTACCCTTGCTAATTTAAAGATATTTCTACCAAAAGTAATGTCATTTTGTGAATTAAGAGTCAATTAAAATATCTAAATATTTTAAAGGTTCTAAAGATTCTAAATATCGACAAAATTCTAAAGATTTTAAAGATTCTAAATATTCTAAAGATTCTAAATATTCATAAGATTCATAAGATTTTAAAGATTGTAAAGATTCTAAAGATTGTAAAGATCCTAAAGTTTGTAAAGATTGTAAAGATTCCGAAAATTCTAAAGATTCTGTAAATTCTTAAAATTTGAAAAATTCGAAACAAAAGTAACGTTTTCTATTAATACAGATGATAGATAATAGATGGCAGATGACAGATGACAGATAACATATGACAGATAACAGATGATAGGACAGATAATAGGTAACTGAAATTAAATGTTTAAATTTAATCTACTTTTATCTCTAGAAACTTTTTTTTAAATTTAATTTTTAATGAGATTTTATAATTTTTCATGAGAAAACTTATGTTTTTTAATAAATAAATATTCTTTTGCAATTGCTAACTGCAAATTTTTAACTGTTAAACTTTGAATTTTTTTATTTTCCATTTTTGAATTGTTTCTTTAAGATATTTATAGACAATACATAAAAAAAATTTCGTTTATATATATTTTTTTAAATTTTTCTATGAATTGTATTTTCTAGAAATTTTCCAAGTATTTATGTATTATAACTGTTTTTCAATTGTAAATAATTTTTAATTTAAATTATTTAAATAATTTTTACCATTTTTTTTTTAAATATTGGAGCCAAATTTTTAATTGTTTATATTAAATGAAGTTTTAATTATTGGCTGAAAGAGTTTTGTTTTTAAAAAAAAAATCCGAGTAGTTTTGATTATATGTCATTCTCAAGAAATTTGTGTTTTGAAGTTGAGGAATTTAAAAAAAGATCTCAAGAAATTTTAAAGTGTTCCTGTTGGAGAATGTTTTAAAGTAATTTGTTTTTTTTTTGCTCTTGTAATTAAACTGATTTATTTAATTCTTTTAGAAAAATATTTTTTCTTCAAATTTTCAATTGTTTTTTTAAATTTATTTTATGTTGACAGCTGTTTTTTCTTGGCCATTTTCAATTGAGTTTTCGAGGAATTTAACTATACATTAAATATTAAAATATTTTTCTAAAGTATTACACTTTTTTGAGTGAATTTTGTTTTCAAAAATCTGTTTATTTTCTGTAGGAACTATTTTAAAGAAATTCTGGAAACTGTTCTTGTAATTTTTTATGATGAAAATTTATATTATTTCATGAGTATTTCAAGTACTCCTTTTAGATTTTTACAAATCTTCAGTTGCTCAATGCTGCTAATTTTTAACTTAATTAATTTTTGAGACATTTTTAAATCAACATTTTTTATTTTTATATAAAAATTTAAGAATTTTTGATTTTAAAGTTTGCAACTGTTTTCTTGGCAATTCTTAATTCTCTTTTTTTAAATAAAACTTTATCTGCTTTAAGTGAATTTTGAAATATTTTTTATTTAGTTTCACTTTCTACAACGTAAAGGACTTATATATTTTATTAGTTTCACTTATTTTTCGACTGTAATATTTTTTCTTTGTTCACATTTTTACATGTTTATTTTACTTTTTTGATCTGTTTGTTTAATTTTCTAATTGATAATCAACTTTGCTGAGGAGATTTAATTTAATTAAGTGTTTAATGGTAATTTCTAGAAAACTTGAAACTTTAAACAGTTTAGCTGCTAATTCTGATGCTTTGAAATTTGCAACTGCTGTCTTAATAAATATCATTCGTTATTTTATGGGAAGTTCTTCCTGCGTTTAGTAAATTAAATTAATTTTTAATAAATTTAATTAATCTTTTAAGTAAGTTTCACGTCAATAATTTCATCTGATTAACGTAAATTTTAAAATGCCCCGTATAATTTGTATAATTCTTTTTTCTTAGAAAACTTCTTATTAAATACAAATTATCGTTTCTGTAAAATTTCAACTACTCTAAGCAATGTTTTATTTTACAAAATCAAAATTTCAATTATTATTAGATAAAATCTAACACATTATCAACAGTTTTTAACCTGGAAAATATTTTAGTGCTTAAATTGTTTCAATAAAATTAAGAGTATTCAGACACTTATCACTTCAATAGTGTTTATTGTTAAAACATTGCAGTGATTTCCCTAATCATGTAGACAAACCAATATTAGGAAACAATATCAATTTTAAATGCGCTGACGAGTCATAAATAGATCTAAATGGGTCCATAGATGTCGTTGATCGGGATATAATAATTTTTGATTTTACGTCTATGAAAGATTTATATAAATTATCACTGATATTTCTATAAATTATAAGAGATAAATACTAATCAATATTTTAAAGAAATTAATTAATCATAAATAACGATGTTTAACATCAAAATTGATTATGTTCCTTAACGAGGTTGGATGGTGAGTTGTGTGAAAAATTAATTGAACCGGACAATTTGGGAATGTGATTTAGGATGTGCCGTTTTGGCTCGTTACAAACAAAGCCTTCGCGGCCGTTAGTGAGCTATTTTATGGCCGGTCCGTGGGCGGCCGAATTCATACCTGACCAGATAACCAACAGTTCTTCGTGTTATTGGACATGTTTATTAGCAATTCCAGGCGAGAAATCACCATTGTACGAAGAGAGGAACCATCTTTTATTGTTGCGGTTCCACTAAGGCAAACAACGTTCTATTTGTAATAACGTTATTTACTGCGACGTCCGTGTGAAATATTGGCAGGTTTACGTGTGTGAAATAACGTTAAGGTAGTCGCTGAGGTTTTACATTTTCATCAGTTACACGAGCGATGGGAAGATGAATGAAAATGAAATTTTGCAATTATCCGGACGAGCCAATTTATAAATCAACCCACCTACATGTTACCTGCTACGTCCGCCAATAATACCAATCAGCACCTTCATTATTTATTCGCAACAACACGCAAATATCGAGTTACGGCCCCTTCCCTCCGCTCAAAATAATTAACTCCGCCGTCCGAAATTTCAATTGTTCTTCGCCGGACAATGCGATTTGATCGACAATTGAATGCGGCGCGCCGGATCGTCTCGTTTGATTGATTCCGGCCGATCTGTTAATGTCTCGGATTAACGCTTTATGTGGCTGAAAGGAATTTTGCAGCTTGAAATTTTATTCATCATGTGTGTTGCCGTCTTTTTTTCTTCTTCTTTTCGTTTTGCAAAAGCGAGTTTCGCAATTTATTTTGTAGACTCTCGGCGCTGTATAAGGACGCTGAGGTGCTGGAATGGGCACATTTAATACTTGACATTTTCGTTTTCAGTATGGAAATGGAATTGCGAGACGTACTTAACCTTTGCCTGTTTTTTTTTTGTCTTTCTTGCTGGTGTCTAGAGGGAAAATTGATTTATTCGAATTGAGAGTTTGAGAGAACGAGTTTATTTCTGCAGTGAGAAATATAGTTAATATTCTAAATAAGTTGTTTTATTATATGTAAGGAGAACAAGGAACAAAAAACCACAAAAATATTCTACAATTTCCTTAAATCTACAAAGTCTTACTCTTAATTTATTCTTTAATAACAACAAATTAAAATTAAATATTTCAAAATTCAGTTGTAGTAAATAAAATACAACTTTCAATTTTACAGAATTGTCTCTATGCGAATTTTCGAGTTTTTTTCATTTTCAAGTTTTAAGAATTTTATTGCATCAAGTTTCTTGAGTTTTCAAGCCAATCCTCCTTCGAATATTTAAAATTTTGCAACACGTATTTTTCTAAAATGCATTTTTTCTCAAAGGTTCAAAATTTTCAAGAAATTTCCTCTGAGACTTCTAAAATTTTGAAGCATCCTCTCTTCTGAAATACAGGTATATTTATATAGAAATTTTAAGCAATTTTTCTTTAGGTTTTCAAAAATTTTAATTGTGCATCATCTTCTCTTTCAAATTATGAGATTTTTCATCAAATTTTATCAAATTTATGTCTTCTAAAATAGTCAAACAATTGCTTTTTTAATTTTCTAAAAATAAAAATTTTACAATATTTCTTACACCAAAGTGCAAGAATCTCTTTTAAGGAATCAGATAGCTATTTTTTTTTTCAGCAATTTCTCTTCTGACGTACAAGAATTTCCTTCAGACTAAAATTTCTTTTCTCCGTTTGTACAAGAATTTTCTTGGAGGGTTATAAAATTTTTAAGCAATTCATACTACAGTTTTTTAGAATTTTGCAACGTTGTCACTACCAAAGTACGAAAATTTTATTCAGGAATCTTCAAGTAAATTTATATTCAGACTTCTTCAAGGTCCCTTGATTTTTGATTTTAAAGCAAACTTTCAGAAATTTGAGAAGTTTTCTGCTTTTCAAAAAAACTCTAGACAGAATTTTTTTAATACAAGATTTTTTGTGAGGTTTCTAAAGTTTTGGAAGAATTTGGCATCGAATTTCTAAAATTTTTCAGTACTCTCTTTTCTGAATTGAAAGAATTTACAAGTAATTTCTTTCTTCTAAAATACGAGACATTTCTTCAAACTTTCTTCACTTTACAAGCAGTTTCGATTTCAGATTTTTTTAAACTTTGCAGCATTTTCAAGAACAAATACAAATCCAGATTTTTCCCTCAAGGAATTTTCCATTAGATTTCTGCAACTTTGCAACGTTATCTTTAAGAAATTTTACAGCAATTTCTCTTTTATATCTCTAAAAATTGAAATATTTTCTCGAGAATTTCTTTGAAAATTTTCAAGTAATTTATCTTTCAGGTTTCAAGAATTTAGAATTTTATAGTACGATATACAGGGTGTCCCGTTAATGCGGGGAAATGGCTGGACCATAGATTCCTGAGGTCAAAATATGACGATTTAATGCAACTTATCTATATCCAAAAATTTACGGTTAAGCTGGAATTTGGCTTCAAAGTTTAATTTTTTTTTATTTCTTTTGTTTATAACAATTGAACGCTTTATTTGATTTGAATGAAATTTATTTTTAATAACTACCATAATATAATACACCATTTCAGTTATTATGATTATTATTGGTTAACAAGAAGTATAAGAAACAGTAGTACCACCACTTAAAAACTAAAATATTTTTTTATTGGTGGATCTAATAAAAACTAAAAAAATAGTGCTTGAAAGACTGTTTAATTTAAAAACTTTTTCATATCTTAATAATATTTTTTTATTGGTGGATCTAATAAAAACTAAAAAAATAGTGCTTGAAAGACTGTTTAATTTAAAAACTTTTTCATATCTTAATAATATTATCTTTTACGGTTTTCTCACAAAAAAATAAAATATATATTTTTTATCTAGTAAAAACAAAATCTAGTTTTTCATCGAATCGAAAATAAATGTTTTTCATGGCCGTCTTTCTTTAAAAAATGTAAATTATGTATAATAATAATTATTTAGTGTCTTTTATCAATTAATTTTTAACTTTATTATAGTTCATAAATATTCATATTTGGAACAAACAGCTATCTTGTTTGTATTAGTATTTTGCAAAGAAAACTGTTTGAAAACTGTTAGATGTTGTTTTGATTTATTTTATTAATTGATATTATTTAATTTTTATTCAATTGAGTAAGTTTATTTACTTATTAATGAGTGCATAATGAGTATACTATATTCATATTTTATTTTTTTGTACAAAAACCGTACAAGATATCAAAAACTAGTAAGAGTTAAAAAAGTTTTTAAATCTAATGTCCTTTGAAATAGATTTTTTTGGATTTTATTGGATGCACCAATAAAAAAATATTTTAGTTTTTAAGTGGTGGTACTACTGTTTTTTTATACTTCCTGTCAATCACTAATGTTCACAATAACTGAAATGATGTATAATATTATGGTACTTATTAATAATAAATTTCATTCAAATCAAATAAAGCGTTCAATTGTTATAAACAAAAGAAATAAAAAATTTTGAAACTTTGAAGCCAAATTCCGGCTTAACCGTAAATTTTTGGATATAGATAAGTTGCGTTAAATCATCATATTTTGACCCCAGGAATCTATGGTCCAGACATTTCCCCGCATTAACGGGACACCCTGTATATATTTCTTTAACAAACCCTCGTTTATTGAAAAGAAAACTGAAGGGTGTGATAGTGGCCACCCACCCACCCTACATCTACACATAAATTTAAACTAAAACACTGCTTTAATTTTTCTTAAAACATTAGCACTAACTCTTAGATTGTTTCAAGGAAACACAACTAGTGACAGTGGCTTAATATTAAATGTATATGTAGGGTGGGCGGGTGGCCTCTTCCTTCGTGAGTGTTGTATTAAATTTATTTTTAATAATAAAAATTATTTCATTGAATATTTACTCCCAAAAAATTTATTTCTTTAAAAAACACCCATTTATTATCAAGAAATCTGGAGGGTGGGATAATAACCATCCACCCACCTTACATATATACATAAATTTAAACTTAAACACTGCTTTTAAGTTTTTTTTTTAACATTAGCAGTAACTCTTCGATTATTTCAAGGAAATAAAACTAGTGACAGTGGCTTAAGTTTAAATGTATATGTAGGGGTGGGTGGTTGGCCTCTATCCCACCCTTCAATCAGTAAAACATTCGTAAGAGTTGTAATGAAATAATTTTTAATTATATTAGAATCAATTAACACAAAATAAATATTGTTAAATAAGGTTGAAAAATGTAATATTAAAATAAATATTCAAGTAACTTTTGAAATGTAATTACTAGAAATCAATAGAATTCTGTCAAAAACAGCAGTCGAAAATTTAAAAAAATGGTAAAGAGACATCATTTAAAATAATTCAAGACTATTCGGGATCGTTCAAGACGATTCAAGATCATTTGAAATCATTCGAAATCGTTCAAGATCTTTCAAGATCATTTGAAATCGTTCAGGATCATTCAAGATCATTCAAAATCATTCGAAATTATTTGAAAAGGATCAAGATCATTCAAGATTATTCTAAATTATTCGAAATCTTGAATGTCTTAAACCATTTTGATTGCTCTTCTACGATCTTGAATGATCTTAAATAATTTTATATGATTTCGAAATTATTTTACGATTATTCAAGATCATTCGAGATCGTTCAAAATCATTCGAAACGGATCAAGATCATTCGAGGTCATTTGAAATTATTCTAAATCATTTAGATTTTCAAGATTATTTGAAATCGTTCAGGATCATTCAAAATCATTTAGGATCATACGAGATCGTTCAAGATCTTTCAAGATCATTCAAAATCATTCGAAATCATTTGAAAAGGATCAAGATCATTCAAGATTATTCGAAATTATTCGAAATCTTGAATGTCTTAAACCATTTTGACTGATCTTCTACGATCTTGAATGATGTTGAATGATCTTAAATAATTTTAAATGATTTCGAAACTGTTTTACGATTATTCAAGGTCATTCGAAATCGTTTAAAATCATTCGAAAACGATCAAGATCATTCGAGATCATTTGAAATTATTCTAAATCATTTAGATTTTTATCTACAGATTTTCAATTGTTTTTTTTTTCTCGTAAAATATCAAATATTTCGAAATTTCAAATTTATAAAGAGCATTTGTGATCGTTCAAAATCAATTTTCAACATTGTTCAAAATTACCGAAGACTATTCGAAAACGTTCAAAACTATATTCGAGGCCGTTCAGGATTATTCGTGATCGTTCAGGATTATTTGAAATCGTTCAAGATCTTTCAAGATCATTTGAGATCGTTCAATATAGTTCAAAATCATTTGAAATTATTCGAAATCATTTAGATTTCTTTCTACAGATTTCCATTTTTTTTTTCATAAAATATCAAATCTTTTTAAGCAAGTTCAAATTTATCAATATCATTCGAGATTATTCAAGTTTATTCAAAAATATTCGACATTGTTCAAAATTATTTAAGACTATTCGAGATTGTTTAAAACTTCTGGACCGTTAGATTATTTGAGATCGTTCAACTAGAGGTCGTTCCAGATCATTCAAGATTACTTGGGATCATTCGAGATCATTCAAAATAAATCGAAACGCTTCAAGATCATTTGAAATTATTGTAAATCATTTAGATTTTTATCCACTGATTTTCAATTGTCTTTTTTCTCGTAAAATATCAAATTTTTTTTAAGCATGTTTAAATTTAACAAGAATATATGAGATCGTTTAATATCATTCGAGATCGTTCAAGATACTTCAAGATCATTAAAAATTATTCGAAATCATTTAGATTTTTTTCTATAGATTTTCAATTTTTTTCTCTCGTAAAATTTCAATGTGCAAGTTTTAGTTTGTCAGGACCATTCGACATAGATCAAGATTATTCGAAAATATTCGATATTGTTTAAGATTAATCAAGACTATTCGAGATCCTTCATGACTTCGAGACCGTACAAGATTATTCGAGATTGTTCCAGATCATTCAAGGTAATTTGATATCATTCGAGATCGTTCAAAATTATTTGAAAAGGTTCAAAATCATTTGAAGTTATTCGAAATGATTTAAGATTATTCAAGATAATTCAACATCATTTGAGTTCGTTCGAAATCAATCGAAATGGTTCATTCAAGGTCGTTAGAGATTGTTCAAGATCATTTGAAATTATTTTTCAATATCATTCCTGAAATTTGAGTTAAAAAAATTAAAAAGAAAATTATTTTGTATAAAAATAGTTGGAACAACTAAAATTAGTTTAAAAATGTTAAACTCGTTTCTAAATCTGTTCTAGAATAGTTAGTTTTTCACAATTCAAAATTGCTAATAAAACTGTTAAAAACTTTATAAAAAAAATTATAACCTTCCTTAAAATAAAGACAATTGAAAAAAGGGAAAAGTTGAAAATTTCTCAAACGAAAATGATTAAAGAAGTTTTTGAAGTTAAAATCAAATGAAAATTTGGCAAAAAAAACATTTAGAAATTAATAAATATTTGCTAATAAAATAAATAGTTTCTAAAAGGTAAAAATGTTATATTTAAATTTTATTATAAAAATATAATTGAATATATATTAAACAACAATTAAAAATACAAGTTAAGACTTTTTAATATCACACACTTTCTAATTTAATATTGACTATAGTTTCGACTCACTTGAGCTTGTCATCCTCAAATTAAATTTTAAAGAGTTAAAAATTTCTTTATAAAAAATATCCTCAAGGTTTATGATGACTACAAATTTTGTCTATTTAATCTAATTGAATAAATTAAATAATTAATTAATAAATTGAAGAGTTAAAATGTTTTTTTTATTCAACATCCAACATGTAAAACGAAATAGAAGCATCCACCTTAAATAACATTTATATTTTTATTTAATCAACTATTACTTTTATATTGATAAAAATTAAAAAAAAAATAAGATTAATAAGTAACACTTTTTAAAGCGTATTTAATTTTGCGACACTTAAATAATTTAGATGCTTCTGTGTAAATGATAAAAACTCCTGAATATCTTTAAATCAGATTTAATTACTTCGAAAAATCGTAAAAATCAAATGAAGTAATTTATTCAAACTTTATTTCCCATATAAATCCAAAAAAATAATCGATGAATAGACAAGAAAATATAAAAAAAAACTTACATGTTTCAGCTTCATTAAATTGATTAATTTGAAGAAAACAGCTCACCTGCAAAAAAAAATTATGGGCAAAAATTAACATTTCTTCTCTTAAAATTTAACAACCGCGAGAGATTCCGATAAGCCGCCCATAATAAACAACACGCTATCTCTCCGATCAAATCAAGTCGAACGACCGAAACGTGAAAATAAGATTATTAATTATATACGCGACGGCGGACGAAAAATTTATGGCGAATCATTTCCTCAAGCAGCAGCTCATTCTAAGCAGCACAGACCACGCTAATTAATTTCCCCCCATTTACATATTGAAATTGGTTATATAACAATAACAAGATTTCACCGTGATTATACGTAATTAATTAAGGCATAAATTAGTCGTTAATTAAAAAGGAATTAACGTTTTAGTTTAAACAAACATAAGGGGTGTGAGAGGGGGGAGGGGTGATGTTGAGTCATTTTTTTATCAGAACGGAATTGGTTTATAATTGTTGTTACCTGTAAAGGGCGGAACTCGAGTGATTAATGGATTGGATAAATGATGAAAAAAAAACTGTTTCTTTGGGTTCGCTGCTTAAAGCATTAAAGTCACCCGAATAATGTAAATTTCATGCCCATTACAAACAATATAATTATCGCGGTCGCTAAAAATAATCGTTCTGAAATAAATAAATAAGTGAAAAAAATATTAGCGTCGTCCCACGCCCATAAAGGAAATTAATAAAGGCCGCGAATAACGCCGATGTGCAATTGCATAATTATACTGACGCGTGTGTGTGTGTGTGTTTTATATCGCGCATTTAAATTACACCCCGAAGAAGAAAACAACGCATTGTGCATTTATTTATACAAGGCGCATTTACGAGCCGCATTCAATTTATAATCCTTGTAATTACAAATTCGCAAAAACGGCCATATAGCGTGAACTTTATGCGCACATTCAGCCAGTTTAAATGTAAATTATGGCGAATATTTTTTATTCACCAACAGGCAATGCGCGCACAGGGACGCGTGGGCTTATTCAATATCCTTTAGGCAGCGCCATTTTATTTTTTTCTGCGGCCACCAGTAAAAGAAACGCAAATAACTTGGCACACTGCGCAAGAATGTGGGACTTAATTTTTTTTGCAGCGCTGCGTAAATCAAACGGTTAAGTAGAGTTTTAAGTAAATTAACTAAGTTAAAAAATTTGTGGATTAGAATCTGCAGTAGATCGTCTTATAAAAAAGTACAATCGTACTTAAAATATTGTTAGATATTTTACAACATAGACTTAATCTAATGTTAAGAAAGAACATTAATCCTATGAGATAGAATCTATTTTGATCAAGGGAAAGGACACAAAGAATATCCAATCAAATTGGTAGCTTTACCCACAGAAACACCTTCCATAAAGAAAAACAGTCCTTACATATTTTTAGATAAGTAAGGGAATCCCCAATTACCCTCAACAACCTTGTAATCTTATGGTGGCTGATGCCATTATAATCATCCATCAAACATCTGTCAAAATGGGAAAAACGCTAACCATACAGATTACCTATTAAATAAACACCTAAACAAGAGAATGTCTATTACTAATGAAGGTTTAAATTAAATTACACTTGGTTTGTTTCACAATTTTTTTATATTTACTCGACTAGTTTCAATTTTTAAGGCATTATCAAAAGAGAAGAGAATGTCGTTTATGATGCGTTAACCAGATCTGAGATGCTAGAACAAATCAATACAAATGGATTTACTTACCAGAAACGAATCCAATTGATTTTAAAAGACTTGGAAAAATCTCTTAAAAAACTAAATTTTTATTGGAGTTTTATATATAGGAAAATATTTATTACGAACGACAAATTCAATTTTTAGAAGAATAACAAATGTCTAAAATTGCTTTGCAGTTTATTTTGTTATTGTAAATAATTAATGAAGTAAGTAAACACTGAGTTGATGAGGGTGTTAACATTTTTGAAACCATACACAGTGTCAGTATTTTATTAAATGAAAGAAGTCAACATTTTAGTTTCTAGAAGTCTTAAATCACACCGCAAAATGTATGAAATTTGACATATAACAGCTGCATAGAGTAGATAAATTATGACAAAAGACATATGGCAGATGAAAATTGACATTTGAAACATGAAAGACGACAAATGTCAGTTGAATAATAGATGACCTTGATTGAGCATAGATAAAAAATTGAGAAATTCATTGTGACATTGACATATCTTTAGTTTCTAGTCCCTTGTGTTTAATCATTAGCTTTCTAGTTTCTAGTCTCTATAGTTTTTAATCACTAGCTTCTAGTTTAATCAATAGTCTCTTGTCTTTTGTTTTTGCCTTTCATTTGTTTATCTTTATCTTTGTCAGTTTTCTGTTTTGAGTCTTAAATCCTTAGTTCCTTTTTGTGTCTTGAGTTTTTCTTTTTAGCCTTTCGCCTTTAGTTTTTTTAGTCCTTAATTATTTGTTCTTTTTGTTTTGATTTCTGTCTTCAGTCTTTAGATTTTAGTCTTAATCAGATAATATCTAACAGATTCTATATAATAAATAATAGATAAAACAGTCAATTATTCCATTTGATAAATGAAAGGTTACAGATTACAGATGACAAAAGACAAATGACAGATATTAGATGCCAATTGAGAGATGAAATTGCGAAAGATAGATGATAGAAAATAGAAACTAGAAGAATAAAGTTAGATTTCCTATGATAGAGAATATAAATTGACAGGTATCAAATTACAGAAGACAGAAAAGCACAAACAGACGATAAAACACAGTAGACAGAAAGGTAGACGATAGACGATAAAACACAGTTGACAGAAGACAATGGACAGAAGGCAGAAGACACAAAATAGAAAATAGAAGACAGAATACACAAGTCACAACACAAATGACTAGTTATAGATTATGTATGATAGATAGCAGGTATCAGATGCCAGTTGAGAGATGACAGTTGATGAAGAGACGGGAGGTGATAGATTGCTAGAAATAGATGATAAATAATAGAAGCTAAATGTTAGATTCCATATGATAGATAATATATGCAAATGAAAGAATTCTACTGGTATTGTGCAACTAAGTTATAGTTTATAAATAGTAGACAGCAGCATAGGTAGTAATTTTAAGATGCCAGATGAAAGATAACAAATGATAGAAGACACAAAGGCAAAATACAGTAGACAGAAGACAGAAGGCAAAAAAGAATGTAGACAAAACACATAAGACAGAACACAGAGCACAGAAGACAGAAGAGGACAGTCAAAATATATAATACAGAAGACAGAAAACAAAGAATAGAAGACAAAAGACAAAGGACACGAGACAGAATACATAAGACATGACAGCAAACAGAAGATAGAAGGCGGAAAACAGAATATAGAAGACAAGGGATGAAGGAGAGAAGACAGAATATAGAAAACAGAACACAGAAGCCAAAAGACAGAAAACAGAAGACAGAGGAGACAAAACAGATAATATTACAAAGATATGATGTCAGATAACAAATAAAATACAACATATTTAAATTATTTTCCTAATCTACAATTCTATTAGTCGAACATTCAACTTTTTTTTTCATTTATATTCCAAATTATATCAAGGTACTAAATTTTTGTACAGTTTAAATTATTATGCAAAAAAAATGATATTGAATACATACAGAATATACAAAGTGGCATATGACACAATAGATTATAGGAAACCAATGACATTTGACAGCTAACAGATGATATATTCAAGGTGATACATAATAAATGACAGATGCTGGTCGAAGTGAATATGAAGAATAATATTTGATAGGTAACAGATGTTAGATGAGAAATACTAGGTTTCATATGATAGACTGTAGGTATCAGATGCCAGTTCAGACATGAAAATTAACAGATGGGAGAGGACAGGTTACGAAAGTTAGATGACAAATAAAGATACATGTTAGATGTCTTTTGGTAGATATTATTTGACAGATGAAAACTTACAGATAGTATAGAAGAAAACAGATTGACAGAAGTCACAAGTCAGTAGACAGATAAGAGAAGACAAAAGACAAAACCATATAGCAAAAGAAATAGACGAAATAAGACATAAGACAGAAAGGCACAAAACAGAAGACAGTAAACAGAAGTTAGAAGACACAAAACGCAATATAATACAAAATAAGACAGGAAACAGAAATACAGAAGACAGTAGACAAAAGTTAGAAGATACAAAACAGAATATAATATAATATAATATAGGACATAAGACAAAAGACAGAAGACAGAAAACAGAAAAACAGAAGACAGTACATAGAAGTCACACACAAGACAGATGATAATTAACTAGTTATATATTGCATATGATAAATGGCAGGTATCAGATGCCCGTTGAGGGATGATGAATAACAGACGAGAGGTGATAGATTGCGGAAGATGGATGATAGATTAAAAAAATCCAGAAGATAAATGTTAGATTCCATATGATAGATACTCTGAAAGATCAGAGAATTCAGCTGTTGACGGCTTTGACAGCTAATTTATAGGTTATATATAATAGATAGCAAATTATAGGGGGCCAATTTAAGATGGCAGACTACAGATAACAAATGACAGAAGATACAAAGGCAAAAGACATGAGACAGAAGACAAAAAACAAATGTAAACAGAAGACCAAAGACACAAGATAGAAGATAGAGGAAAGAAGACAGAACACAGAAGACATAATATAGAAAACAAAAGACAGAAAACGAAGGGCAGAAGTCCCAAGAAAGAAAGTAAAAGACGGAAGATAATATACGACAGATTACAGATATGACATTAGACAGCAAATATTTGACATATGATAGACATTAGGTGTTAGATATCCGTTGAGAGATGAAAAATAACAGATGCGAGACGATGGGTTACGGAAGATAGATGACAGATAAAGATAAATCTTAGATTCCTTATGATAGATATTATTTGACAGATGGGAGCTTACAGATGGCATCGAAGAATACAGATTGACAGAAGACACAAGCCAGAAGACAGAAGGGAAAGAACAGAAAACAGAAGTCAGTAGACAGAGGACATAAAACAGACAGAGAAAAAACACTAAAGACATCTAATATATATGTCAAATATCTGCCATGCTGAGAATGAAAAATATTCTCTCTGCATAAAGAGACAAAATAACTGAACTGATAAAGTCTATTCATGGGTTTGAGTTGAAGTTTTTTTGAAGAAGTAAACTCCTCCCGTACTCTTTTGGGTAAACATTTTAATTATTTTTTTTCAACTTTTTTATAAACTGTTTGTGATATTTTATTAGAAACGAGTGCAAAGATGTAATAAAAAATAAAATGACAGAAGACAGAAGACAGAAGACAGAGGGACAGAGAACAGAAGAGAGAAGGTAAAAGACAGAAGACAAATAACTAGTTATAGATTGCATATGATAGGTGGCAGGTATCTGATGTCAGATGATAGATTAAAAAAAACAGAAGATAGTAGAGATGGTATATGGCAACTAAGTTCTAGATTATATATAATAAATAAAATATGATAGGTGGCAAATGTAAGTTCCAAATAATAGATATCAAATGACAGAAGACAGAAAGACAGAAGATAGAAGACAGAAGACAGAAGACAGAAGACAGAAGACAGAAGACAGAAGACAGAAGACAGAAGACAGAAGACAGAAGACAGAAGACAGAAGACAGAAGACAGAAGACAGAAGACAGAAGACAGAAGACAGAAGACAGAAGACAGAAGACAGAAGACAGAAGACAGAAGACAGAAGACAGAAGACAGAAGACAGAAGACAGAAGACAGAAGACAGAAGACAGAAGACAGAAGACAGAATACAGAAGACAGAACACAGAAGACAGAAGACAGAAGACAGAAGACAGAAGACAGAAGACAGAAAACAAAAGACAGAATGACTAGATATAGTTAAAAAGTTTTTTATTTGTGAAGAATAATGTATAACAAAGTAGAAGCCTCCACCGTTAACAGTTTAGTTATAGATTGTATATGATAGATGGAAGGTATCAGATGCCAGATAAGATATGACAGATAACAGACAGAAGATGACAAATTGCGGAAGATAGATGATAGGTGATAGAAAACAGAAGATAAATATTAGATTCCATATGATAAATAAAATATGATGTATAAAAGAATACAACAGGTATATGGCAACTAAGTTATAGATTATAAATAACAGATATCATATGATAGGTAGGAAATGTAAGATACTAGATGACAGACAATAAATGACAGAAAACAGAAATGCAGAAGACAGTAAAGAGAAGGCAGAAGACAGAGAACAAAGAACAGAACATAGAAGGCAAAATACAGAATATAGAAGACAGATGACACAAAAAAGAAGATACAAGCAAAAAGTCAGTTAACAGAAGGAGAAGATAAAATACTAAGACACATGATAAACGATAGATTAGAGATATGGCGACAGATAACAAACAATCTAAATATAATATATTTTAATTATTTAACTATTGTACTTATCTATCACATTAAGCTTGATTTGTTTCTTCATCAATATTAAAAATTATTTCAGAGTATTAAATTTTCCTAGAGATTAAATTTTTAGTTTAAATTTGACTTTGATTAGATGCATGATTAAAAATTGACTCAATATCAAATAGCATATGATACAATAGATAATAGATAACAAATAACATTTGACAGATGATAGATGATATATATAAGGTGATACATAATTAATGACAGATCTCTGAGAGTAGATAAAATATAATATTTGATAGATAACAGATGTCAGATGATAAATACTAGATTGTATATGACAGAAGACAGGATTGCAGATGCCAGTTGAGAGTTGAAAAACAATAGATGGGTCACGATAGATTGCGAAATATAGATAATAGATAAAGATATATTATATAACAGATGAAAGATTACTGATGACATAAGACAAATAAGTTTACATAGATTAAATATAATAGATAACATATAATAGGTGGTAAATGTAAAATGATAGATGACAAATAATAAATGACAAAATATAAGTATATATAATAAGTTAGAAGACAGAAAATAGAAAACAGAAGACAGAAGACAACGAAAAAGGGCAGAAGATATAAAACATAAGACAGAAGACAGATAACAAATGACAAAATACATAAAGACAGAAAACAGAAGGCTAAAGACAGTAGGTAGAAGACAAGACAAAAGAGACTAAACAGATGATATACGATAGATAACAGATAACAAATAATCTACAATATATTTAAGCTATTCTACTATTTTACTTTTCAATAATTATTCACTTATCCATCTGTAGTATTTTATCGATGATATAAAAGATGACATATGACAAATAAGGGTTGCATATAATAGTTAATATATTATACATTACAGATGACAGATGGCAAATTGTAGATGATAGATAATAGATGACTTATGCTAGATAACAAATAATACGACATATAACAGATGGCAGATGATGACATGTATCCATAAGATTACATATAATAAATAACAGTTAAAACATAATTAGATTCCATATGATAGACGTGAGATTATAGATTATAGATGATATATGACAAGTTATAAATTGCAGGTGTCAGATGCCAGATGAAGATGACTTATATGGAAGATGATAAAACACAGAAGACAGAAGGCAGAAGACAAAAGACAGAACAGAGAAGACATAAGAAACCGATTCTTCTGCAGGTAATAAATGACCCACACAGCGGACATAAAGCAAATTATAGATGATAGATAATAGATGACTGATAACAGATGTCAAAAAACAAACGATAAATGATAGATAACAAATGATAGATGAAATCTGACAGAAAGAAAACGAACTATAAATATGTAGCAATAATAATTTATGATAGATTATACATGATGATACAGATGACAGATGACAGACAGATAACTGATGACAGATGACATGACATTTCAGATTGCAAATAACGGATAACGGATGGCAGATGATAGATGACAAAAGAGTGGTAACAAATAAGTTATAAGTTATGAAGCCATCAATATAAGGTGATAAACTCATTATATTATGAATTAAAATAATTATTAATTATGAATCTGTCATAATAATATGTGGGAAAACCTTTAGCTAAATTATTTTCTCTTTGTGTATTAAATAAGTTTTAAGCATCTTACTATTATTTTTTGTTTTTTGTTCATTAATATTGACAATGTATTTACAGATAACAAATGACACATGCCAAATGGCAGATGATAGATGGTTGACGACAAATCTGTATATACAGATAATTAATGACAGGTAATAGATGACAAACAATGAATTGCATCTAGTAGATGAAAGATTGTAGATAGATATATGGCAAATGGCAGATAATAGATAGTAGATGAAAGACAAGAGACGATAAATTATACATAAAAATGATAGGATATAACAGTTAAGGTATTCTATATTCAAGATGTGAGATGCCAGATGACAGACAACATATGACAGAAGACAGTTGATAGATAGATAACAGATGACACACGACAGTTTACAGACGGCACGTGACAGATGACAAATAGCAGATAGTAGAACGCATTTTCAATTGTTCGCAGATCTATTTATATTTTTTATTAAAAGCTAGTTTTTTTTTATTTTTTCAGAGAAAATTCTTTTTTTTTTTTAAACTTAATTTTTTGGATAATATTTCTCATCTTTGATTATGATTTTGAAAAACGACAGATAACAGATGACAAACTATTTTTCAACGAATGTTTAATTGTTTGCAGATTTATTTTTTAACGTATTTTTTTCCATAGAAAATTGCAACTTTTATTATTTTTAATTTAACCTTTTAGGAAATTTTTTATCTGTTCTTTGATTTAGATTTTGACAGATAATAGGTGACAGATGACATATGAGAGATGACAGATCACAGATGGCATATACCAGATGACTGATAACAGATGAAAGAAGACAAAAGACAGACGACAAATAAGAAATAACAAGTGACATAAATAAAAGATGATAAATTAGAAATTAACAATGTAAAGATGACAAATTAATTAAAGGGCAGATGACCAATGGCAAATGACAGATGACATTTGACTATAAAGAATATACAGGGTGACTGACGAAAAACCTTTGGTGCTGTATCTCGCTTATTTTTGATCCGATTTGAATAAATAAAACATCAAATTAAATGATTTTTAAAAGACTTTAATATGAACTGTATTGATATTTTTTCTTGCATCCAGTTTTTGGCAAAAGACGATCAACTTTTTTTTTCAAATTGCACTGTATATATATTTTGAACTAATCCGCAAGGAGATTTTTTTCTGAATCTAAATTTGTAAACGATTTTATCCATTCATCAAACCAAAGTCGAGAAATTGAGGATTAAAAAAAAATTAAAAATCAAATACCCATAGTAAACAATATACAGAGCCTATTCCAAATGTCAAAAGTGACAGTGTCAGTCATTGGTACAATACTGCAATGATTTTTAATAATTTCATAATAAAAATGTTGCAAGATTTCAAAAACTGAAAAACGATTTCTGTAGAAGCACAAAATTCTAGTACAGTGTTTGAAATATTGCAACATTTTAATTATGAAATAATTAAAAATCGTTGCAGTATTGTATCAATGGCTGTCACTGCCACTTTTGACATTTAAAATAGACCCTATTTGTTTACAATGGATACTTGACTTTTTATTTATTTTTTTAATCCTCAATTTCTCGACTTAAGTTTGATGTATGGATAAATTTGTCTACATTTTTATATTCAGAAAAAAAATCTCCTTGCGAATCAATAAAAATATATATACAGTGCAATTAAAAAAAAAAATGTTGATCGTATTTTGTCAAAAACTGGGTGCGAGAAAAAATAACAGTTCAGATCCTATTAAAGTCTTTTAAAAATGGTTTAATTTAATGTTTTATTTATTAAAATCGGATAAAAAATAAGTGAGATACAGCACCAAAGGTTTTTCGTCAGTCACCCTGTATATGTTGCAAGTTATTTTGAATTGTTTTAAAAATGTCTAAATAGATTATTTAAAAAAAAATGTTAATTATATAATTTTTTTATTTATTTTTAATATTAAAATTTGTTACGTGTAAAGAAAAAGTTTATTTTCAGCAAAGCAAAAATTAATCTATATAATGATATAAGACAGATGATAGATTTATTAACCGAAATATAGACTACAGATAGATTTTTTGATGGAATAATAGATAACAGAACACAGAAAAAAAAACATGTGAAATAGACAGAGTTTTTTTATTCATTTAAGCTTTATCGGACAATATTATATTATTATTATTATTACTATTAGATGATATATGACAGATGACAGATGACAGATGACAGATGACAGATGACAGATGACAGATGACAGATGACAGATGACAGATGACAGATGACAGATGACAGATGACAGATGACAGATGACAGATGACAGATGACAGATGACAGATGACAGATGACAGATGACAGATGACAGATGACAGATGACAGATGACAGATGACAGATGACAGATGACAGATGACAGATGACAGATGACAGATGACAGATGACAGATGACAGATGACAGATGACAGATGACAGATGACAGATGACAGATGACAGATGACAGATGACAGATGACAGATGACAGATGACAGATGACAGATGACAGATGACAGATGACAGATGACAGATGACAGATGACAGATGACAGATGACAGATGACAGATGACAGATGACAGATGACAGATGACAGATGACAGATGACAGATGACAGATGACAGATGACAGATGACAGATGACAGATGACAGATGACAGATGACAGATGACAGATGACAGATGACAGATGACAGATGACAGATGACAGATGACAGATGACAGATGACAGATGACAGATGACAGATGACAGATGACAGATGACAGATGACAGATGACAGATGACAGATGACAGATGACAGATGACAGATGACAGATGACAGATGACAGATGACAGATGACAGATGACAGATGACAGATGACAGATGACAGATGACAGATGACAGATGACAGATGACAGATGACAGATGACAGATGACAGATGACAGATGACAGATGACAGATGACAGATGACAGATGACAGATGACAGATGACAGATGACAGATGACAGATGACAGATGACAGATGACAGATGACAGATGACAGATGACAGATGACAGATGACAGATGACAGATGACAGATGACAGATGACAGATGATAAATGACAGATGACATATAGCAGATGATAGATGATGACAAATAATATAATAGCTGAAATTTGAAGGTTGTAATATTTAAAAAAAAATTCTAAAAAGGTGATAATAATGAAAATATATGATAAACATTTCCAGTTGACACATGAAAGCTAACAGATGAGAGTAGATAGACGACAAATATAGAGTCATGGATGATAAGTGATAGATAATTGGTAGATTAAATAGATAGATGCTAGATGCCACTTTCAAAGTTTAAAAAAACATGTTTTAAAAGATTGTAAAGATACTGTCAGATGACAGATGAAAGTTGACAGTTGAGAGATGACATACGTTAAATGACAATTGACGATGACAGAAGTTATATCATGTCGGGATTTAAGAATTAAATTATTTTTTGAAACAAAGATTATGTAGACATTAGATGTACCACATTGGATCTTTTCTCTCATCAACGTAGAGCTATGGTTGTTTAGTAAATCATTTTGTTGTTGATAAAAAAAATCACTGTATTGAATAGATAATTTACTTGCATATTACGTTATCACACGAGGACATAATTCCCAAATACCATGCGGTGTCGTGGTTATTAGAGGAATTAATTGGTGAGGCGGTTCCTACTTTATGGAGTCGACGAAGGAATAAATAAAGTTCGCCGTGCGTGCGTCCATATTTCATAGAGGAATAGTTGTCAAATGGGCCCGGTTACATAAATATTCACATTGGATGGTAGCAGCAGTAAATCACCTCTTTCACAATGAGCAAGACCATCGCCGTTATCCTTTTGAGCGACGGTGAGATATGGCGGGATCACGTGACATCGCTACCGCTCGGCGAGATAACATCAGCGAGAAGACGCACCGTGTGTGGCGAAATCATTCAGACACCTTCGCTCCTTTATCCTCCTCCTCCATCACCCTTCCTTCCCTCGTGCACTTATTATTCACCTATCCTATCCCTATCCTAAGACAGCTAGTGTTACCACGAAACTACCAAATGTACGCCGTAATTAACTCCGCCAGCTCGATAAATAATCCCATCGCGATTGACACCGATACGCTCCTCTTCTCTCTTCTGTCCTTCTGTCCGAGCCGAGCACCAGAAGCTCGACTAAAAAAAAGAAATATATAAAACAACGAACGAACGAACTTTAATGCTCCTGTTTAATTGCCGGCTCATTAAACATTTTTCGAAATTAATGGGGCTACTTAATATATTGTCCCTAATTAATTTCCAAACATAATAGAAACTATCGGCCAGCACAGATCTGCCTTCTTGATTTTTGTTTTCTTTTTTAATGGTCCGCCATAAACACAGTTTTAATTATTGCCTTATAGCCTTTAATGACCCACCGAATTGCTTACTAATGAAAATATAAGTTTGACGATGTGAGAGAAAATCTCCTAACTGTATTTAATGCACGATTTCATTTTAAAAATCGTTAAGCGTTTTAACATGGAACTATCAAATTAATTTCGAAACCACTAAAAACTCTATTTACGATTCTTTAAATATAAAATATTTATTTATATAAGTAGCTAATGAAATACAAACAAAATTATTCGGTTAGATTTTCATATCCCTTATTATTTAAATTATTGGACTGAAGATAGTTTCTTAAAAATACAAGCGGTTGGACCTAAGACTCAACGCATTCACTTAATAGAAATAAGTAGTCTTTCAAGTGGATTGTAATATTAAATGCAATATTTACTAGACCCATTAACGCAGAAACAACATTTACTCCCCCCATATAAAGCGCTCAAATTTGCAATAATTGTTGTTTAACGCTAACAAAGCAAACCATTTGCATATTATACGTCTGTATACCAGTTTCCTATCTTTATTCACGTTATTATGTTAATTTTATGCGTACCATGTTCCATTCGATAATAGTTATTACCATAATTTCCCTCGATTTCGCATGACATTACTTATAGGATTAATAAGGCGTAATTAGTGTTTGGACATAACTATAAATCAAACATTTAAAATTTGTAACTGGTTTTATTTCATTAAAAAATTATACACGTTGAATTTCGTATGTAATCAAATGTTTTCCCCAACTATATGTTTTGTAAAAAGAATTGAAAATAATCATATTAAATATGTAATAACGGCGGTAATGAATATTTATGGACGAAGAGATCGAGCGTCTGATTGCGGCCATTGTGGGTTTGACATCATAATCTTCCATTCGGACGAGGAGATCGCTATCATTTTCGAAAAATCCAACGATGAATTTTAGCGTATGTATGTTTTTGGACGACGTTTCTCCATTCTTCTTTATTATTTTTTAGTTTAGTTTTCGCTCTCTCCTTCTTCTGGAGAGGGTTTGGCCTTAATCTCGAGTCGTAATCCCGAACGTCGTGTGAAGCGTCAGAAGCTGACAAGTGTGATTGGGTTCGTGCTACCTCCTGTTGAGCCAGACACGTCGCAACCATTCGCGCACCATCAACCATTTTCAGACCATCGCACCATTACGGACATTACAAATTTATATCGCATATACCGAACATTAAAACACCTCCGATCGCCGTTTATTCACGCCTTTTACATCGGGACGGTAATTACGTCCACACTAGTACCCTTTTTTTGCTGTTCGCACGGCGAAAATAAAAAAAAAAGATCTTTCGCACACCGTCGATTCGAATATTAAGACGATTTTAGTTTTTTTATTCCAATTGGTCAACAGCGTGATTACTTAGGAAATTTTTGTTATTGGCTTCTTTGATTCAATTGTAGTACTATTTCCAATATAGCAGAAAATTTGTGCAATCATGTTATAAAACACGAAAGTTTTCTACATAAAAGAATAACTTTATACGTAAGCATGTCATAATAAAATCTTTTTGTATAACAATTTGTAAATTTTTCTCCCAGGCTTAAAAAAAAGGTTTGAAAATAAAATACAGTCTTTGAGACAAGATCAAATAATTCATATTTTAGCATACTAAAAAAAACTAGTAGATTTTTTTTTGCAAATATGTTGAGAGTACTTATAGCGAATGCTGCTATGCGTTTAGACTTATTTCCATCTGATATGGTCAGTAAGGCTGGGAAATGCTTAACTTTTCCTCAGAACTATCGCCCAAATAGTTTTCTCAGCGTTCTAGGCAAGCTTCTACAGAACATCTTGATCGTGTGTTTTTATCAATTCCCACTATTATGGTCTATAGTGGGGATTGTTGATTATCCCCGAATCACAAGTCGGTTTCTGTGCTAGTTTTTCACCCAACAACAACGGTCCACCTGCAGAACACTCTTGATTTCTTTGAAAAGTAGGCCAGTAAGCAACGACTAGCGTTTAATACTGTAGAAATAAACTTCAGCAGCCTAGAACCCGAGTCACTGACTCTTTTCCACTTACTTTCGGAAAGTCATCTCTCCTCATTAAAGACGAGGTCCAATTTACTTGCGAATAAAATCCTCATTAAAGATGAAGTCCGAGCTATTTGTTATTGTCTTTAATGAGGAGTTGAGACTTTGCGAAAGTAAATTCAAGATCCAAAGTATTTGACCCAGGCTTTAATGAAGAGGGGAGACTTTCCGAAAGTAAATTTAGAAGAGTTGATCCTCGAACGGCATTTAGCTGATCAAGGATAAAGCATTTGCTGTCTAAATTGTGGCCTTTGATCAATTACAAATTAAAGATAGGCCTGCAGTCTAGGATGTCAATAAAATTATCATTGCAGTCCATCTCAGATTTCAACGTTAAAAGAACGTTCTTTAAGCGCGTTTAAACGCTCCTTCAGCAACCTTCCACCAATTCGCCTTGTCTTTTCTGGCTTCAGAATAATATTTGCTAGTCGTCTCATCGCATTAAAACACCTATTATATAATCATTAATTCCCACATAAAAACGTTCACAAACATCCACTTAGATAACCATTGCGCACTAAAAATCAATAATTATTAAAATGCAATCCTCCATCAACAACTAAGTGTTAAGCCAGTATGAAGCATCACAATTAGGCTTTCACTTGAGCCACACGCTCAACTACGTCAACGACATATCGAATTTAATTTCTGGAAAGGGCAGAATATCTTCATATTTCCAGTGAAAACTATAGAGCAAAGTGAAGGTTGATGTAAACTTGTTTTTTAATTAGTTTCTATAGTATGAATCCATAAATAATTGATTCCTGTCCACTTCCCAAATAATCTGGTCCAGAATCCTAAAACGTTTTTTTTTTATCTAAAAAAAGAATTGAAAGTCGACTCAAAACAACCTTTAAACCATTTGATCTTTAAAAAATAGTTGACATTTTGTCAAACGGAAAGGAAATGCAAAAAATTAACAAAACAAAAAGGTTTGGGAAGTTAAAAGCCATAAAAAATTGTTTTAGGTGGAATTGTACTTAAAAAAGAATTGAAAGCTCACTGAAAAAAAAAACTTGTGTCCTTTTGATAAAAAAAGTGACAGAATAGAAGGAAAGATTTGAACGACTGAAAACTATCTAAAATCTAAATTGTACTCGATAAATTGCCAGAACTGAGAACAAAATCCTTTGCACCTACACTTTTTCAATTATAGGCCTCTTGCAGAAGTCGAAAGTTTGATTGAATTTTAAGGGTAATCGAAAAACGTCCTCGCCACCTCCTTGCAATTCAGGCACCATATCGACGAACTCTAAAAATTAACCAGCCTATTACAAATCTCTATATAACGCAAAAAAAAAAACTCATTAAAAGCCTTCCTTGTCAAAAAAGACGTTTTCCTTCGACGTCCCAAAAAGAAAATTCCGAACGTGGCCATTGCAAACTGTTACAGATCACGAAGTTATCATAATCTTCAAAATTCTAAACTGTTCTACTTTTCAAAATTACTTTTCTAAATGTTTTTCCTAAGAAATTTCAATTGATTATACAATTGTTAAGAAAAAGTGCTTTTAGAATAATTTATTCCTGAATTTTCACTACTAAAATTTCAATTTTTCCTGAAGAAAGTTTTAACTGTTCTAGTTGTAATTATTTATTTTTTGTGGATAAAATTACAACATTTTTAAACAAGTTTTAAGCATTCCTCGATTATTTTTTTAAACTGTAATTTTAAATGTTTTTGTTTTCTTTTTGTAAAATTATAACTATTTTTTTTAATTCTAGTCTATTTTCTTAAACTATTAAACTGTATCTTCAAAGATAAATTATTTTATCTATAAAAATATTGCTAGTATTGATTTCGGAAAATTTCAACAATTTTAAGAAAAATTAAAAAAAAAATCTCATAAATTTTTTGAAAGAAAAAACCATTTAAAAATTTTAATACAATAATAATAATTTATAAATATTATTATTACTAACATTGCATTAAAATTATTATTAATATAGACGAGTTGATTATTATAACTGAAGAGAAGAAAATTTCTTAAAGAAAAATTAATTGGCAAATTAGTCATTTTCTGAAAACAATTGAAAATTTGATAATAAAGATGTTTAAAAACAATTTGAAAATGTTGTAAAGAATGAATAGATGATGTTATAAAAAAAAACAATACCAATAAGTTATCTACTAACTTTCTAAAAGAAATATTTAAATTACTCTTCAATTTTCCAAATATATTTCCTTTCAATTCTTTTTATTTTGTGAAAAAACTGTTTTTAAATGTTTAAATTGTTTAAAGTTGTTTTTGCACCAAACTTTTAATTGTTTTAATATAAAAAATTCAATTAATGTCTTTTTTCGTTATTTTTGATTTTAGAATTAGATTTATAATCAGAGTTTCAATTTTTCAAATCTTTTCTTCTACTAATTTCAAGAATTCATTCGAGAGTCGTTAATTTTCTATTTTTATATCAGAAATTTTCTTTAACTTCTATTTCAGATTTTTGTTTGTTCCATTTTTCAAGAACTTTCCAGCAATTACTAGTTGTACCTCGTAAATTTATCGATTTGAGACACTTTTCTTCTAAGCTTTTAGATTTTTTCCATAGTTTTGGATTTTTAGAAAATTCCAGTAATTTCTCTTTGTTTTTTTTTTTAAATTTGTACACTTTTAAACTGTTTTTTTCTTTCTTGCAAGAATTTTTCAATACTTTTTCTACCAAAATTCTAGAATTTTCTGTAAATTTTTTTCAAGAATTTTTCGCAGTGAGAGTAGCTGAAGTACACTTATATATGTTGGGTGGGTGGGTGTCTTCTATCTTACCCTTTAATCTATATATTACAAACAAGAGTTTGATTAAAGGATTGACTACTAAACAAAAAATTACCAAAAATAATTTTAGAAATTTTGAAACTTTATTAAGAAATAGTTTTAAAATTCTATAAATGTCTAACTTTAAAGATCTGTAGTAAACAATGCATGACAATTTTTAAAGTTCATGAAATCTTAAACAAAAACTCTCAAAGAAAGTCATCTTAATTAAAATAATTTGCAAACTATAGAAATCTGTTTAAAAAGTACTTGAAAATTTATAAAATTTCAGTGCATAAACTTCCTTTTTAAGAAAAATTGTTGGAAAGCTCTACAACTCAAATTATTGCAATTTAAAACACTGCGGTGGTAGAAAAAAACAAAATTCATGAATTCTGAGACAACGAGGAAAAAAATTGTTCAAAATTCTAAACATTTTTTATATTCAATTTAAAAGTTTAGTGAAAAAAAGAGTTGATACTTTCGAAACCTGAAAAAGAATCTGTGAAAATAATCTAAAACTCGTAAAAGCTCCTTATCCTAATTTAAAAACAAATGGTAGATAATTATAAAATTCTTCTTAAAAAATTTCCAAAATCTAAGAGAAAAGTGCTAGAATTATTTTAAAACTCAAATCCTAGAAGAGGAATTACTAAAAAATCTAAAACACTTGAAGGAAAAAAAGAAAAAAACTGATAGAAACTTTCAAGAAATTTAAAATATTATTGAAAACATTTAGAACACTCGAAGGAATTTTTTTTTTAATATTTAAATAAATTAATAGAAAATTCTATAATCTCTGAGGAATAACAGTCAAATTTCCAAAAGAATTGGTAGTAAGATCTAAAAGTGTTCATTTATTAAACATTTTAAAACTATGGAAAAAAAATCATCTAAAAAAATTTAAATAACTTGGAAAAAAAATCTGTATTTCCTAGAAGTTGTTTAAATTCTTTGAAACCTGAAAGAGAAATTGTTGTAAATTTCTACAACCTTTAAAAAATAAAAAAGTGATTTTTTTTAATTAAAAAATTAATTGAGAATTCTAGAAAAAAAATTAAAATACTCTAAAGTAAATTCAAAGAGTACTCTTTAAATTTGAGACAAAAATTCAGTAAAAACTTGAAAACCCTGCTTAAAAAAATACTGGAAAAGAAATCACTGAAAATGATGAAAAAATAACGCTTTTATAATTAAAATTACAAACTGAAGTAAAAGTCTAAACTTTTTACAGAAAATGTTTCCAAAGGTGCAAAATTATTATTATTATTATTGGAAAATTTACAAAAAGTGAGAGAAAAGTGGTAGAAATTTTTCTTAATGTTTTAAACTCCTGAAATAAAATTGCAGATGAATTCTACAATTGAAGATTTGAAAAAGGTTATAGAAAATTATAAATTAAAATTTAAAATTTTAGTATCTTAAAGAATCATCTAAACTCGGAAAGAAATCGTAGACATTTTTAAAAATGATGAAAAATAATCGTTTTTATTTATTTATTTACTTTCCAACAAAATACACATTAATATACAAAAATAATATACAAAACATACAATCATTTTGGGTAGACGAAAATTTTAAAAGTATGCAAGAAAATTTAAGAAATAAATCTAAATAACAATAATAACAGTTTTTTTACTAAAATCCGCCATCCTAACAATCCTCTCCATAACCCCTCCAACTCTCTTCTATATGAAGAAACCAAAATAATACCCTTCGAGGAGCGAATGCTATCCATCATAGGTAAGTTTGCTTCAAAGGTTTCCAACTCAACACTAATTAATAAATTCTGCTTTCCTCGAAATCATACCGTTCCCCCCAAATTCAAACATCCCCATATCACTCTTCACGAACTCATAAATTCATTAATGTAAATACATAACAACCATAATTCATTTCATAATAACACCATTGCAAATATATATACAAAGGGCCGAAAGACTGTTGTCGATAGCCCTTTCACAGCTGCTACCAGCAATAACCTCAATGTAACATAAATTTAATACTGTATTTTTTTTACTGTGAATAAAGATGTCTATATATATAACAGTTTTTAGAACATTTGCAAAAATAGCTGAAAATTCTAGAATTCTTTGTTTCTTTTTTATTATGGAAAATATGACAGATAATTCTATAAAAATACGTTTTGAAATTCCTTGATTTACAAAATTTTAGAAAACTAACTGGAAATTGTTTGGAACCTTTAAAACCTGGTAAAAAATGGTAAAAAAATTCTATAACCTCCATAGAAAAATGTGACAAAAAAACGCTGACATTTTTTAAACTTTAAAACAAATGGGAGCGAAATACTAGACAATTTTAGAATCTCTAAGCTTTTTTTATTATAAAAACTAATAGTAGAAAATTCTTGAAATCCAGAAAAACTTAAAATCTCAAGCAAAAGAGTGTAAACTTTACACTCCTAAAAATTTACAAGCATTTTCTAAATTGATAAAATTTTAGTTGAGATTTCATTTTCTGAATTTTGAACCCCACACAAAATGTTAAAAATTATTTTGCTTATTTGGAACAAAAATGGTTAAACATTCAAAAAATCGTAACATAAAAAAACAATAAAAATTCTAGCTTCCTTAAAAAATCGGCATTTTTACTCTCATATATTCCTATTTCTAAACTTTCAACTAAATATATTAAAAAGAAATTTCGAATTTTGCAATACATTTTCTTCCAGATTTCTAGAATATTCTAGCAATTTTTTTCCATTTAGATTTCTTCGAAATTTCTACACTTATTCAACTGTTTTTTCTTCTTTAAAGAAGAATATACCGAATTTTACATTCAAATTTTGTAAATTTTCTTCCTTTTTTCCAAGAATTTTTCAAAAAGATATTTCGAATTTTCTAGTAAATTTTCTTCCAAATTTCTAGAATTTGTTGTATTTCCTTTCCTTCAATGTTTATTCCATTTAGATTTTTTTACAAGTTATTCAGCTGTTTTTTAGTTTTCAGGAATAATATTCCGTATTTCCAGTAATTTTTCTTTCAAAATTCTAGAATTTTCTAGCAAATTTTCTTCCATTTTCATTTCAGGAATTTTTCAAAAACACATTCCGAATTTTCCAGTAAACTTTCTTCCATATTTCTAGAATTTTCAAGTAAATTTTATTCCAATCATGTTTTGTTTTATTTTATATTCATTTTATATCTGACTGATTTGTGCTTGTGAATTTAGATTTTAATGTGTATTTTTATTGTAAAATTAATTGTCGTACTTAATTTGTAATTTATATTCTATGTACTTGACTTTGTATCTCCTTGTAAATGGCCTACCGTTAATAAAGAATAAATAAATGTAAATAAATATATAAATAAATAAATATAACATTTTTAATTTGTACACCAGGTCCTTGAGAACTATAGAATTTTACAGAATTTAACCTTTCAAATTTTTAGAAAGGGAAATGAATCTCAAAATTCAAAAGAATTTATTTCTATGATTGTAAACATTTTCAGTACACTTTTACAGTGGAATTTTATCAGGTCCCAATAATTTTTATTTTTTTTTGTTATTGGGGAAATTTTCATTTTTTCCTTTCATCTAATTTGAATTTGTCCATCTCTTTGAGATTTTATGAATTTTTCAGCATTTGTTTTTCATTTTTTAATGGTTTTTGACCAGTTCCCATTTCATCTAATTAGAACTTTTGAATTTTCGCCATTTTTTTTATCTCTTTTAAATTTTCAGAATTTTCCAGAAAATTTTGTTCCATCTTCTTGTAAATTTTCTGTTTTATCTTATAGGAAGAGTTTATTTATTTGCGAGTATTTATGGAGAGTTTCAGAATTTGAACTAATGACCTTTCTTCAAACTTTTCAGAGTTTCCGAATTTTACAATCATTTTCTTCATATTGCTGGAATAAGAAAAAGGTTGTTCTAAATTGCTACATTTTTTTGAGCTAGAATTAATTGTTTTTCTTGATTTCTAGATTTTTTCTTCAAAGGAATTTACGGGAGTATTCAGAATTTTTTATTTCTAATTTTAGAGCACTACCAACCATTTGTTATGTCATCTTATCGGAATTTTCTTTTCTTTTAGATCTCTAAAATTTTACAACAAATTTTCATTTATTTATAAGAGTTTAAACAATTTCCTATATTAAATCAAAATTTTCATTTTCATTTCATTTCCAGGTTTCTGAAATTTTTTACAATTTTGTTTTTCTAAATTGATAGAAACTTCAATAATAACTCATTAAAATTGTGAAAAGTTTTTTTTTTGTTTAAACATGTTTAACAGTTTATTTCCATGTTTACCTTGCGTACTTTTAGACAATTCCATCCAAATTTTCAAAGGGTACGAAAATTACTTTCCAAGTTTTTAAAATTTTCCAGTAGTTTTTTTCAAATTGCGATAATTTTCTTCAAGACTTCTAAAACTTTTAACATTTTTTTATAACCTTCTAAAATTTCCAGTAGTCTCTTCAAAATTATGAAAAGTTTATTTTATTTATAGAAATTTATTTAGCAATTATTTTTTCAAAATCCTAAAATTATTCAGCAAGATTGTTTATTAATTTTTAAGAATATTACAAATTTTCAAAAAATATTTTACCCATGATTTTTTTTATATAATACTCAAGAACGCACTAGAATGTTTTTATTTTTTGTTTTGAAACGTTTCAACTGTTTTTAAATGTTTAAACTCGGTTTGTTTTTGTAGTAAAGTTTCAATTATTTTTGGATAAAGTACCAATTAAATCTTTTTTAACATCTTCTATTTTAAAATTTTCAACTCTCCCTTTTTTGTTTCAATTATTTTCATTTTAGAAAAAAAATCAGCAGTTTTAGAATTCTTAAATAGTTAAAGGTTTTTTTTTCAATAAACTTATAATTCTTTTTTATTTAGATATATTTCCAATTAAAGCGTGTTTTACTATTTTTGATTTTAGACAGCTTACAATTTTCCAAATCTTTTTTTTCAAATTCTTTTTTGTTTAGTAATCAACTGTTTTTAAATTGCCAAATAGTGTAAAGTTTGTGTTTTGCAGTAAATTCTTTTTTTTAGGTAAAATGCAAACTATAACAATTTTGTTCTATTTTTGATTTTATATAGTTTTTAAGTTTTCAAATCTTCTATCTGAATTTTTTAAACACTATTTTTTACATGTTTAAATGGTTTTTATATTTTAGTAAACTGTAAATCCTTCTGTTTTAGATATTTTTTCAATTTTGCAAAACTTTCCATTAAATTCCTTTTTGGGCAAAATATCAAGTGTTTTTAAATGTTCAAATGTCTTAAAGATCTTTTGTGTTCTTACGTACAATTCCATCCAAAGTCAATTTTTACTATTTTTGATTTTAGATACTTTTTCAATTTTCCAAAACTTTCAAATCTTCTTATTTATTAGCAAATTTTTAACCGTTTTTAAATTTTCAAATAGTTTAAAGATCTTATTTTGAGGTAAGCTTTTAATCCTTCTTTTTATATAGTCATTATTTTAACTGTTTCTTAATTTAACTTGTTTCTCCTTGCAGTAAACTTTAAATATTTTAAGTATAATTCCAACGAAAGCAGTTTTTACAATTTCAAGTTTAGATAGTTTTCAGTTGGTCAAATCTTTTCTTCAATTTTTTCAATTTTTTGTTTTTATAAAAAGGACAAAAGTTTTGTTTAAGTGAGTTTTCAATTCTTTTCAAAAAATTGTTTTAGATGGAATTGTCTAAAACAATTTTTTTATTATTTTTAATTTTCCAAACCTTTATGTTTTGTCAATTTTTTGCATTTCTTTTCCGTTTCACAAAATTTCAACTATTATTTAAAGATCAAATGGTTTAAAGGTTTTTTTGAGTCAATTCTTTTTTTAGATAAGAAAAAACGTACGTAGTTTTTATTAATTTTATATTTGTCTGCTCAAATATACAGAAAGTTTTACCGTTCTTAGCAATATTGCAATATTTTTTGTTTCCAACTTTAATCTGATTGTTACTTTTTTATGGTAAACTTTTAAATTAAAGCTGCTTTTCTAAAAAATAAAATCCAGCTGTTTCCAAATGTTTCAAGTTTTGTAACAAAATTTTCAATTGATTATTAAATTTCATCTTTTAAGCAAAAATAATCTTTTTACTTCTTAGCAAATTTTTCTTTTCAATTGTTTTACAATTCCTAAAATTAATATTACATTTCTATAAAATAAAGTACTCAAAATTTTAATTGTTTACTTAGTAAAACATATTTTACATTATATTTATCAAGCGTATTCTTGACCTATGTTAATAAAATTTAAGTTACTCTAGCGTACTCTTGACCTACCTCAATAAAAAAACACGTTGGATTAAAATACCCTTAAAATGCACAATGAAATAAATATCAACCTAGCGTACTCTTAACCTACATTAATATACAATTACTTAGGGTAGGTCAGGAGTACGCTAGGTTACTACGTAATTTATTGGGACAGGTCAAGAGTACGCTAGTGTAATATATAATGTGTTAGGGTAGGTCAAGAGTACGCTAGTATAATTAAAAAAAATAGGTACGTCAAGGGTGGCTTTGAAACATTCGCCAATTGTAATATAAAGCGTCGATACCATGAGTATATTTAGATAAATTAAATCAGCCGTTTTAGGATTCTGAGCCAGATTATTTGGAAATAGGACATGAATCAATTATTTATGGATTCATACTATAGAAACTAATCAGGAAACAAGTTTACACTCCACTTTGCTCTATAGTTTTCACTGGAAATTTGAAGACAGTCTGCCCTTTCTAGAAATTAAGTTCGAAAGGAGCTTTGAATAAATAAATAAATAAGGATGTCCTTGAACATATGTAATAACAATATTAACATGTGTTAACATTTAATTTCGAGGTAAAAATTATTTAAAATAATCAAAACAGAAGAAGCCCCAATTTAGAACCTTGAGGTAGATCAAATATTCTATTGAACTTCAATAAATTCATCGACCAATCTAACATATTATAATTAGAATAGAACCTAACTTTAAGCACCTTTTAGAATTATCTACTGGGAAACATTATTTTTGCAATTTGTAGCATCGATATAGTGCCCAATCGAAATTTGAAAGTAACGAACGGCCGTAGGGCCGATAAATGCCGGTGCAGATGTCTGGAGTGAGTTATTTTTTAGGCATCTGTTGGCAGTGGTAAATGAAACCTTTGTATATTCCCCACACTGTTCTGCGTTCCATTCGATATCGGGCCGCGGATCAGTCTGGAATTGTTGAAACAAAAACTTGTCGCTCGATAACGGCCTCACGGCACAAAAACTGGCCTTTGAGCATCAACACCGTCAATCGATATTGCGTTACCGCGGTCCGCCTCGCAACAAGACCAAATGCTTGTACTTCTTTTCGCTCCGACAGATGGAAAAAATCAATATAAATATACGTGTATATAAATAAAGGCCAGACGTAAAAACAATGCGCACGCATTCGACGTGTTATAATTAGTGGTGCCAATAAGGCAATCAATTAATTGGCCTGTCATTTCTTCTCTTCAGGTAGATGCTTTACTTGTTGTTGAAGTAATAATTCATCATAATGTTCTTATTGATTTTATTAAGTATTAGTATATATTAAAGCAATAAGCGAAGAAGAAGAATAGAAACGCAATTGACAGCTATAGATAACTGTTGATTTGCTGAAAAAATGTTGATAGCAAATATTTACAATTTAGAAAAAGAAACCTTGACATAAAAAGTTTCTTGAATTTCTAGGACCTTTTTAAAATTTTTAGAAATCTGGTAAAGATGTTTCTTGACAATTCAATAAAAAGTTCTCAAAAAAATTGAAAAAAGTGTCCACAAAATTCTAGAATTTCTGGAATATTCTAGGACCCAACAAATTTTTAGAAACCTTGTGAAAAAGTTTCTAGAGAATTTCTATAAGGAGTGCTTAAAAAGTTCTCCAATAATTGGAAAAGATAAAGTTTTTGGAAAATTCTATAAAAATTTCTTAAATAGTTTGAAAAAAAAAATGATACAAAAAGATAGAACTTCTGGATCATTTTAGGACGCTATAATTTTTTTTAAATCTGGTAAAGAAGTTTCTGGAAAATTCTATAAAAAGTTCTCCAAACTTAGAAAAAAAAGACTACAAAAGTATATTAAAATGTCCTCTAAAACTGAAAAAAAAAATACTACAAAATACTAGAATTTCTGGATCATTATAGGACTCTATAAATTTTTAGAAATCTGGTGAAGAAGTTTCAGGAAAATTTTATAAATTTTGAAGCAAAATTTCTAAAATTTTTGCAAAAATTTTCAGACATGAAAGGAAAAGTTGAATAATTGATAAAAGAAAATGCTACGATATTCTAGAATTTCTGGATCGTGATAGGGTGCTATAAATTTTTAAATATCTGGTGAAGAAGTTTCTGGAAAATTCTACAAAAAGTACTCCAAAAATAGAAAAAAAAAGAATTTCTATAAACAGTTCTTAAAAAGTCCTCTAAAAATTGAAAAAGAAAATACGACAAAATTCTAGAACCCTATAAATTTTTAGAAATCTGGTGAAGAAGTTTCAAGATAATTTTATAAATTTGGAAGCAAACTTTTTAAAATGTTTGGCAAAAATTTTCAGACATCGAGGGAAAAGTTGAATAATTGTATTTTGAGAAAAAGTGTTTAAGTTTTAATGTAAGATGAAAAAAAGATAACATTTTTAATCTTATAAGTTTAATTTTAAATATGAACAATGAATGAAATATTTTCAAAAACTGTAAAATTCTAAAAATCTGTGAAATAAATTTCTGGACAATTCTAGAACTCTACAACAGATTTTAATAAATCTAGAAAATTCTACAAATTTAGACAAAAAATTATTCGGTAACCAATTTCATAAAACTTCAACAAAATATAATATTAAAAGTTGAATATCCCTTTCTTCACTTATAACTCATTTAACTTTTAATATAAAATGTACTCGAACATTCTAACAAAAGAGAGACAAAATATGTTTCAAACAAATTTTTAGAAAACGAGCCACGAAGATAATTACTAAAAGTTTTTTTTGGAAATTTTAAAGAATAATTCTAGAATAAATAAATAAATAAATAAATAAAGATGTTTATTATTATTCTAGAATCTTATCCATGAGGTCAAACAAGAAAGGATACAATATTCTTAAAAACCCTAGAATCAATTTCTAAAAATTTAAAGAAATAGTTTGCGGAAATTCTGCATATTTGGAAGAAAAAGTTCTGATAAATTCTAGAAACAGAAAATCTTAAAGAACTTGAACAAAATAATGCAAAATTTTCCTGAAAAAATGGAGTATAATTTGCAGAAAATTTTTAAACCCTAAGTGACGGAAAATTTTTGAAAACTTAAAAAATAAATTCTTGAAATCGAAAGAGGAAATTACTTTACACTTCTAGAATTCAAGTGTTTTATAAATGAAAATAACAGATGTACATCTAACACTTAAATAAACAAGTGAAGTAAGGAATAAACTGTGTGTTATTTTCATTTAAAAAGACATTGTTGAAAAATGCAATAATTTGCAAGAACACTCTGATAAAATAGAATAGAATAGAATAGAATAGAATAGAATAGAATAGAATAGAATAGAATAGAATAGAATAGAATAGAATAGAATAGAATAGAATAGAATAGAATAGAATAGAATAGAATAGAATAGAATAGAATAGAATAGAATAGAATAGAATAGAATAGAATAGAATAGAATAGAATAGAATAGAATAGAATAGAATAGAATAGAATAGAATAGAATAGAATAGAATAGAATAGAATAGAATAGAATAGAATAGAATAGAATAGAATAGAATAGAATAGAATAGAATAGAATAGAATAGAATAGAATAGAATAGAATAGAATAGAATAGAATAGAATAGAATAGAATAGAATAGAATAGAATAGAATAGAATAGAATAGAATAGAATAGAAGGAAGTGACGCATAATTCTTAAAAACTGTAAAATTCTTGAAATAGTAAAAGGAAATTATTGAAACTTCTAGAATTCTCGAAGAAATTTTAAGGAATCTAAAAATTATTGCTAAAATTTTTTTTTTTAAGAAAAAAATCCAAAAAACCTTTGTTATAGAGGAAGAGATGAAAAAAGAAAAAAACTTTAACATTTCGGTAAATTTATAAAATTTCACCATGTTGAAAAACAAGGAATGATAACTCTTAGCTCTGAAAAAAATCTAGAAATCGGTAGAAGAAATTGCTGTAAAGAAATTTAAACATTGCTTATCAAAAAGGCTTAAAAACGAATAAGAATAAAATGTAAAATTCTAGAATTTCTTGAAATAGAAATTGCTGAAAAATTCTAACACACTAAAGGAAATAGTTAAAGTAGAGCCAAAAATTCTAGGGAAAATTTAGCAAAAACATGTCTCGGATAAAAAAAAATATCAAAAAAGGGCAAAAGACTGGAAAATTCTAGGGTTTGTTGTAAAAGAAAATGATTGGAAAATTCTAGTACCCTAGAAGTAATTTTTAAAAAACAATAGCTGGAAAATTTTGGAAAACAATTGACAAAAAGTTTTAAAACAACTCGAACAAAATGAAGGAAAACTTCAAAAATCTTTTTTTTTAGCAACTTGAGAGTTCTAAAAAGTTCCGACAAAAAATTGTAAAAATTGCAGTAAAATTTTAGGAAACTAAATTGCTTGAAAATTCACTAAGAAATTTCTAGAAATCTGAGAAATAGGATTTTGGAAATTACACAAGATTCAAAAGAAATTTTCAGAATAGTGAGAAAATTCAATTAATAAAATTAGAAATTCTTTTAAGGTACAACTAGAAAAATGTCCTAAAATTTTAAAAATCGGGAAAGAAAATTGCAAAAAAAAGAATATTTGCTTTAATTCTAATAGAAAGTTAATTAATTCCAATTAATTATTTTAATGGAAATACTGGAATATTCTTAAAGAATAGTTAAATTATAGAAATTGAAGAAGGAAATTGTTAAAAAGTTCAAGAACTCTAAAAAAAATCAGGTAAATAGTTGTACATATATTCTACAAAATTGTAAGAAATAATTCTTTAAGATGTTAAACTTTCAAAAAAGAGTTTTCAGCATATAATCCACATGTAGAATTTTTTTACAAACTGTTTTTATCATTCTCTTCAAAATTTTTCGTACAAATGAATAGTATTTATCAACAACTCCTTTTGCAGAATTATTATTTCCGAGTTTCTTCTAGAATTTTCCACCAAATTGCTTTACCGATTTCTAGCACTACATTTATATTTTTCAAAAATATTACACAGTTTCTTGATTAATATTGTCAGAAATTTCTAGAAATGTCTCTTGTTATTTTCGAGAACGTTCTGCCCAAAATGTGTAGATTTTTAGAATTTTTCAGCAGTACTTTATATTTTGTCCGATCAATTTTCTCCTAAATTAGTTAGATTTTCCAAGAAGTTTTATTTATATTACTAGAGATTTCTTCGAAAATTTCACCTCATTGGACAAATTCTAGAATAATAATAATAAACTTCTTGATTTATCTATTTATTCTAGAATTATTCTTTAAAATTTCCAAAAAACTAATTAATAAAAGTAATTACCTTCAAGGCTCGTTTTCTAAAAGTTTGTTTGAAACATATATTGTCTTTCTTTTGTGACAATGTTCAAGTAAACTTGATATTTCAAAATTTTCCGGCAATTTTTACCAATTTTCAGGAATTTTCGATTATTTTTTGCCTCATCTTGGGAAAATTGTAAGAATTTTATTCAAAAAAAATTTCTTTCGTTTTTTTTTTTCTTGAAATTATTGAAAACGTTTACTTCATTATTTTCAGAGATTTATTATAATTTTTTTATCATTTTCCAGCATTTTCTTTCAAAATTGAAAAATTTTCCTGGTTTTTAGAATACCAAAAATAAGTTTATACAAAAAAACGGATAAAATGAGGCAAAGACAAATTGCGAGAAAATATTTTTGAGGGAAAGCTTTGCTAATTAAAACAGAAATTTCTAAAATATTTCCATATAAGATTAGTTTTCTTTATAAAAATTTAGAAAAATAATTATTGAAATATTCTAGATACCTAGAAGAAATTTGTGAAAGTTTGCTGGAAAGTTTGAAGAAAATTGCTAGAAAAAATTTCAAGAAAAAAAAGACATTTCTAATACAATTGTTTGAAAAACATTTTAAATTTTTTTAAATAAGATAATGCAATACTTGATGACATGGAATTCTCGAAAAAAGGAAAATAGAAATCTGAAAAGAAATTGTTGACAAAATTCTGGTGCCATAGAAAAATCTAAAAATCCGGAAAAAAAGTTACTGAAAGATTGGAGAACTTTAAAAAAAAATGTAGAATTAAGGAAAAGTGGTTTTCAAAATTGGATCAAAAATGAGAGAACTTTAAAAAAAACTAGTAGCAAATTAAGTAAAAATGAAAAAAAAACTATTTCCAAATAAAGAAGATAAGTTTATTTCTTCACCAAAATTAGAAGATAAATTGTTGAAAAAAAAATCACAGAAAAAATTCTCGCAAATTTTTAGATCTTAGATTTTAATCCATAATTGCTTCGATAAGATAAAGCAAGAGGAAATAACGGGAAAAAAATACTTTTAAATTCGAATTACTGAAAATTTATAGAATTCTTGTAGAAATTTTTAGGAATCTAGAAAACCATTGCTGAAAAATGTATAAATTACTATAAAATTCTAAAAATCAATAAATAAATAATAAGAAAAGAAATTGCTAAACGATAAAGTATGAAATGTTGGATCATTTATAAAAAAAAAGTACTTAAAAATATTTACGTGTACATGGAAGAAATGCATACCGATAAAGTTTTTTTTTCTCTTCACCGATTTGTACAATATGAAGACAAAAAACGCCAGCGAGATTAAAGCATCGAAAACCATACCTTACAATATGTTTTTTTTTTATTATTAACGCGCCGCTCCACGAAATAAATGAAGGTTCGTTTCGGTCATTTGTATTCCGAGCCAGTGTGTCTCTGTGGCCATCAAGTACCTTCATAGCGTTCGATCAGTTTCACGCGTACGACCCTTGTACTGAATTTATCAAGTCATGTGGCTGCCGTCACTGACACCACAGACTGTCATTCCGCACGACACTCGCTATCGGTATCGGGAAAAAAAGGCAACCGTCCATCCGACCAAAACGATATTACATACTTAATATTTTATATCGTACGTCACAATTTATCCGCTTAACGTTGACAATTTGTCTTGTACGCTGTGTGTGTGATACGAAGAAGAAAATGATTCGAAAAAATAAAACAAATCTCTTAATGTCATTAGTCACAGATGTACAAGCGTATACATTGTTGATCAACATCATAAAACAGAATGTACTTTATTAACAAGTGATATGTTAACACGTTTTTTTTGATAAATACCTTCTTTCAAGATATTACTTTAAAGGTACCATCTATTATCTAAGTGTAGCACTAGATTCCTGTTTGAGTGGATATGATTAGAGATAAATTGATTGATTGAGTTACGTGAAGATCAAATTAATTTGACGAATAAAGCAATAATAACTTTTCTTCGTACTTTTTGAAGGGTTGAAATAATATATAACAGCCATTAATCAAATTAACAAATACCTTTTAATTATATTCCGAAGGTGTTTTCGAAAATTCTAAAATTGGTGAACCATCCTGATTTTGGCCGTTCAATGTAAGAAATTGAAAATAATGTTTGGAATTCGTGTAGTTTGCTTCTAATTTCTTATCTCAAAAAGGGATGGTACTTAGATTGAGCATATTGAAGAGGTCACCTTCATGCAACGTGCTCATCAATCAATTTAGTTTGTTGAAATGAGTAAAAACCAAGATGACTTTAGCAATGAACACGACGAACAATTTCACCAAGACGTTCCAAGACTCTGAAAGAATCATTTTATGGTTACTCGCTTTTAGTTTCATTGTAGTACTCCGTATATTTTTCCATCGACTATTAGACTGATTAGTCACCCTTCAGTTTCGCACTCGTCATTAAAATTCCACTCTCATTGTCCATAGACGTGAATAGACGTTCGCACTTGACAATGACACCTAATTTGCCGCAATAATTCCGGATGATTATCGCGTTTGTCCGCTGCGCTCTCGAGATGATAGATTGCGAATGGTTGCATAATTAGGGCCGGGCGGGCATTAAACAAACTGTTTAATTGTATCTGGATATGCGATCGCCAAGTGTGTCTGCGTATTATCCAGTCCCCACTCGCCGCGAATTCGTTATGCATTGTGCGTTTGGTAACAACGAAAAAAGCTCATACTTCACATTTCGCTGCTGCTGCCGGCGATATTTCTTGCGTAATTACGTCGGCGGAAAAGAAGTGCATATTTTAGTCGTTGTCGTGTACGATGATGTGCGGCGGTAATTAAGGAGAATTATTGTATTTTTTATTGTTGAAGGTTGTTAAATCTGCATGAGGGTATAATCAATCAACAAAGCGATAAAACAGGGAAACAAAAACGCTCAATAATCCAGAGATACTGTAATGAGGTAATGTCATCTATCATGTCATCTGTCATCTGTCATCTGCCATCTGTCATCTGTCATCTGTCATCTGCCATCTATCATCTGTCATCTGTCTTCTGTCTTCTGTCGTCTGTCGTCTTCTGTCGTCTTCTGTCGTCTGTCGTCTTCTGTCGTCTTCTGTCGTCTTCTGTCATCTTCTGTCATCTTCTGTCGCCTTCTATCGTCTTCTGTCGTTTTCTGTCGTGTTCTGTCTTCTTCTGTCGTCTTCTGTCGTCTTCTGTCGTCTTCTGTCGTCTACTGTCGTCTTCTGTCGTCTTTTGTCGTCTTCTGTCATCTTCTGTCGTCTGTCGTCTGTCGTCTGCAGTCTGTCGTCTGTTTTCTGTCCTCTGTCATCTGTTATCTGTCGTCTTTCCTCTGTCGTCTGTGGTTTGTCGTCTGTCATCTGTCATCTGTCATCTGTCATCTGTCATCTGTCATCTGTCATCTGTCATCTGTCATCTGTCATCTGTCATCTGTCATCTGTCATGTGTCATCTGTCATCTGTCATCTGTCATCTGTCATCTGTCATCTGTCATCTGTCGTCTGTCGTCTGTCATCTGTCATCTGTCATCTGTCTTCTGTCGTCTGTTATCTGTCATCTGTCGTCTGTCATCTGTCATCTATCGTCTGTCGTCTGTCGTCTGTCATCTGTCATCTGTCGTCTGACATCTGCCATCTGTCATCTGTAAATCTAAAATTATAGTAGAACTGTAGATGCGCAGAAATGCGTAAAACTTTAGTAGTAGTAAGTATAGTCCTAGAAAGACTTTGAAGAATTTAATTTTTATTAATAATTATAGACGTTAAGGGTTTTAGAACATCCTTTACAAAAAAAAATAGATTGGGAATTTTAAAAACCTAAAAATCCTTAGAATTTTAGAACTTCAAAAATTATAATTATTAGAAAATTTTAACTATTTGGGAAATTTAGAATTATTAAGAGACATAGAAGCCTTAGAAAATATTGGAAATTTAAGAAATTCTTAGGAAAATACAGAAAAACTTTTGAAATGTTAAGCAGTTATGTTTTTTGTAAAGAAGATTTCGTAAAATAAATTATTATTATTATTATTATTTAAAACGGCATAAAAAATATATAAATTCATTTCAGTAATTTGGAATTAATAAACATTTTACAACGTTAAAGATTCTTTCTGCAGTTTTTTTTTTTTTGCAGAAATTACAAAAATAAAGAATTCCAAAACTCTCGAAATTTACAGAAAACTTTAGAATGTTTAAGTACTTTTAAACTCTAGAAAGTCTTAAAAATTTAAATTCATTAAAAAATCTAAAAAAGTTTCGGAATTATTAACAATAAAACTAAAAACTAGAAAGTCTCAGAAAAAAAAAATTCGAGAAATTTAGTGTTGTTAAGAATTAGAGAGGTCAAGGTTTTCCCAAATTTTAGAATTAAAACGAAAAATTAAAACACGAAAAATTTAAAAAAAATCTGAGGAACTAAATCGTGAGGAATCTAAAATTCTAAGAGAAATTAAGATTCCAAACTCTTATAAGTATAAAATAGTTTTAAACTAGTAAGGATTTTATAACATTTCAATGTGTTTAAATTTACAAAATACTAAAACTTGAAGAAACTTTAAATTAGGAATTTAAAGAAGGCTAGACTTAAATTACAAAAAAAAAACTGAAACTAATAAAAATTTGAAAATATTGGAAACTTAAGAAATTTGTATTAAATATAGAATTTGAAAAAAACTTTATAAGTTGTAAGAGAATTTAAACGTCTTAGAACTTTAGAAGTTCAGAATTTCAGAAAACTGGATTTAATAAATATTTATTTTTGAAAAAGAAAACTTTTATTTTAGAATTGTTTTAAAAAATACAGAAAATTTTAGAATGTTTACGTACTTTCATACTCTAGAAAGTCTTAAAAATCTAAGAACATTAAAACGTGTAAAAAATAAACTTTCGGAATTATTACAAAATCTGAAATTGTACAAAAAACTAAAATTCTAGAAAGTCTTAGAAAATTTTAGAATTGTTCAGGATTTTAGAATGTCAGGAAATCTTAAAAATCTACAAAAATTTAGTATTGTTAAGAGAAATTATTGAAAATTAAAACTCTAGAAAGTCTTAGAAATGTAGAGAACTTTAAAACTAGTAAAAATTATATAACTTATGAAAGTGTTGAATTTCTGGATATTTCCAAAATTCTAAAACTCGAAATAAACTTTAGATTACGAATTTAAATAATCTAGAAAGTCTAGAAGTACAAACAAAAATAATAAATTAATAAGAATTATGTACATTTAAGGTAATTTTAAATTATTAATAATTATAAAAGCCAAAAGTATCAAAAACTGTTCGAAACATAAGAAATTTTTAGGAAATGTAAAATTTGAGAAAACTTTAGAGTTATTAGAGAATCTAAAACGTCTTAGAAGTTCAGAATTTCAGCAAACTATATTTAATAAAGATTTTAGACCTTCGGAGATTATTTCTAGAAAGATTAATTAATAATTTCAGAACTCAAAAATTTAAAAGAAAAATACAGCAAACTTTAGAATGTTTAAGTACTTTCGTATTCTAGAAAGTCTTAAAAGTTTTAAATCATTAAGAATTCCAAAAAATAAACTTTCGGAATTATTACAAAATTCTAAAAGTTTCGATGAGAAATTTAAATAACCAAAAATTCTACTGTAATTAATAAGAATAATATACCTACTCAGAAATTTTAAATTATTAGAAACCAAAAGAATCAAAAAGTTCTGGCAACTTAAGAAACTGGAATTGATAGAAATTATGGAATTAAGAATTTTAGAAAATTGTAGAATCCTTTGAAATTTATTTAATTTTTAGAACATTTGAAATTATTACGAAATCGATTTTTTTAGAACATTTGGAATTATTACGAAATCTAGAATTGTAGAAACACTTTACCATGAATGTAAGTATACTGATTGGAAATAAACAAATTCTACATTTTAAACATTACGAATCTTAAAACTATAGAAAGTCCTCAATCTTAAAAATTTTTAGAACACTTTAGAGTTGTTGAGGGTTTTAAGAACTTGATTCTATAGAAATCTAGAAAAATTCAGTATTTTCAAAAATTATAGACGTAAAAATTTAAAAAAATTAAATTAATAGGTATCATTGAATTTTATTTAGAATTGTAATTTTTAGAAATCATAAAAATTAAGTCGTGCAGAAAATTAGATATTTAGAAATAAAAATAAATCTGTTATGAAACATACAAGTATAGAATTTGAGAAAAATTCTGGGAAATTTAGAAAAATCTAAGAACTTCAAAAATTAAAGAATACTATATATTATGCATTTTAAAAATCTTAGAAGTTAAAAATTCTGGTTCTATTTAAGAACCTTGGGGTATCCTACATGTCTCTATATATGTTAGCAAATGATGGCCATACATACATACCAGCGGGGTTCCCCAAGGTTCATAACTTTTGTTATATCATTTATTCGAAGATTCTGTTTACAATTACTTAAATAAGAACAAATAATTTTCATTAATTAGGGATTAAACAAATAACATAATTGTTTTGGAGAAACGTTGATTTATGTCCATCCATATACAAAAAGTGCAATTTGTAAAATAAATGAAGGTGGTGGTGTGTTCTCTCTTTTAATCGACAATACGTGCATTAATATATATTGATAACAACGCGAGAAGTTGAATGGACAGCGGCCTAATTAGGCCCTCCTGCTGGCCGCCAAATGGAATGACACCGCTCTTTGCTCTTTACACCGCAGCCACGATAATGAAATTAATTAAGCGATGTTTTATGCGATTGCCAGCAGGACGGACCGCCACTGGGCACCGTCCGGCCAATCCTCCGATTCGGCAGGAACTGCGTGAACGTGGAAGCTCGGAATGCCTGATTAATCGCCTCGCCTTTCTTTAAACTCTCTTTCTGTTAATAGCGTAAACGGTTATAATAAATTTCGCCTTGCAGAATGTCGTTGAAAAAAGGTGAGCTCTTTGAATTAAAACGATTAAAAATAAAATACATAAATTATCTGTATAAAAATGGATATTCTTAAATGTTAAATGGACTTCATCCCATTAAATTATGTATTATGACAAATTTTTTATGTTAAGGTGTTCCTCTAGAGGGTACCAGAAAGGTACAAGTCTTAAACGTATGAAATATTAAAGCTATAATTACGAAATCACTTGATTTAGAAAAAAGAAGCTTCTTAAAAATCATGTGAAAAACAATTTGATTTGTAATATGAAACATCGAATTCTTTTTGTTTCTAAATCATAGGATTTGTAACATAATTATCGGGTGTTTCTATACGAATATCGGGGTTTTAGTGATTTGTAGTACTCATTACGTAAAACTTAAAGTCATAATTAATACATAAAATGAAAGAGCAACTCAAATAGTTCTGTTTGTTGGTACGCGTATGCCCTAGAGGGCGCTAGTAGCATAAATAGCGACTAGTGAATTATAAACAAACATGTGAACATTCATAATGTGGGCTCAGATAATCCTCACAAGAGTTTATACACATCGAAAACATTAGCCATATAATTTAATTATTTGCATATAGGAAAATAAATACAATAATAAATTAGAAATCCATATTGGACAGTGTTTAAACAACAACAACTTTTGAACGTCACCATTTGTCCCCGTCGAGTCGAGCCGAATAAAAAAAAGAAGAAACCATATGATTAATTCGAATTTCGAAAACGGTCTATGAAATAAAAGACTCCTCGGGGAGATAAGTGGTGTCCATTTCTCATTTTCGTGTGTATTTAAATGGGTGCAGCGGCCGGTATCACTTTACTACGGGGGAACGCGTCCCCCAGCTTAACTAATTGTGGTCGTGTCCGCGGTGTCCTCCCCGTCCAGGGTATGCGTCTTGTACGCCCATGGTTGTTAATTTGTAGGAGGACAAAGCAGCAATTAAACCAGTTTCTCTATATGAGAGCGGTTTGTTTTATTGCCGTAGGGATATTAATTATCCGGCGTGATCAGATAAGGGAGTTTTCTGAAAAAGGAACGGAAAAATCCGGCGATTTTCGCGATTTTTCGGGATCCAGACAATTATCGTAAATCGATTTTTGGCAATTAAAAGTTATATAAATTAAGGGGGGCCGCAGAATAAGCATCGCGTCCCTTTGAAAGGCCGAATGCGCTCGGTAATAAAATTAACAGATTTTTCACACTTTAGACAACTTCGGTTCAACTTAACGAGCTCTCTTTTGTAAACCGTTTTAACGATTTTTAAATAAACAAAATTCCTAAAGATATAAAAATAATTGTAATAATGATTATCTTGGTTTAGTTCGTCAGATCTAGATAGATGATTTCTATATTCAATTTATCTTAAGGTATTAAAAAATTCTTAAAATTAATCAAATTAAATTTTAAAGTTTTCCGCTGTTTTTTTCTAAAGATTTTTAATTTATTTTGGCAAATATTTTTGTACCAAACTTCTAAATGTTTTAAAATTTAGTTTAAGCAAAATTACAAGAGCTTTTTTAAAATTAATGCACTTTTTTAATGTTATAAATAAAACTCCTTGTGAACTATTAGATGTCATTTGAAGGTCATAAATTTTAAAACTGGTTTTTAATAAAGTGTTTTTAAGCAATGTTTCCATTGTTTTAAATTACTCATAGAAAATTGTAAATTCTATTTTTTCACTTACTTTGTTTACTTTTTTTTATTAAAATGATTTTCATTGTTCTATATTTTTTCCTTTCGAAAAAATTTTGATTTTGAAAGATGATTCATGACAGTTGGCAGATAACAGACGACTGATAAAAGGAGGCAAACGACAGCTGAGATATAACAGATGACAAATGACAGACAGAAGATGGCAGATGATAGATAACAGATGATAGATAACAGATGATAGATAACAGATGATAGTCAACAGATGATAGATGACAAGTTAGTTTTGAACAAATTGTCAATTATTTGCTGATATATTTATTTTTTTAATGTTTTTTTTTTCATAGAATATTTCTTTTTTGAAAATTCTCTTTGTTCTTTGGTTTTGATTTTGACAGATGATATATGACAGACAACAGATAACTGATGACGGATGACAGAAGGTCTTAGAAATCCATAGAAAAGATTTCTGAAATTCTAAAATCCATAACAAGTCTAAAGTTTTTTTTTTGAAAATCTTAACTTCTAAGACTTTCCAGAGTTTAAAGATCCATAATCTAAAGCTTTTTGGCAATTTTAGATTTCGTGAAAATGTTCCAACAAGTTTTGAATTTTTAATAATTTTAGATTTTTAAGACTTTCTACAGTATTAAAATTGTAATCATTGAAAGTTTCAACAATTTTCTAAAATTCCCAATTTCCATAATTTTAAACAATTCCAGTTGTAAAAAAAAACAAAATTCTTACTTCTCTCGAGTTTTTAGAATATTCTGCTACTTTGGACTTAAATAATTCTTAATAATAGCGAATTTCTTTGAAGGTATAAAATTATTATTATTAAATATTCTAAGAATTTTGACGTCTATAATTCTTAAGAATAAGAAATTTCTTAGACTATTAGAAATTTTTTACGTACTGATATTCTAGAGTTTTAGAATTCATAACTATTTAATTTTTAATTTCTAAGACTTTCTAGAGTTTGAGAATTCATAATTCATAGTTTTTTGATAATATCAGATTTTGTAATATTTTAAATGTTTTTTTTTTAGAATTTTTAAAGGTTTTAGACTTTTAAGGCTTTAAAGGGTATTCAAATACTTAAAAAATTTTAAGTTTTCTATACATTTAAAAAAAAATTCTATAGTTTTGAAATTCTTAATGTTTATAATTTCTAAAACCTGCAGTTTTCTTTCTATAATTAATAATAATTTCAAATTACTCTCAATGTATATAATTCTTATTAATTAAAGTTTCTTTTGTAATCCTCGACTTACAAGACTTTTTAGGTTATTTAAATTCCTAATGTAAAGTTTTTTTTTCAAGTTTTAGAATTTAGTAAATATTCAGAATTTCAACACCTTCAAAAGTTATAATATTATTTCTAGTTTTTAAGTTTTCTATGCTTTATGGAGTTTTAATTTCCATATTTAGAATTCTTAGAATTTTGTTAACATTTAGTTTCTTTGAAATGTGTTTTATTTTTGCGTTAGTTCTAAAAATATTGATGTCTGTAATTCTCTTCTTAATTTTTAGTATATTTTATGATACTTTTGGCTCCTATGATTATTAATGATTTCAAGTTTCTTTGAAGGCACACAATTTTTTTATTAATTTCAGTTTTTTTATAATTATAGTCCACCAAGGTTTTTTTAAATTCGCAATCTAAAGTTCCTTGAAGTTTTAAAATTGTAATTTATACATTTTTAAGACTTTCTGGAGTTTTTAATTTGCAATCTTAATTTCTCTTACAATTCTAGAATTCTTAGAATTTTGTTACTCAAAATTTTCTAAAATTACAATTTCAAATATTCTAAAAAATTTCAGAAAACCTTGGCCTTTTTAACAATACAAAATTTCTCCAGATTTTTAAGATTTCCTAAAATTCTAAAATCTTTAACAACTATAAAGTTTTTGAAATGATTAACTTCTAATGTTTTCTAGAATTTTAGAATTCAAAATCTAAAGTAATTCTATAATTTCAGATTTTATTGTTAATAATTCCGAAAGTTTTTTTTTAGAGTTTTTGATGATTTTAATTTTTCAAGACTTTATAGAGTTTAAAAGTATTTAATTTTTCTAAAGTTTCCTGTAAATCTTTTTTTTAATTTCTACAGTTTTGAAATTTTTAATTTCCATAATTTGTAAAAACTGGAAAGTTTTCCTTTTCTAAAAATAATCTTTAAAGTTGTCAAATCTTTAATAATTCCAGACTTTCTACAGTTTCACAATTTATAATCTAAATTGCTTCTACAATTTTAGATTTCATAATAATTCCGAAAGATTTTTTATAGAATTTATTAGATTTTTAAGACTTTCTAGAGTATAAAGTACTTAAATATTATAAAAAGTTGTTTAATTAAAAAAAATAATTTTTAAATTCTAATTGCAGTTTCTTTTTTTCTCAAAAAAATGTCCAAAGATGTAAAATCTTTATTAAATCCAGTTTGCTGAAATGCTGAATATTTAGAGTTCTAAGACGTTATAAATTCCCTAATGATTTCGTCAAATTTTTCCTAAAAATTTCTTAAGATTTTTGATTATTTATAATCACTAATTATTTCAAATTTCTTTAAATGTATATAATTCCTATTAATTACAGTTTATTTCGGAATTCTAGACAATCTACAAGACTTTGTAGGTTACTTAAATTACTAATCTAAAGTTTATCTCAAGAAAAATTTTGTAAATATCCACTATTTCAACACTTTCAGAAGTTATAAAATTCTTACTAGTTTGAAAGTTCTGTAGATTTCTAAGATTTTCGGAAATTTTAATTTTCAATCTGAATTTCTCCTACAATTTTAGATTTCTTAGAATTTTGTTCCTCAAAATTTTCTAAAATATTTGTCTTTTAATTTTTTGTTATAATTCGAAATGTTTTAAAATTTTGAAAAGACGTCTGAAAGTCTTAACAATATTAAATTTCTCTAGATTTCTATGAGTTCCTGAAATTCCAAAATCTTCAACGACTCTAAAGCTTTCTGAAATTAATAAATATAATTGTTACGACCGTTACTACGTGGTAATCCATACTTTTGAATTGAAAAATTTACTATGCTTTAATTACAAATAATTTATTTCTGAAATTATCAACTCCTAAGGTTTTCAGAATTTAAAATCGAAAGTTATTCCACAATTTCAAATTTTATTTTTAATAATTATTATTAAGTTTTTTTAAAGTTTATGATGATTTTAAATTTTCAAGACTTTCTAGAGTTTAAAAGTACTTAAACTTTCTAAATTTTTCCGAAAATCTTTTATTTTAATTTCAAATGTTTTGAAACTCTTACTTTCTATAATTTCTCAAAACTGCAATGTTTTCCTTTTCTAAAAATAATCTCTAAATTTGTAAAATCTTTATTAATTTCACTTTACTGAATTCTGAACTTGTAGATTTTTAATGTCGTTTCAAATTCCCTAGTAATTCTAAAGTTTTTGTTTATTTTCTTAAAAATTTCTTAAAATTGCAATATTTTCTAATACATTTGGCTTTTATGCCTCTTAATTATTCCAAATGTCTCACAAGGAAAAAAAATAAATATAATTCTTAGTAATTCTAGAATTCTAAAGCTTTCTAGCTTTTTAAAATCCCCAGTCTAACTTTTTTGAAAATGATGTTTTAAAACTCTTGACGTCTAGAATTATTAACAAATTTTAAATTCTCCATAGTTCCAAGATTTTCCAAGGCTATAAAATCCTTACTAATTTTAAAGTTTTTCTCATTTCTTCACTTTTACAGTATATATCCTATAATTTTAGATTTTCCAGAATTTGCTAAACTTTCTGAAGGGGATTAACAAATGCATAAATAATGCTTCAAATAAATAAATAAATAAATGAGGTGTAAACCATGAAATAAAAACATTTGGAATTTGTCAGAAATAATAAACAAATTGAAAAGTTTCTATTTCGTTAATTTTCGTAAATAATGTATAGTCTTTCTTTAAATTAAAAAATATATTTTTGAACATATACAATGTGCAATATTATTTATTTAACTTTTTTGCTACATAAGTCGAAGCTGACATTTCCTATTTTCGCTACTCTTCTTCCATCGTCACAATTGAAGTTTTAAATTGTCAAAATTGATATTTTCTACTGACATATTCTATTTTTGCAAGTTACATATTTCATCGTCACAATTGACGTTTTCTGTTGTCAAAATTGACATTTTAAATAGACAAAATTAAAATGTTTAACTGCCAAAACTAATAATTTCTATTTTCGCAAATGGCATCTTCTAACATCACAATTGACTTTGTCTATAGTCACAATTCACATTTCTATCTGTCAAAACTGATATTTTCTATTGTTAAAATTATTATTCCATCGTCACAATTGACGTTTACTATTGTCAAAATTGACATTTTCATTTGTCAAAATTTACATTTTTAACTGTCAAAAGTAACATTTTTTATGTTCGCAATTGACATCTTCTAACGTCATAATTGACTTTTTTATAATTAAAATTCACATTTCTAACTGTCAAAACTAATATTTTCTATTGTCAAAATTGACATTTTCAACTGTCAAAACTGAAATATTTTATTTTTGCACGTTACATATTTCATCGTCACAATTGACGTTTTCTGTTGTCAAAATTGACATTTTAAATAGTCAAAATTAAAATTTTTAACTGTCAAAACTAACATTTTCTACTTTCGCAATTGACATCTAACGTCACAATTGACTTTTCCTATTGTCAAAATTCATATTAACTGCCAAAACTGATATTTTCTACTGTCAAAACTGTCCTTTTCTCAGTTTACAATAAATGCAGATATTTTCTACTAGAATAACAATTTACTTTTAACATTTAATAACATTTCGTAATCTAGACAAATTCCCCGCGGATATTTCAGAATTACGCAGGCGGCTGCGGGATAGATAAGAGTAATGTCATTCGGCACTATCGCGGATACGAGCGACGTCTGTGCGTATTTCAGCGAAGGCTTCGACGATATGGAAATGGATTCGATGTAAGCCACCACACCTGGATATCGGTTAAGGAACTGGAATTTATCAATACTCCGTGCCTCTTATCTGGAGACACTGTTCGACTTGATCAATGCGACCGTGTTCACATAATGGTGGGATTAGGTCGGATCGATTCTTGCACCGATTACTTCAATCCATTTTCTACATAATATTTTTTTTAACAGGTAGCCATCAATAAATCCATTAGAAAAACGTTATGAAACATTAATGTAAATATTTTAATTTTCGTATATAATTTATTATATATCCATTATTACCGTGTTGCATAAAGATGAATGATGGTGTATAAATTTCCGAAAAGAAAAACAGTTGGCATTCCGGAGGCGCACGCGCGCCAGCGCTCTCTGGCGATAAAATCTTAATCTCGGTCCGCGATTTCGAAATACAAGCTGTTTGTATAATGCACCGAGACATTGCCCGTCCGATAAGTACACTTAATAAATTATCATAATGAGTTATAAAAGGTGAGAGCTTAACGCCGGGTTTTCCCATAATTCACCGGTACCGTCTGTGTAAATACGGGAGGCGGCCGAAATCATCGTCGGCAAACACTGTCGACTTTCTGTGTAAACAGTAGTAGGGCGGTTCGACCTTTTTTTCTTCTTCTTAATTTTATTTATGAACTACTTCAATTTGTGCCCATCTAATGGTAAACAATGACGATGTATTCTGGGAATTAATATTACGATATACGAGGGGTGATCGTAAAGTTAGATAATAAATGTGTGGGTATTAATAGTACGATATACGAGGGGTGTTCATAAAGTTATATAATAAATGTAGTCTTTAATAAAAACACATGTATAACGAAGAAGATGGCTTTAAAATAAATACCTGTAGGCTTTTTAATTAATAATAGAGGATAAAAACGTATAATTCAATACAAAAACCAAAATTTGGTTAACACAAATGTCATAAAGAATATATTTTTTTTGTACGTGAATGAAGATTTATTCTAAAAAAATTAAACGATATTTCCGATTGAATTAATTAACGCAGATGAAAAATGTTAACGTACTATGATGATGGAGTAATCAATGCGATCGGCGCAGTTGTCCACGGGCGTGGAATGATTGAAAATAAAAGTGATCCAATGTATTTACATGGCGCAATAAGGATACGCTTGTTTATTCGCCGATCGGGAGATACATCCGAAGACATTGTGATACGACGGTGCGGCAATAATGTGTCTTAACAGCGCCGGAATGTGACGGACTTCTGGACAATCCGACTTTATGCATCTGAACCCACACAGCTCAATCACTTAGAGATCGGCCTGTCGCGCGTCCATCACTACCAACACAAATCCTGTTTACATATTACCATACCACGGTGCGGCGACTGTTCTACGCAGTATCAAAAATAACTTTAAAAAGGGAAGAAAAAAAGACGAATTTGATGCTGGTGTAAGACACGAACCCAAGCCGTCGTATTATCATAACAATAAACGCGAGGTTTCAAAAATATTTAAAATGTATGACAGGGTTAGTAAACTAAATGAATGGTCAATATAAAGCACGCTTTCTAATCATGATTTTTTTTTTGACTCCGAAATTTGAAAAGAAATACATTTTTGATGTCTCTTCGACTATTTCTGGATATTTTTCGTTGATGTCTAAAAAATCTTTAAATTAATTAAATACCTTCTACAAATTTTGAAGCAAACTGCTTGAAAATTGTAGAACTCTCTTAGAAGTTTCTTGTAATTTAAGCATTTCAGCCCAAAACTTCTTTTTTAGGTAGGTTGGAGCTCGGCACTAAAGCGGTTAAATCCTTAAAAGAGAAATTACTGAATTATTGGAAAATTACGATGAATTGACACAAAAAAGCTGAAAATCCAAAATCTTTTGAAGAAAAGAAATCTTTAGAAGGTTCTAAAAATTTTTAAAGAGATATTACTGAAGAACATATAAAATATTTGAGAAAAATAAATTCATAATATTCTGAAATTGAAGGAAAATTAAATTGAAACAAATAAAAAGCTCTTTTGAACTTTTAAGTGCCTTAGAATTTAATAAGGTCATATTTGTAAAGTAGGTGAAGAGGCTCAATTATTAACTGAACGAAACTTCTCTGCCATTGGTATTCACAGAACAATGAATCATGAAACGCGATAGTCGAGGTATCAACAGTTTGAAGATTTCCAAAAGAAGATCCTTGTTGCAATAAATTTATTTGGATGAGGTATGGATACTGAGAGGGTTAACATTGTTTTTAATTAAGGCCTGCCAGAAGATTTAGACACATACTTCCACAGAGTGGAGCGAGCGGTTTGCCTTTGGTACTATAACCTTATGTCTGAGGAAAGTAATGTGAAAATTCTTAATGAAGTGCAAGAAGATTTGACGTTAATATCACATAATTACCGGTTCAAAACGACTAAAGTTTTTATATTGAAAACTATGAAGCACTGAACCATTAAGAAACTATGGTAGTTTTTTAATTGTTTAACATTAAGTTTGGTGAAAGTTCAAAATGTGATTATTTTTGGATTTTGAATATTATGCCGTGGTTACGATACATTTCAAAATACTTATTTATAAAGAATTCTCAATTCTCATTGATAAAAGATAACAAATTTTTCAAATTAAAAAATATTCATTGAACATTTAGAAAACCAGAAGTAAAATCTAAAAATGTTACAATTTGTAAAAACAATCTCGTGGCAAATTCTATAAATCTAAATGACCATATAGTTACTAGATAAAGAACACTAAAAAAAATTTAATCTTCTGGAAAATTTCAATTGCAAATCGAAATTAGTAATTGATAAAATTCTAGATCTGGAAAACTCAATAAAATTTGAAATAAAAAAAAACAGAGATTTAATAAATCAATTTACAGATTTGAAAGAATTGAATTTCAAATCTTCTGAAAAATCTAGAAATTTTAAAGAAAACTCTCGTAATTTGAAGTTGAAAATTTCATGGAAGATTCTAACAAAATATAACAAGAAATTGTTGGAAATTTTTGAACGTAAAAGAAAGACGTCTGGAAAGTTTTAGACATTTATAAAAAGAATTGAAAAACTGGAAAATTCAAAAATAAAGTATTTTCAAAAAATTCTTAAGCTGTGAAAAATTGAATCGTTGAATGAAATTGAGATAACAAAAAAAATCTCGTATTTTGGCCATACAAATTATATTCCATGAAATTTTTATCTTATCTTGATTAAAACATGAAATTGTTAGAAATTTTAGAAATTTAAAAATTGGAAAACTTTATGAATCTACCTGATAAATGACTTTAAGTGCTTTAAAAAACTCTTGGATTGCGGAAAACTGCGAAAAATTATTTTAGATAAAAAAAATTAAAAAAGAAAAACTTTATAGAAAATGCTGTATTTGTTATTTTTGTGGAATTTCAAGTCTTGCAAGACTTCCCAGGTTTTCTTAAATTCCCAATCTGTTGATCTCAAACTTGAAGCACCTTCATTTATATCCAATTTATACAATTCTAAGACTTTCTGGGGTTTTAATTTGCAATCATAATATTTTCTACAATTTTAGATTTCTCAGAATTTTCTAAAATTCTTGTGTTATAATTCCAAATATTCTCAAAGTTTCCGGAAAACCTTAACATCTGTAATTGTTATCAAAACTGAAATTCTCTAGATTTTTAAGATATCCTGAAATTCTAAAATTTTTAACCACTCCAAAGTTTTCTGAAAGTATTAACTTCTAAGACTTTTTACAGTTTAAGAATTCACAATCTAAAATGTTTCTTTCCTCAAATCACCAAAATAAACAAGGGGTTTCTGGAAATTTTTAAAAATTTTGAAGAAAATTGCAGAACTCTCATAGAATATTTTTGCAGTGTAAATTATAAATCAATCATAACAATTATTGAACATATAAATAGAAATTAAAGTGCAGTAAAATTTTATTTCTATAGAAAAAAATCAAAACATTCTAGAAATTTTAAGTACTTTCTGAAAAAATAGAAAGAAAATGAAGAAGGGTTTCGAAAAAAAAGCTTTTAATTATTTCTCTAGAAAAAAATTCCAAAAATTCTAGAAATTTTGAAGCAGTTTCTAAAAAATAAAAAAGAAATTGAAGAAGGATTTCAAAAAAGAAACTTGGAATAGGTGAAATTTTTAGAAAATAGAAAATACATTTTAAATTAGACGAAAATATTCTGATAAAATATAACCAGAAATTGTTGGAAATTTTTCAAAGTAAAAGATAGACGTCTGGAAAGTTTAGGAATTTATTAAAAAAATGGAAAATTCTAGAAATCTAAATAAAATATAAACAAACAATTCTTGAGCTGTGGAAAATTTTGCGACAAATCATTGAATAAAATTAAAATAATAGAAAGATTGTTAGAAAATTTCTCGTATTTTTGTAGACGAAAATTTCATGGAATATAACAAGAAATTGTCGAAAATTTTATATGTTTCGAAGAACAATTTAATTTTTTTTTATAAATCTACATAATTAATGACTTTATGTGCTATCAGAAAATTCTTGAATTGAGGAATATTGCGAAAAATTATTGTAGATCCAAAAAATGTAAAAAATGAAAATTTATAGAAAATGCTAAAGATTTTTAGTAATTTTTTTTTTTGTAATTTTAGTTTTCCAAGACTTCCCAGGTTTCCCCAATTTCCCAATCTGAAGTTCCTTTAAGTTTTAGAATTGTAGTTTCTACACTTCTAAGACTTTCTGGAGTTTTAATTGCAATATTAAAGTCTTCTACAATTTTAGATTTTCTGTGAATTTTGTTCCTCAGAGGCTTTTAAAATTCTGTGTTTTAATTTTTCGTCATAATTCCAAATTTCTAAAAATTTTCGGAAAAACATTGGCATCTTGACAAATTAATTTGTTAGTTTAATTACTTCCAGTTTGATAATGACAAGTTAAAATTGTCGAAACTATAGTCACTAAATAAAGTCTGTGTTATACAAACAAAGTTAATAAAGTTTGAACAAAAAAAATTGAAAATTTTGGAAATATTGATAAATAATTGCAAGAAAATTATGGAACTTCCAAAGAAACTTATAGCACTGTTTAAGAAAACAACTTAAGAAATTTGAAAATAAAATTTTTGAAAAATGGTCTATAAATTTGGACGAAAAAAATATAATTATACCAAAAAGTATTAAGAATAAAATCGGAAACAAAACTTGCAATTAAAAAGTAAAATTCGTGGAGAATTCTGATAATTATAAATACTAGGAAATCGTACGAAAAGAAACTGGAACAATTTTAAAAATATTTGTAAAGAATTGCAAGAAATTTTGTGAAACTTTCAAAAGAAAGATAAATTTCCAGAAAAATCTGAAATCCTCTAAAAATTTATAAAACAACAAAAAAATCATTAAGAATAAAAATCTGAAAAATAGATTTATTGGCCACTATCATTGTAACAACAAAATTAGACACGTCAAATTAAAATACAAATTAAAATATGGTTAATGATAATAAATAAAACAATCCAATAAATATAAATACAAATTCTAGATATCTACAAGACAAAACAAAAACTCAAGACTTTTAAAAGTAAAATTGATAGAAAGTGATAAACAAATTTGAATTCGACGAAAAATTTATGGACTAATCTACAAAGTCCTAAAACTCTAGAATTCCTGACAACAGATTAGTTATACAATCTGTTGTCAGAGACATTCTAGTATTTCAAAATAACTAGTGTAGTTAAAGGTTCTTAAAACTTTTAAATTTTGAATGACTTTTGACTTATAGTTTTAGAAATTACACATTTTGAATTATTATGAATAACTCAAAAGGTTCAGAAAATTTTAAGAAACATTTTTAGATTTAGAATGTTTAACCTCTAGAAAGTCGTTGGAATCGAGAATTTCAAAAAACAGACTGTGGAATTGGAAAAAGAAAGCTTTAGAATTTAGGATTTAGAACTAGAACTTCTAAAGATTCTGGAACATTGGATTCTTAGAACATACACATTTGAATGATGAAGAATAACTTTCGACATGCAGAAATTATAGTCAACAAAAATATAAACGTTATAGAATTTAAAAAGCTAGAATTTTTAAAGATTGTGGTATTTTGGAGACTTAGAACTTGTTTGTTTGAAGTTAAAAATTCGAGACAACAGAGTGTAGAATTATAAACAGAAACTCTATAATTTATAAAAACTCGAATTTCTAAGATTCGGAAAAGTTAGATTCTTGGAAAACTTAACTTTGAATTATTAGGAATAACTCTACAAGTTTTAGACAAATTCAAGATTCAACTTTTAGAAAAATACTAAAATTCCAAAATAATAGACCGTAGAACTAGGAATATAATATATATATATAAGTATATATATATATATATATATATATATATATATATATGTACATTGTCAATGTTCGGCTTTAATCTTCGAATTTGCAAGTTTTGATGGTTCTAAAAAGAACCGATTTGCAAATCGGTTCTTTTTAGAACCATCAAAACTTGCAAATTCGAAGATTAAAGCCGAACATTGACAATGTACAAAAATAATCTTCGCGAAACTATCCGCACCAACATATATATATATATATATATATATATATATATATAATATAATTGTAGAATTTGTAAAGAATATAATTTTTGAAGATTCTGCAACTTTAGAATCTTAGAACTTACAAATTTCAAATAGATTTACAATTTTAATATTCTAGAAAGTCTCTAGATTTCGAGATAACAGACTGTACAAATATAATAGATTTCAAAAAAACTAGTATTCTTAAAGATTCTGGAACTTTAGATTCTTAAAACTAAATTTTGAATGATTAGCAATAACTCTAAAATTTTAAGGACTTTAAAGTCTTAGAAATAGAATTTTAAGACAAAGATTCTTAAATTAATTTTTGAACTCTAGAAAGTCTTTGAAGTCTAAAATTCTAGGCAACAGACTGTAGAAGTAGAAATAGGAACGTTCGGAAAAATCAATATCGAAAGCTTTAAAATCTAACATTTCTAGAGGATTTAGATTTTTTCGGCAATCTTTTAAATAATTTTTCAAAAATTGTATACAAAAAATTTTCCTACAGTCCACATCGTTAGAATTTATAAAACTTTTGAAACCCCTAAGAAAACTCATTAAAATTTGTTGAATCTTTAAAAATATTTCAATATTCAGAATAAGGTATTGTAGAATCGCAAATTCATTGGAATTTTTAAAAATTATCACAATTTTAAAACTTTAAAAGCGTTTACAATTTACAAAATTTATCTATCTTAGCAACTTTAAAATCTTTAGAATTACATTTTTTTTCTAAATCTTGAAAGTAAGATTGAGAAATTTATACATACGATTTTCGAACCGTCTACATCGTCAGAATATTTAAAGCCAAAATAGTTTTAGAATAAGCAAAATTATTGAAATGTTTATAATCTTTACAATATGTAGAATTCTTAAAATATTTAGGGTCATTTTAAAAGTTTTTAGAAGAAGCTTTTAGAATTTTCAAAATTTATTTCTCTTAATAACTTTAAAATCTTCAGAAATGAACAACCAAAAACTTTCAAAGTCAAAATTCAAACAATTTCTAGAATATTATAATTAGCTATCCGTTTATTTACAGTATAGAATCTAACTTATAATATTAAGTTTCGAAGATACCAACAGAAAAAAATCTCTAGAATATTCAGAATTTTTATAAATAAATTTAATTAGGTATGGATTTTTGTTATAATAGTGGAAGTATTGATAATAAATTTATAAATTTCTCATCTGTAAGTATCCTATTACCTTAAGTTTCCTTTTTTTTGAAACGTGTAGAATAAATTGCGAAATAATTGATTCGAGTTAAAGTAATGAAACGTGCGCTCGAGCGATGCAATTTAGCGTTGGATAATGCCGTCAAATCTACGAAAAAGTTGGAAATTGTAGTTTACGCCGCCGTGTAATACACATCGAAATCGTGGACTTGGTAATAACTTTGTGAAGGTACGAGTACTCTTTGTGTGGTAATTTACAACGATATTTTTTGCGCGAGTTAAATGTAGATTAATGTCAGATGTCGGGTGAAATTAACTTAGCCCCCCTTCTCTAGGTATGTGTAAATTTACGTCCTTCCATTTCCTGAAACAATCATCATTAACGGTGGAATTCATTAATTATATTTTCTATACGTTTGTCGTTGCGTCCGTCGGAATCCGGGCAAAAACCAGAACTGTTGTAGATCCTTTTTCTAGTTAGTTTTATTTCCCTGTAAAACTAAGCAGAAACGCAGAGCACATACGAGAGAGACCTATATGGAACTTTATGCTTAACAACTGGTTGATTTGTATCTCATACATTTACACTTTTTCTATAAAACGCCATCGCCACTCGATTTTCCGCACGTCGTCCGCACCGTCCTCGTCCAACAACCGCCGCAGGAGAAGCCGTCCTGCACACATACATCCTGCCTGACTACTGTAGCATAACGTTAAGGTATTCTTGTATTATAAGAAATATGGTTATAGTTGTGTTATATTTGTTATACACTATTCAAACTATCAATTGACCGGTTATTTATGGAAAAGGCTTTCGCGAAAGCCGCGGCGAAAAAAAAAAACGTCTATAAATTATATGAGCGACCACGATTTATAATTATGATGGGAAAAACTTGCGTTATTAAAGACCACCGCTGAAACATTGTTAAAATCCCTATCTATTACACCGATGGTTAACAATTTTATCTGGACGTTTCTTCGATTTTGATGTCCTCCCGTCCGGAGATGATCTTATCTGGGAGACCGGGGATATTATGAAAGGGTCCCGCGGCATCCGAGAGCGGCTGTCGCTCAAATACCGAAAATATCTTGGCGATCAATGACAATCTCGTGGAGATTTTATCGTCACCTGTTCTCGTAAAAACAAACAAAAGTGGACCCGGGAGCCAATAAATAAAACGGGGCCGTGGAACGTTTTAATTTTGATTAACGAGACCATCAGCTGTTTTCGGGATAATTTACATAACTCGGTGTTCCTACGCAGACCACACAAACGGGCGATGTTAATTTTATGGGAATTTTTTCTTTCCATGTGTGTGTGTGTGTCGGAAATATGCCAGCTAGATGGTTATCGCCGTCCGCGCGGTCATTTCTATCAAACACCTGAAAACAAAATAAACATTTCACGCGACGCATTCCGTGGAAATTTACGGTTTTCATAATCGAAACACGTGCATTTTCGATTATAGGGGTTGAAATAACGATCACAATCTAAATAATGTAATATTTCCGGTTGATAACAACAAAAGCATGATAATGTTACTCTATTTTTAGAACTTGTATCTAACGAGTTTTCGTTCTAGCAAGATGGGGCATCTCTTAATCTTTTTGTTGTTGCATTACATTTTTACCTAATTTATAACAATACTATCATTATTAATTATAGATTTCATTTAGTTGAGATTTCTTATTAAAGTGTATATTATGTTTTTTTTGAGCGTAGAAATTCAAGTACGGAGCTGAGGTAGAAATGAGGCACCTGCTGAAAGCAATAAATACCGATCGTGTCGGGTGAAAGCCAAGAGCGGTTTTCTCCCGCCGCGAGTTTTATTAAATTCTATCGGGAGTGATAGATGCGAGCTTTCGCCGATCATGTCGACAAGTCTTGATTTTCGTGCGGTGATTCCCATTGTTGTCTCGGCGCGGTCCCATTGAATTATAGAGCAAGGCACTGGCACGACGTTGCACCCCAGAACTTTCCATTTCCAGATCGGACGGCGGATTACACGGATTACACTTGATCCAGCCAGTAAAAGTTTTATCTGAATACAACACGAAATAATCATTAAAAAAAAGTACTTAGTACAGTTCTTAATCAATAGCTGGAAGACTGACATGCATATTATTTAAGGACTTGCTGATGGCAATTCTGTTGTTGTGTTGTACATTAAACGATTTCTTGATTGTAATGTTCTAGATGGAAAAACCTTCCAAAGTCTTTATAAAACAGGCAAGTTCAAAATACGTACAGAACCAGGAAGGCCAAAAGGAGTAAGAACGGTAGAAGTGGAAGAGAATCTACTGAACCTGGTAGAGGAAGGTCCAGGTACTTCTACTCAAAAAATGTTTTGAATGTAAGTAATGTGGCTAAAAGTAAACTATTTGTTGTATCCTTATCACATATAACATATTCAGGTACATCTTCCTGCTGATTTTCCTTCACGTCTTGAATTATGTTAATGGCTTCAGCACATATTGGTTCAAATTCATCAACTTCTCACACGGATTCTTTATGCCAATGAAACGAATTTTTAATAAGAAATTTTTAATAAGAAATAATTTTCATAATAACTACGCATGATCGGAAAAAAACCATATGAGATACTTGAAGTTCGTTTCCAACATCAGTTCTCGTTGACCTTTGGTTTGGACTTGTGGATGAATAGCTAATAGGATTGGTATTTCTACCAGGAAGACCTTTTGGCAAGGTGTATCATTTCTTTAGAATAAACTTTACCATAATTTCTAACGAATGTGGTTTAATTGTGATGGTGTACCAGCAGATTAGAGTTTGGTTGCTTATGAGTTTTTAAAAGCAACATACGGAGATCGCTGGTTTGGTCGAGGTGGACCTCACTCATAGCATGGTGGATCCCCGGATTATCTAAACTCATTAGTTTACACTATGCTAATGAGAATATGGAAGACTTACAAAATAAGATAATTGCAGCCTATAATACAATAAGAAATGCTCCTGCTGTTTTTGAAAGACTAAGGTATTCAATTAGGAAAAGATTCGATTATTTCTTATAGATTAAGAAATTTCATATGTATTTTTTAGTATTAAAATGTAAATGTCGAAAATTTTGGTCATCCTATATCTTCGAAACAAGGCGGGTTTCAAAAAATTATCAAGGATTAAAATATTCTTAAAATAGTCCAGGGAATAACGGTTTGAATTTTTCACGTATGTTTAATAAACACTCTGCATATACTTCCTTTTTTCACTTTTTTCAATCTCTTCATTAGCTACAAAAAAGATTTTTGGTTTTTTAGACTTCAAACATTTTTTTCTTAGCCCTGAGAAAATTAAAAAATTGGGATTATCTGATCTAAAAATCTCCTATTACCTAATTATATATAAACTCGTCAGCTTCTTGATAATGCCTTAAAAAGCGAAAATAGTGTCGAAAAATTGTAAAACAAACCAAGTGCAATTTAATTTAAACCTTCAATAATAATGGTTTTAAATGTTTTACCAAGTGATAAATGAGAAAGCCAATCAAGAAATATGGTTATATACTCCTTTTTATCTCTTTTGGTCGAAAACACGAACCATTTTCTAGTTTTTTGTATCTTTTTATAATTTTTCTTGAATAATTTTCTAATTTACCTCTTGGTGAAACATTATGAAATAATTGGTAAAGAAAGTGTTTGCCAGTTCTTTTTCTATTATATTTTTATAGAACTGAGAATTTGAAAATTGTTATATACAATCCCTTGCACCTTTTGATTGGATAAGAAATAAATTTAAAAAAAACTTATTAGGTAGTTTTTTGCTCTAAAAGTTTTGATAATTTTTGTCTTTTTGTTCTTCTTTTTTTGTAAAATTGAGACTTACACAATTTTTATATGTTAGGTAAAATGCAATAAAACGATTAAACCATTAATTTAAAAAAACTTAATTGAAATTTTACTTAAAGAACAAGTTTTTATATTTCACTTTATTCAATTGTAAATTATTTTCATGTTCTTTTAAAACAATTTAGATTGACTGAAGTACTGTTAAGATAATTCTCATTAAGAAAAACTATAATAAAACAATTGAAATTTTACAAATCAAAAATACAAAACATAATTGAAATATATAATATAAGTTTACCACAAGTAGAACTAAAAGCAATTGAAATGTAATAAAACATTTTTTTAATATTTCAAAATGATTATAATTAAAATACAAAAAATGAAGAAAAAAAAAATTGTTAGAATTTAAAAAAAACAAGTTTTTATGAAAAAAATATGAATGGAATCTAATAAAACGGTTGTAAATTTTATTTAAAATATTTGAAAAGGAAAAAAAAATTACTTAAAATAATTAAGAATTCTAGAAAAAAAAAACAATTGAAATTTGCAATCAAACAAAATAAAAAATTTAAATAAAGTTTTGAAAATTTACCACAAACTATAAATATTTGAAGTAAAAAAAAACAAATTACAATTTTTTCAATTAATATTTAAGTTTTAAAAATTAATATAAACATTTAGATATGTTTTATTTAAAAATTTTGGGAAAAGGTCTTAAAAAAAAAACAATTAAAAACTGTAATAAAGCAATTCTAAATTTTCAAAAAAATTGAAAATTTACTTCAAACAATTGAAATTTAGGAAAAAACCAATTGAAAATTGCAAAATTTGAAAAACTTACTTGAAACAAATGACATTTGACAATTGAAATAAAGGCATTTTGAAGTGAAGTGAACTTCAGTTGTAACATTTAAAAGAATCAAAATTCACTTAAAACAATTGAAATTTTACAAAAGAAAAAAAACTGTTGAAACAATTGAAATTTGTAAATAAAACAATTTTCATTTTGAGAAACAAATCTGTAATAAAATATTTTAAATAATTAAAATTTTATAAATTATAATGAAACAATTGATTATTTTGTAAAAAAAAAAAATGGAAACTTACTTGAAACAATTGAAATTTTACCTAGAAAATTATTAATTATATTTCACTTCACTCAGTTGTAAAATTTTAAAGAATCTAAATTCACTTTTTAAACCATTGAAATTCTAGTTAAGAAAAAACTGTTAAAACAATTGAAATTTGTAATTAAACAATTCAAATAAAAGAAAACAATTGACAACAAGTATTTTATAAATTAAAAAAATATTTACAATTTTGTGTAAAAAAACAAAATAATTTTAAGAACTAACGTTAGAAAAAAATATGGAAATAAACAATTTAAATCTGTAATAAACAGTTGTGAATTTTATTTGAAATCACTTTTAGAAAAAATCAACTAGAAACTGAAATAAAATAGTTCTAAATTTTCTATAAAAAAACATTTGAAAATACTTAAAATAATTGGAATTTCTTAAAACATAATTAAAAAAAAAACTGAAAACAGAAATAAAACAAGTCCAAATTTCTGAAAAAACAATAGAAATTTATGAAAAAAAATAATTGAAAAATAATAATAATAATAATAATATGTATTTCGTGCTAGTACATAAAGTTTACACATGTCAAATACAATTGAATATACTAAACTACAATAATAATAATTAATAATAGTACAGTAATGTTGATGAGAAGTTGTGGGATGCGGACACGATTAACCTAATTACATAATAAAAATATTTTAAAAGAATAAATAATCAAAAGATAAAAATAAGTTAATAAAAGTGCAGGGTAAAAAATTATTAGGACAATACAAAACACGTTAAAAAATGAAATGTTAAAATAGAATAAAATAATTATAAAAATTAAAAGTATAAGTCAAGAACAGCAGTCAAAATTTAAAATAAAAACAATACAATAAAATATGATAATAAAAATACAAAAAACAATTTTAAATTTCCAAAAAAAAATCTGTATATAGCACTAAAAAAACAATTGAAAACAGTAATAAAACAAAGTCTAATTAAAATCGCTGTAAATGACAATTGAAAAAAATACTAAAACAATTCTTAATTGTCTAAAAAAACAATTGAAATATGAAGAAAGACAAAAACTTAAAAAAAATTTAGAATTGATTTTTTGTAAGTTTTTTTCTTTCTTCATATTTCAATTGTTTTTTAGACAATTTTCTATAAAAAACATTTACTAAAACAATTTAAATTTTATATAATACAAAAAAGAACATTCGATAGTTAACAAAAATAAATTATAATAATAATAATAATTAAATTTATTCAGTTCAGTAAACATACATCAAATTAATGTACACTATTCTAAAATGAACACGTCAAAACAAAAACAGTATTTCATAAAGAAGTAATAATACTTAAAAAATAATAATACCAAAAAAAAATAATATCATATAAAAACAATCAAAAATTTTACGATAAATTTGGAAATACAAACAATTGAACACTGTAAATATTAAAAAAAGGACAGAAGAGAAGAAAACAGACATAAAAAACAATTAAAATTTGTAAGAAAAATAAATAAAATCTGCAATAAAAGCTTTGTACATTTGAAAATAGAAAATTACTGAAAACATACAATATATTAGGGAGAGGACTGAACAAAAAAAAACAATTGAAAACTGTATTTCTATTATTGAATTTCTAATAAAACAATTGATTTTTTTTTTAAAACCCTAAAGAAACAATTGAAAGAAGTAATAAAACAAGTCTAATTTTCTAAAAAAAAACAATTGGAATTTCAACAAAAAATATAAAAGAAAAAAATTGAGAAAAGAAAACAATTGAAAAATACAAAAAACAACTTTACATATAAAAAAAAAAACTGAAAATTTATTCAATGAATTAAATTTAAAAAAAACACTAAAGAAACAATTGAAAACAGAAATAATACAAGTCTAATTTTCTGAAAAAAGAATTGAAATTCAAGAAAAAAATGGGAAAAGAAACAATTGAAAATTACAAAAAACAATTTTTCCAAAAGAAAAACCTCTAAGAATTTACTCAATGAACCCAAAAAGAAATGAAAAAAAAAATTTGATATTTCACTTGAACAATTAAAATTTGATACGATAATTGAAATTTATGAAAAAAAATCAATTGAAATCTGTAATGATATAATTTAAAATTTTCAAAAAAAAAATTTAATTCAGTTTAAACTACAAATTTTAGAAGAAAAATCGAATAAGAAACAATTGAAAACTGTAAATATTAAAAACACATTTGAAAATTTATCACAAGTAATCGTAATTTAAGGAGAAAACAGAAATAAAAAACAATTGAAAACTGCAAAAAAAAAACATGTCTAAAAGTATTTGATATTTCAGTTGAAACAATTCAGATTTTAGTAAAAAAAGAAAACTGAAGGAACCATTAAAATCGAATTCATAAAATATTACAAAAAAATTCAAAGAGACAATTGAAATCTGTAAGAAAACATGTCTAAAAGCTTGATAATGACATTAAACCGTCGAAACTTAAGTCGTGCGTTTTTTGTAATATATGTATATATATTACATAATTTTTAGTGGTTAAAACATAGTAAGTTAGTTAAGTTAGTTAAGTGTTTATGTCTAAAAGCATTTGGTATTTCAGATGAAATAATTAAAAGTGACAGTATCATTAAAATTGAAATAAACAGTTGTAAATTAAAAAAAAAAACATTTGAAAACTTACTTAAAACGATTAAAAGTTGAAATAAGAAATGCTGAAAAACAATTGGAATTTGTATTAAAATAAATCTAATTTGTTTCTAAAAGAATATCTGTAATATAGTTATTTACTAAAACAAGCAGTCTGTGAAAATTGATAATTTTACATCTGTGACCTTCTTCTTATTAACAGTAGTTCCTCAAGGGTCTATCCTTGGTCTTCTTCTATTTTAATTAAATTCATCATTCTAAATAAATTAATTATTTTTTATTGGACAAATGTATGCTGATGAAACTTGTTATTGAATCAAACGCATTTTGGTATAATCGATTTATCAGCAGTTTAAGGATTGGCTATTATTTATTTGATCCAACACTCTAATAAAACGATTTTAATATTATACATAATAATTTTCCACCGAAATTTTTATTGTATTCGAAAAGGCTTGAATTGACAAAATATGAGTTTTTCCATTCCAACCATCTATTCATCTGGTAACACTCCCACCATTAGGACTCTCTTGATGACGATTCATCAAATTAATTGCCAAATATGGTCTTTCCTCCCTAAAGAAGAATATTTAATTGACACTACGTGTCATTATATTTGTTACGTTTACAAAGTCTGATAATATTTAACCACTCATACCAAACTTGAAGACAATTGAAGCATTGCATTTGCAGGAAGTGAAAGAGTAAGGACAATTCGTTTAAATAAAATTTATAACACAATAAATCAAGGCGACTTACGTCCGGATACGACAAGTGCATTATAATGGCGTAATACACACGGAGTTAATTATTAATTAAATTTATTCCCCGCCATAAATTACGCGCGGCGCGCAATAACATAACATAATACTTAAATATAAATTAACATTCTAAGATAGGATCGAGTTTTTGCGCTTATTAACATGACGTATATGCGCGATTTTTCAACAATGAGAGGTAATTAATTTGGCTCCCCCATTTAACGAGGTAATTAATCCGCCGACACTGGACACAAAAGGTGTTTAAACAATGGGACGGACGACGGCGAAAGGGGACGCTGCCGTCCGTCGATTGTTATCAATAAATTGGTTAATTTAAAAATATTGATACTGCGAGCGTGTAGCGGAACTCGTCGCCTCGGGCGATGTGAAAACAGGTGTTAACGCAAACACGTTACATTGTTGCATCGTGAGATGATCGTGACTGGAATTGCTTGAAACCAAAATTCAAAAATTTGTACTCCTTTATTTCGTTTCAGATCATTTTACAAGTTCACCTACATAGATGACCAAACATTCAATTCAGAACCCTACTGTCATTAACTGACCAGACTGAAGCAAACGATTGACCAGATGCGGCTGGATTTAGATTCAAACCCTTCCTATCTGGCTGCTTCTGGAAGTCATGACATTAAATGTGTAAATATCCAAAATTTCAACACAATCAAAAGTTATAAAATTTTTACTGGTTTTAAAGTTTTCTACACTTCTAAGAATTTCTGGAGTTTAATTTTGCAAATAAAATTCCTCCTTCAATTATATTAAATTTCTTAGATGAAATTCTAAATTTCTCAACAACTCTAATATTTTCTAAAATTCCTTACTTATAAGACATTATAGAGTTTTAGAATTCATAATCTAAAAGTCCTTTACAATTTCTGAAATACTTAACTTTCTAGACTTTAAAAATTCCTAATGTAAATTTCTACAATTTCAAATTTCGTAATAATTTCAAATGTGTGTTTCGAATTTTTATAGATATTAGATTTTTATGAGTTTCTAGAGTATTAAAATTGTTAATAATTCTAAACGTTTCCCTCATGTTTTATATATTTCTAGAGTTTCTACAATTTTTTGAAGTTCATAATATCCATAATTTCTTTTATTTTTTTTTAAGTCTTACTTTCTTAAGTTTCCAAAATTTCTTTCAAATTTCTATAATTCTTTATAATTTCGAATTTCTTTGAATGAATAGAATTCCTATTAGTTACAGTTTTGTTTTTGTTATTCTAGGCTATCAAGATTTTTTAGATTTTTCTTAAATTCCTAATCTAAAGATTTTCTAAATTTTAGAATTTTTTAAATATAAAGAGATTTAACCCTCCCTGAAGATAAAAATACTTACTAGTTTTAAAAGTTTTATACACTTCCAAGTCAGTTTTATACACTTCCAAGTCTTTCTGGAGTTTTAATTAATGCAAATCTAAAATTGTTAGAGAACTTCAAGTTCTTCAACAATTTTAGATTTGTAACAATTTCCTTAACTTCTAGAATTCTTTGAAATTTTTGTCTATAATTTGTAAAAATAGTAAATTTCTCCAGATTTCTTAGAATTTTTGAAATTCTAAAATCCTCAAAAACTATAGTTTTCTAAAAAATTATAACTTATAAGACTTTATAGAGTTTTCAGATTCATAATTTTTCTACAATTCTTAATAATTCCAAATGTTCTAATTTTTTTCTAAATTTCTAGATTCCACAATTTTCAAAAATCCTTTTTTTGCCTCGGAAGCAAGTGGTTCAAAAATTATATTTTAAATTACTATTTAATTTTCTACAACGAACTAAAGGATTTTAATACGTTCAAAAATTCTTAATGTCCATAATTTCTAACAATTCCAGTTTCTTAAGTTTCCAGAATGTTTTAATACTATTGGTTTCTAAAATTTCTAATCATTTCAAATTTCTGTGTAGATATATTATTCTTATTAATTACAGACTTGAAATAAAACAAGACACAAGAGTTGCGAAACATGTGTTGTTTTATTTCAATGTATTATAATATAACTTGTTTTTTTGCTTATTTCAATTCTTAATATAAAGTTTTTTCAAGTTTTAAAATTTTCTAAATTATTCAAAATATCAATTTGGGCAGAAAGGCCGATGGTCGATAGCCCAAAAGGACAGACTAACCATTATTGTTAATTATTTGTATATATTTTTCAAAATTGTAAGTGTTCGAATAAAGATATTATTCTCTCTCTCTCAAAATATCAACATATTGAGAAGTTATAAAATCCTTACTAGTATTAAAGTTTTCTACACTTCTAAGACTTTCTTGAGTTTTAATTTGCAATATTAATTTTTCCGTCAATTTAAGATTTCTTAGAACTTTGCTCCCCATAATTTTCTTTCTTTTCTTGAGTTTTATTTTTTCGTTACAATTTTATTTCTTCTAAAAGTTTTTGAAATACCTTGATATCTGTAATTTTTCTTCTTCCTCTTTAACAAGTATGAGATCTTGTTCTTCCTTTAACATTTATAGCTGAGCTTCAGCTCTCATATCATCTTGTTGGTGGTCTTCCCGGGGTTTATTTTTGATTTCGGTAACCCCGTTTTGGAAATTTTTGGCAGTCTAGTTTTATTCATCCTTTCCACAATACTAAATTTCTTTAGATTTCTAAGATTTTCGGAAATTCTAAAATCTTTAATAACCCTAAAGTTTACTGAAATTCTTAACTTCTGAGACTTTCTGAAGTTTTTCTACAATTTCTGATTTTGTAATGATTCCGAAAGTATTTTTAGAATGTTTAATGATTTTAGATTTTAATTAAAGACTTTCTTTCAACTAGAAGCTGGTTATGATTGAAGCAAAAGCAACGGCGGGATTGACCGCAAGTGGAACGGATTTTAGTGAGATGTGAGACGAAGCACAAAGTGATGTTCTTAAGATCGGTAGGGGGGGTGGGACGGGAGTAGAGGTTACAAAATGTTTCCCAGAAAAGACAGTGAGGGTCAAGATTATCGATAGTGTTTAACCATTTTTGTTTTGTGTTTTATTAGGGCATTGAGCCTATTTCATCCGTTGCGATCTTGTTGCAGATTGTAGCGGCGAATTTATCTGTATAGTTGAATTCTCTGATGGATGAGGAAGGTTATGTAGGGAGGGACAGGGTATGAGTGAGAGCAATGATAGGAGAGAGGCGTGCGTCTTTTGATGGCAGGCTGGATCTAGGAGGTTATGGCTTCAACAGCTGAATCTGAATCTCGTTCGTTGATAATAGTCTTCTTGTCAGGGTAGGGAGAAGAGATTCCAAGGACGATTGAAAGGCGTTACAATTAGTTCGGGAGAAGATCTTTTTTGAGAGGAAACTGTGACTAAGAATATGGTCGACGATCGAGTGACGTTTATGTCTACATATGAAAAGAGTTTTAGGGAGGGGGATGAATGAGGAGATTAGTGGGAGGTTTTCAGGTTCGTGGTCGTGAGGATTGGTTCCGGTGTCCCCGAAGGAGAAGGATCTTATGTTGAAGTTGCCCAGTTTAATGGTGCAGGGTTAGCAAGAGAGAAGATTAAGTAATCTGGAGGAGCAGAGAGAATATCAAGTCAACTTCTCACCGCAAACATAAGTTTTCTTATTACGATTTTGGAAATAAAAACTAATTTCGATTGTGTTTTCAGGCTATCATAAATTTAGGGACAAGGCCAATGTTTAAAACTTCAAACGATCAACGCAACCTGAATCCAGGAAACAAGGGCAAAATCCAGGAAAATGTTGTCCCGGTTCTTGCAACGTCTTGCCCAAAAAAACCAGCCCTATTACCAGTCCAAAGTTGTAGACAATGAAGCTACTAAGTACCTGAATATGGCTCCAGAACGGAGGTTCTTATACAACACCCCCAAACATCAATTAAAAACAATTACTGACTATAAACCTTCTCCCTCCTGGTTGGCGATCGCGAGCTCCGCCAAAAGACTGAGCCCTGATGCTGTACAAAGGGTTCAAGAACAATTTCCTCTCAGAAGATGTCATTGCCCAACAAAACGAAGATGCAGACAAAGTTGGCGCCTCTGAATAATCTTTCGAAAAGACCTCATCCACCAGAATAATCAGTTTAAATTATTTTCAATCATATTTATATATTTAGGAAACTTTATCTGATAAGAATACACCCTTGTCTACAAACAAATTAGGTATGAATTCGTATTCAAATACGAAGTACGAGCCTATCATGAACTGCCAAAGCCGGAACCAAGGGAATTTAAACCACAGTCCCCAAATACTTTGGATGCCCTTTCATTTGTTTGTCAAGCTGTGTTGCTGAATCATAATTATAATTACCTACAGAACAAACACAACCTTCTATTAATGGAGCACAACAATTTTCATATGTCCCCAACTATCCAACAATTTAGTATTAAATTTGAATTAAGATTATATTTAAAAAATATATTTTCCTTCAGGAATTTCAACAATAGAACGAAATCGAACAAGTTCACAGACGATCATACAAAGAGAAGATGACGCTGCTTCAGATATCAGTGAAGAAAGGAAAATTGACACTGAAGGAGAAGAAACTGCCATAGTTCCTGAAGCCGAGGACATCTCGAACGAAGCAAACGATATGCATATAATTACTTATGTGAGGAGTGCGATCCCTCAAAACATACTGATAGGGCTAGAGCAAGAGCTATGCAACAGCAATGGCTAGAGGATATACAAGAGCAAAATAAGCAGATAAGAAAAGATTATTTGGCTTTGGGTGATACAGATTCTTCAGAAGGAGGGGGGTAGAAGGGTAAGATAAAGGAACTACCAAGGAGACAAAGGATGGATTCATTGCACAATCGAGGATCAAGATAAAATAAAAGGAAATAAAGGAAATTACCAAATAAAAGAACAATCAAGGGAAACCAGGAAAGAAAGAGCGACGGTGAGAAATTTCCTCAGTTGAGGCAATGGATAATTCTCAGAATTATATACAAGAAGTGATCAATCATTACTCAGCTGAATTAAGTACCCAGATTCCTAAAATAAGCACTCAGACTGACCTTAGTGGGAATATTAATTCTATTATAAATATGTCTAAATTACATACTATTCCACCTGGTTGTTGTTTCTTTACCAATCGGCACACCAGTTGTAGAGCTTCGTAGTAAAAATTTGTTGCCTACTCAACATAGGGCCACCACGAGGAAGCAAATACCTGGCCCTTCCTTGTTTTTTGCATAATCCCATCAAAGACACTGAGGTTAGTGTAGACACTCGCACCTATGGCAACTGTGTTAGATTTATAAGGAGATCTTGCACACCAAATGCTGAACTGCAGCATGTGCTTGAAGAAGGTGCCGTACACTTGTATATAGTTACTGCTAAGAGTTTTAATAAGGGTTCAGAATTAACCATACTAAAATTCCTTGTGCTTGTAAAAATTCAGAATACTGTGCTCTTATCAAAATTTATCGACGGCATAAGAGTGACAGCACTTTGCCTGAAAGACGTAAACTGTGGGGTCGATTAAGTAGGAAAAATACAATCACCTCACCCCCTCCACATCCTGCACACACAAAACCAGAGACTGATAAACCTATTAAGCCCATTAAGAAGGAAAAAGTTGAAGATTAGTCAGTAGACATCAAACCAGTAATAAATGAAGCAATCAATACTGAACCTATTTAAGAAGAGGAACCAGTAGAGATAAAGGAGGAAATTAATCAAGAAGAGATTAAAGAATCAGACATCAAGAAGGAGGCTGTTGAAGAAATAGAAGATAATAAACAAGTAAAGCATGCAGATATTAAGGAAGATATTAAAGAAATTGAGGAAGAAGGTGATACCATACAAACTTTACTACCTCCTGTAATAACACAAACGGCTTCGAGGCAGGCACAGAATCAGAATCAACTCATTGTCCAGCTCCTGAAGAAAAGGAAAAGAATAACAAGAAGATGATCCGTGAAGAAAGGAAGCTTCAACCTAGAATGAAGGCTATAGATGCCTGGTGTCCATTGTTGGGTAGATGTTGAAGCCGGGGGTGGAGAGGCGCGATAAAAGGACAATGAAGGTTTCTTGAAGATTGAGGTTAGTAAGGAGGGAACGTATCGGATGGATTTTGCTTCTCACCCCTCTGATGTTCATTAGAGCAAAGTTGAAATTATCTCTGTTATCTTAGTCGTGGGCGGAGGAGTAAGCGGAAGAGTGACGAGGTGGACTGAATAGGAATTTACAAATATAACTCGGAGGCCGATAATTTCTGCAATAGCTGTCGAGACCGCTTCCTGGATACCTGCAGTTTGAGTGGGGTGCATTTTTGAGAGTGTGGCGGTAATTATTTGTATGAATTTTTCCTCGAGGAGGAGGCGAATTTTGAGGAGACAGCTATGTCATCAGTTAAAGCAACACACTCAATTAACATAAACTACATTACTACCCATAAAATCATTATCATCTACATGAAGTCCGTTTTTGTTATAAGTAACAGTTACAGTAGTGAAAGTATGCATATATATGTAGGGTGGGCGGGTGGCCTCTATCCCACCTTCAAATCTATATATCATACTTGAGAATTTTTCTGGATACCAATGTATGTGTTAATCAATTCTTTACATATTATTTCATAATGTTTCATAAATAGATAAGTGAGGAAATTATTCAAGAAACATTCAGATTTGTGCTAGATTTAACACATTCATTTCACTTTTTTATTAGGGAATCATCTTCTATACTTTAAAAACTTGAGGTTAAAAGGTGGCGAAATCTCATTTCAAAATGAAGAGACTATTAAAATTATATCCACCAAATAGTTATTATTTTAAGTTTATGAAATATATTCAGCATTTAATATCCAATAAACATATGTGTTTACAACGTTCGCAGAAGCACGCGACGAGGAGATCATAATTGGAATTGAATCGAGCATTACGCTCGTCGACGATGGAAAAAGTTTTCAATTCGTTATTTTCGTCGGAAGTTGATTGTCTTTAATGCACGAGCACGCTTTTAATTTGTTGCGTTTATAGGTTCCCCGATGGGAATTACTCGCCCGTCGAGCTGCAGGAGTTATTGCGAAGAGCGAATTAATTTTCGCTACCATAATTAAGGCGAGCCGTATTTGAGTGGCTTAATTGATTATTAATTTTTATAACACTCAGATTGTTTATTTCTTTTGAATATTTTATATGCGGACTGATACATAAGTACGTCGTTGAAATTTTTCATTTTTTTTAAACTATGACTATGATGAAATGAAGGTAGGCACGAATCAAAAGTGGCTGAGGAGTAAGTCTAATAAAGAAAAGTCAAGGATCGGGACTTAAAAATAATTAAAAAATCAGCTTAACTTTATAATTAAACAGCCTATGTTCCAGTTTAGAACTTTTTGATCCAAGTAAGTGAGAAGTACTACCACGGCTTAATTTCTCGGAAATTATTTCCGCGAGTTTGGAAAGAGTAATAAAACATATTTATATTTTTGGGTTATGAATTCAAAATTAAAATATTGCTGTCTTTAAATCTAGTAAATCAAAAGTTTTCTTGCTTAAATTTCACCTCTTTTCGAACTTAATTTTTGGTTGAAGTGATCCTCATTGCTATGAATCTTGGAATCTATGCCTTTATACGTTTACTAAAATCATTTAGTTAACATTTAAATAAAATAAGTCTTTCTAATGTAACATGTCAATATATTTTGTTAGGTTAAGAAATTCTCTTTGATTTCATCTGTCAATCTCGAGCAAAATCTAAACCTTTTAAATTCTTCGCAAAAAAGTACTTGTGAGGACTAGAGACTTAACAATCAGCGTAAGAATTGAAATTTCGAAAACTTTTGCAACAAGCCTTACCATTAATACATTGAAGGTGTGATAGGATCGAAATTTATTTAAATATGTACTCAGCAGGCGTATTAATAGCCGACCATTATAGATCGATAACGAGGCAGTTAGTTAATTTATTTGGTAAAAATCGTACGGTTAATTGAACGGACGGCGCAATCACACATCGCGATATGCAAATCGTGGTCGGCCCCGCACGGTACGACACGCGCGCCACCTATCGTCCCGCGACTAATTACAAGAGGCGATAATTGTTTCTGCTGCTCTAATTGCGCACCTCTTGGCAGCAGCAGCAGCATCAGCAGCGGCAGCAGGAGCCTCGCACTCATCAACTTTACACACGGCGAAGATCGATAAATCAAATCGATATTTAAGCCGAACGCTAATTATTTCCAGGCGAATGTAATCGCCGCTCTCGCACCTAGACACCATTAATAAAATACGCACTGATAACATTCAAAACTTGTTATATTGATTAATACACTTTATCTCCACTGGCTACCGAGCCTATTTTATACCACTACGGTTGAAGAATTAAAAACGTTTTTTTAGTACTTCGGTACAACTTCATCGATATCAAAACACCACCATCTTTACAAGCGTAATTGACTCTCGAAAAAATTTATTGAACCCGGGTTCTAATTACCCATCCGATGCGGCGGATTTATTGCCAATAAGAAATTTAATTACCGGCATCTGCACCTCGAAAAAAGTGATAAATCGACGCCAGAATAAAAAAAAAAATTGGAAGGGAAACAAAATTCATACACGAACGTTCATCAGCGATTAAACCGAAATTCCGCGCTGATAAATTCGGCGAAGTAATAATTAAACGGGCAATTACATACAAATAATTAAGGCAAATGCGGCAATATGCAGTAAACTACATTAATCGGACATGCGGCCTCCCCGATTGCATCACGGAGGCGAATAAGTCAAGGCGGCGATCGGCCCCGATAAGGTTTTAATTCCATAATTCCATACCTGGAAACGTTTCGGCTTAATGTTTTAATTACGTGAAGGGACGGAACGGGGATTCAGTGTCAGACCTATTTCTAGTTGGAGATTACCGTCGCTCGAAGGTTTTAGCTCGGAATAATCCATTTTACTCGATATGTGCCTTTCATGGGGCATTAGATTACTTAAGTGCTGGTGCGTACGACTGCCTGTGTCAATAATCGGGAATGTTCATGAAGAACCTCGTCGATTAAACTTAATTGAGAAATTCACGGTTTCCTTTTAACTAGGAATTCGTAATCGTGCATGCTTTAACCTATTAATTTAATGGCGGCGTTGAGATAATCAAAATTATGTACTTGGATAAATGTTTCTAAGCTTTCTAAATACAAAAGGTGGAAAGGATATCTTTATTACCTCGAAATATTTTGATCACCTCAGAAAAATGGGAGATAATTGGAAGATTACACATTTACAACACGCTATACCCTTTTCTGAAGCAAATTCAAAATAATCAAAACGTGAGCATTCCTTCCATCTATCAATTTAAGAAATAAGTTCTTTAGAAAAGCCTATATATCTATAAATTTCACTCGATTCGCCCCCTTGGTCATCATTCTATAGACTTTCTTGTTAACTAAAATCAAACCGCCTAACACATATCATTTCAGAGCTTCACGAAAGCTTTCAAAACGACTTATCCTCTCAGAAAATACTTTGAGCCTACTAATTGATAGAAGAAAAGTGGAGCAGACTAAATGCGCTACGAGCGTATTCAGACCCTCAAAAAAGCTTTCAAAAACTCCTCTCTTCTTGGAAAATACTTTGATACTTCTAATTGATAGAAGGTAGATAAACTGACTAAATATTCTATGAGCTATAGACTTTCTTGCTAACCAAAACCAAACTCTCTCATATCTACATTTCTGCCTTGATAGGATTCTTTCTGATAAGATTTTTCTTATAAATTCCCCATTATATATAGTATATTCAAATCAAGCTAAAAAAATTATTACAAAAAGCAAAAATAGCTTAACTATATAACTAAATAGTTTTGGTTCTTATAAGCTGGTAGGAGCAGCAATAAATCTGATAACCTTCTAAAATCTCTCAGATACAGTCACTTAGACAGAAAAGAATGGAACAAGCTAAATTCTCTAACCAAGCTCAAAATAAATGACTACAAAAAGCTTAAGTAAATAACTAGACAGCTTTGGTTCTGGTGGGCTTCTCTTTTCTAGAAATCAGTTTGTAACTGCCAACTATGAGACCAGTCTGAGAACCGTCAAAACTCTCTCAGCAGTCTTTTGGACAGAAAAGAATAGAACTCTAATTAAGTTCAAAATTGCAAAAATAGCTTAACTATTTTACTAAACATCTTTGGTTCTAATAAGCTGCTCTTTTCTTGGGAGAAGTTTAGAACTTACAATTTTGATCCCAGTAAGTGATAATCTTCCAAAACCCCACATCATTGTCAATATTATCTAACAGACTTTTTGAAGTTTCAAATGAAACTATTCGTTTTATTTCATTATTTTGAGAAAACCTATAACCACGAAAAACTTTCTATTCTCACACTACATATTATTCTCATTCTGGCAATCATTCTATAGATTTTAAGGCCGACAAAAACTAGCTATAACCTCTGATGGCATCTAAAGCCTCATAGTAGGTTACAAAAATTCCTCTCCCTTTGAAAAGTATTTACTTACTTCTAATTGATAGACGAGGCTGTAAAAAAATCTATCCTCTCAGAAAATACTTTAAGACTACAAATTGATAAAAGAGAATGAAGCAGACTAAATAAGCGAATCCAGAATCTCAACAAATTTTCCAAAAACTCCTCCCCTCTCGGAAAATATTTTGTTTCTTCTAATTGATAAAAGATAGTGGAAGAGACTAAATACTCTATGAGCGCATCCATGGCCTCACAAATACTTCAAAAAACTTCTACTTAAATACTTCTAATTGATAGAAGAGAATTAAACAGAGCAAATACTCCATGGGCCTCATCAAAGTTTCCAGAAACTTCTCTCCTCTCTTAAAATACTTTAATACTTTAATAATCCTGACCATTTAGGAAACCATATCCTGCCAACATCCTAGAAAGTTTTTTTTTTTCTCAATTCTTTCAAATCCAGTTTACTCATTCCCCTGGTAGTTTTTTAAACAGATTCCAAGGCCGGCATGCTCACTAACCAGGCCAAATCCTATACCTTATTGATTTCTTCCCTTTACCTACTTTCTACCTAGGGAGTAACACCCGAGCGTAATCAATTGCTCATCAAGGCTTTTAAAAACTCTTCTCCTTTCGTTAAATTTTTTGATAACGACTCCCTTTAAACAGAAATCTTAAAATTTTTCGACATTACAGAACTGAATAAATCTAATGCTTCATGCTAATCAAATTCAACGAAAGAGAAAGTGAGAGAGAGAATGAGAGAGAGAGAGAATGAGAGAGAGAGAGAAATAAAACGGGATAGAGTAAATGAAAGCGATAGAAGAAAATATTAAAATATGAAGTTCCACAAGACAGAAAAAGAGAGTAGGAGAGCGAGACAGAGCAAGGGAGAACGTGAGAGAACGACAACGAGCAAAAGAGGACATGATAAAGAAATAGAGAGCGTGTCTACAATTAAAATTATGAAGTTTTACAAGACAGAGAGAGTGAGAGAACGAGAAAGAATAGTATAGAACAAGAAAGAATGAAAGAGAATAAAGGGAACCGAGAAAAAATGAAAGAGAATGAGAGAGAACGAGAGAGGGAGCGATAAAGAAGAAGGGAGAATGAAAGATTTTTTGTCGTAAGAGTCTACAACTCAACATATGAAGATATACAAGACAGAGAGAGCGAGAAAGCGAAAGAGAACGAGATAAAGCAATAGACAACGACGGAGAGCGAGGGAGAATAAGAGATTTTTGGTCGTAAGAGTCTACAATTAAAAATAAAGAGTTATACGAGACAGAGAGATAGTAAGACAGCGAGAGTGAGAGCTAGGAAGAGCGTAAGAGGGTGAAAGAGAGTTAAAGGGAACGGCAGAGAACAAAAGAGGACATGATAGAGCAAGAGAGAGATAGAGAGCGAGGTATAATGAGAGATTTTTCATTGTAATTGTTTATAATTAAAATAATGACGTTCTACAAGACAGAGAGATTAAGAGAGTGTGAAAGAGCAAGGGAGAGCGTAGAAAGCTAATCAGAGCAAAAGAGAACAAGAGAGAACAGTATAGAATAAGAGAAAATAAAAGAGATTAAAAGGAAGCCATAAAAAGAAACGAAAGAGAGCGAGAGAGAACGATAGAGAACGAAAGAAAAAACGACAGCAAAAGAGAATCAGAATTTTTTGTCGTAAAAGTCTACAATTAAATATATAGAATACAGAGAAGGTAAGCGAGAGAGAGAAAAATTATGCAAGTGTGAGAGAGAGCACCGGAGAGAGTAAAGTTATGCAAGAGAGTGAGTGAGCTAAAGAGAGTGAAAAAGCCTGAGATATTTTTTGTTATAATAATCTACAATTAGTAATTGTTAAGTTATAATAGAGAGAAAGAGAGAGCGAAAGAGAGCGAGATAAAGCGAGAGAGAATATAATAGATTAAGAAAGAATGAGAGAATGAAAGGCAGCGAGAGAAAAAAGTGAACGATATAGAGCAAGAGTGAACGATAGAGAGCTAGGGAGAATGAAAGATTTTTCGTTGGAATAATTTATAATTAAAATGTTGCATTTCAACAAAGTGGGAGTGAATGAGCGATAGAGAACAAGGGGGAGAATGAGAGAGAGCAAGAAAGAATATTATAAAACAAGAGAGAATGCGAAAGAATATATAATAAGAAGGGAGCGAGAGAAAACAAGAGAGAGCATAAGGAAATCAGAGAGAGCAAGAGAAAACGTCACATATATATTCTTCATTGGTGCTAACTTAACAAAAGAATGTCTTACACAAGTCATAAAAAATGGTAAATATAACAGACATTCTTAATTATAAGACAGAGAGAGTAAGAGAGCAGAACAGAGAACAACTGTGAGCGTAAGAGAACTTAACAGAGAGAGAGAGCAAAATAAAAGAATCTAAAACAAGAGAGAATAAGAAGGAAAGTAGATAAAGGGGAGCGAGAAAGAGCACAATTGAGAGCAAAAGGGAATTAGAGAAGGCGGTGATGAACGTGATAGAGCAAGAGAGAGAAAAAAAGAACGAGGAATAATGAGATTTCTTGACGTAATAATCTACAATTAAAAATATGAACTTATGCAAGACAGAGAAAGCACGAAAGTGCGCGAAAGATTGTAAGAGAGCGAGAGAGCACGACAGAGAGTAGCGATAGTTAGCCAGAAAGAATGAGAAATTTTTCGTGGTAAGAGTGTACAATTAAAATTATAAAGTTCTTAAACGCAGAGATAGTGCACTCTCACTAGAAGAGAACAAGGAAGAGCATGAAGGAGCTAAACAGAGCAAAAGAGAACGAGAGCGAACGAGAGAGAAGAGTATAGAACTATAGAACAATAGAGAATAAAATAAAATACAAGGGAGCGAGAGAGAACAAAAGAAAGGTAGAAAGAACAAGAACGGAGAAAAGAGAACGAGAAAGAGATAAAGAGCGAGGAGGATTTTTTTGTCATAATAGTCTGCAATTAAATACATGCAGTACTGAGCAAAGAAGAGCGTGAAAGAATGCAAGACAGCAAGAGAAAACGACAGAGAGCAAAAAAGAACATGATAGAGCAAGACAGAGCGTTATAGTTCGAGGGAGAATGCGAGATTTCGTTCTAATAGTTTACAATTAAAATTATTAGTGCGATAGAGAACAAAGGAGAGCGTGAGAGAACAGAATAGAACAAGAAATAATGATAGAGAATAAAAGGGAGCGAGAGAATAAAAGGGAGAATAAAGAACTAAAACGAGGAAAACAGAACGAGAGAGAATGTGATAGAGCGAGAGAGAACGATAGGGAGCGAGGAAGAATGAGAGATTTTTCGTTGTTTTAATCTAGAGTTAAAAATATGAAGTTATGCAAGTTAGAGAGGGGAAGGAAGAGCCTAAGAGAGTGATCGAGAGGGAAAGAGAACGATAGAGAGCAATAGAGAACATAATAGAGCAAAATAGATAATAGTCTACATTTAAAATTATGAGAGAATGGTAGACCCAGAGACAGCAGTAAAAAGTATGAGAGAACGAATAGTAGTACAGAGAATTAGAGAAATAAAAGGGAAAGAGTGAAAACGAAAGAGAGCAGGAGAGAACGAGAGATATATCGAAAGGGAACGAGACAAAGAAATTGAGTGCAAGATAAAATGAGAGAGTGTGAGGCTGATTGTGATAGAACAAGAGAGAGCTATAGAATGGGAGATTTTGCGTCGTAATAGTCCACAATTAAAATTATAAATTGATTGATTGTTGAGGCACTTAAGTGTTGAAAATCCATGTTCACTATTAAGATAACAAAACTGTTAGATTTTCAAATTGATATAAATATCTAAATAGTAAATAGTAAAATTATAAAGTTATAGAAGACAATTTTGAAACCTCACATCTCCTTTACTTGGAACCATCTATCTCATCTAACAGATCCCTTAGAAATCCCTATGTCACCAACATCATCGAACATTTAACTTCTCATCTCACCTCTACTCATTCTCTTGATAACCATTCTGCAGATGCACAACTCGAAAGATTCGCTAACCAAAATACCTTTATTTCCTCTCTTTACTTGCTTACGCCGAACGCATTCAGTCTTCATCAAAGATATTGAAAACTCCTCTCCTAACAGCACATTTTCGAAACAGTCTCCCCTTCGACAGAATAGAGTTAAATGAAAGATTGTAAAAAGCAAAAATGGCTTCACTTAAAAGTCTTAACCCAAGCAATTCTGCTATTTGTAGAAAATATTCTGAAATATGACATGCCTACGTTGACTCCAGTAAGTTCCCTATTTCCTGAAGAACCTTTCAAAACTCACGTTACGCTCCAAACCTATACAGTGGACCGAATATTTCTTCTTCTGTTCAACTTTCTAGCCAGACGATTCTTCCTATGATTTTATAGACTAACCAAAACTTTTCACTCTTTAACTTTCAAAAACATCATCATCTAAAATCGTGGGATAACTGAATGAAATGGAATTTAAAATTTAAAAAAGTATTAAAAGTCAACGATTTCAGAAAACTTAGGAAGACTTCTAGAACTTTAGAAAGTCTTAAAACTTTAGAAAAATTTGGTTGTCGTTAAGAATTATAGTTTCAGACAATTCTACCACATACAGAAATTTAAAAAAATGAAATTTGAAAACCCTAGAAAGACTTAAAATTCCAGAATTTTAGAAAACTAGAACTGGTAAGGCTTCTTTAGCTATTGTTTTGAATTAATAAGAATTATAGAAGCCAAAAGTATTCGAGGACTTTAGAAACTCTAGAAATTTATAATTTTGTGAGACATATAAACTTTAGGGAATTTAAAAATTCACAAGGTTTTAAAATTCTGGAGATGTAGAATTGTTAAATATTCTATAACTTTATATGATGTTTTTAAATCATTAAAAATATATAAGTCTAGAATTTATAAACATTTAATAATTTTAAGAGTGTTTTGAGAATATTTAGAATTATTAGGCATTTTAGGAAATTATGCGAACTTTTGAAAATTCTAAGAAACCTATAATTGGAGAAAAACTTTAGATTGTGAATTCTAAAACTGCAAAAAGTCTTTGACATTAATAAACCAATTTTTAAAAGGGGTACGAATTATAGAATGTTTAGAAATTGAATAACCCTAGAAAGTTTTGAGTCTGAAAGTCTAAAATTACAGAAAACTAGAATTAGAAAGTATTCTTTAGGTTTAAAGAAGTTTTGTATTATTAAGAATGATGGAAGCTATAAGTATTGGAGGATTTTAGAAACACTAGAAATTTACAATTTTGCGAGAAATTCAAACTTTAAGAACATTTTGAATTATTTGGGAATTTAAAACTTCAAAAGGTTTTAGAACTCTGGAGTGTTAATGTACAATTAATAAATATTCTATAACTTTAATAGAAAATTTTTAAAATATTTGGAATTATTAGGAAATATATAAGTAAATAATTTTAGAAAATCCTGAGAACTCTAGAAAGTTTTGAAAATGACTTGCAATTGAAACAAAACTAAAAATTATGATTTTTAAATCTTCAAAGAATATTTGGGATGATTAGGAATTTTAGAAAATTCTACGAAACTAGAAATCTGCTAACTTCAAATTTTGAAACAAATCTAAGAAATTTAAAATTTGAGGAAATTTTAGATTAAAAATGTTTAAAATCTTTAGAAAAAATTCTACTTTGAAAAATGCAAATTTTATTTATTTCTAAATCATGAATTGCTATACATATTTGAAATTGCCTTAATGAGAAAAATATATTGCAAATGGTTTTTTTAATGTAGTTTTACAAGCAAAATTTTCAATGAATTTTCTGGAAAATGCAGATTTTTTTTTAGAAAATTCTATAATTTCAGAAAATAGGACTAGAAATAGCAGAGCTCTCATATTTCTAAGAATTCAGAGAAGTGGAATTATTGTTAAGAATTTCAGAATGTGAGAGCCTTAGAACTCCAGAAAATTAGGTTTATTATGAGTTATAGAAGTGAGAGTAAAATAGGAATTTGAAACTTGAGGGATTTTAAAAACCCTAGAGTTTCTGAGGAATATAAAACTTTAGTTAGTCTTAGAACTACTAAATATTATAGGAATTATTAAGTTCAGAAATTAAGGTATTATTTTAAATTGATTAAGAATTTTTTAAAGTCCGTAAAGTCGCTAGAAGTTAGATTTAAAAATAAATCTATAATTATAAAACAGTATAGAAACTCTAATATTAGTAAGGAGACAAATTTGGTATTGACTAATTAATTATATTTATTGAAATACCATATTTTTTTAAATCTAGAATTAACAAGAAAAAATTAACTTAAAAAATGAATGATTCAAAATATAGAAGTATAAAGTTTTAGAAAGTCTTAGGAAGTTCAAAATTTTAAAATAAAACTATCAGGGAATTAAAAACTTTTTGTTCTGAAAATATTCTGTACGGTGTAAAAGAAGAAAATGTTGGGCGTTAGAACTTAGGAATTTTTAAAAGCTAGGAGTTTTAGAAGACTCTTGAAACTCTAAATATTTTTGAAAATTCTAAGGATTATAAAATTTGGGATAAATTTCAAATTTAAAACCCATCTTTCCCCTCTTTACTTACTTTACAGTCTGAAACATCATGTCACAGCTTCAAGTAATGTCCGCTCCTTTTTTTGGAGATAATTTTGAAACATCGCGTTCTGCACATATAGCAATATTTCTGTTGATTTTTAGGCTGAAGTTTTCATTAGATAAACTAACGCTTCCCACAGCTCCCTTTGCCTACTTACTACCCAGGTGCTAACCTTGGGCTAACTTTCATTAGAACTTCCTAATTCTGACAGCATCTATAACTTTGCACTAAAACGTCTTCTTTACTAACTTTTTCGGTTCATTTCTCAATGCGGATTATTTCACGACTGAAGAAATGTCGCCAACGAGATTTTGATCCAAAAAGAGTAATAAATCTTTCCTTATTTTACCCCAAATATTTTCTCTGGTTATTTAACCCTGTTAAACACCAACTTGAATATTGATATTAATCAGGGCTAGTAGTACAAAAAAACCTTTATTGACATACGTGACATATAAAAACGTAAATATACTCCCACCCCAGTCTGGCCAAAACATGTACACCAGCCCCATCTTCTCTCATGCATTCTGCTTCCCTCCCAACCACTCCTCTAGTACTAAAAACCTATTGGTTCATCTACTTAAAAACAGTAACATTTATTAATCCATAGTCATATTCCCAAAATATGTTTAAACTTAACAGAAAATTATATTAAACAAGAACATAAAAGATAAATATATTTTTTTCCGTTGTATAAGATTATAAATCCAATTGTAATTCAACAAAAACCTAGAGGTAGAAACATCGTACGTACATACGACATATATATTTTATTTTTTTTTTCGTCGTCCCGTATAGAACATGACTCGTTTTAAATCGCCGCCACAATTTATTCCCATATTTAGTCCACGGGGCTTATTTCACCGCGGTTTGAAAGTCAAATGGGGCGCTCATGTATAACTGATTAAAAATTGACATCTTGACGGACGATACAACCCGCCTATAACACTAAATCCGGCCCAATTGGTAAAAAATCCGTCCGCCGACTTGAATTCTATTTGCATTTATATGCGCCGGCCCCGTCTTTTAAATTACACATTAAACTTTATGTCATATCACTAATTACGAAACACAATTTCCACCCAAATAAATATTCGGGGCCCCGTTTCATTTACACGGCCGCGTTCGGTTTCACGCATAAATGAATAGCCTAAATTAAAAATGAAAGAAAAGTAGATAAATAACGCTTTTAGATTGTAAATTGCCGTTTTACCAATCTGGGCTAACTTAATTTGTATAAATAATGCTTTATCAGTCACGTTAGGCTCTGATAAATTGTCTACGTATGAATATATTTCAATTAAATCGAAGATATGTTCGTGTTCTACAGTGAAACTACTTAATTCTACAAAAATTCTTATCTTCTATATATCCTAACAACTCCAAACTTTATCTAGAAATATCTAAAATTCTAGAAAAAAATAATAGGTTAGGTTGTCTCCAACTATAGACACTGTTAGACCATCTATAGTTATAGAAAACACAACTTAAAATTTTTCTTTCGTCTCAGTCTATTTATATATATTTATTTCAGAAAACATGGATAATTTGTTTCTAAATTTTACATTTCTTAGAATTTTCTAAATTTCAAGGGTTTTATAATTTTCTGAAATGATTTACTTATATATTTCCCAATAATTCTAAACATTCTGAAAACTCTCTATAGTTTATAATTCTCATTTTCTGAAACTAAAGAGTTTTAAACTTTTTGATTTTAATGTTTTAGATTTACTAATTTTAAATTTATAAATTTCTTGATTTCTGCAACTTATTTAGTAATTCCAAATATATCTTCCTTAAGTTCTATGATCCTGCTTATTCTAGAGTTTTTTCTAAAAGTAACTAGACTTTTCAAAAACGCTTACAATTCTTAATTAACTTAAATTTCTATACATTTCTAGGACTCTAAATTCCTAAAATCTTAAAAAAATAGTTCTGTGAAGAATTTGATCCTAAAACTACAAATCTTTAAAATGCTGTATTTACCAAAAAAAATTCAATGGATTCCTCTTATCTAGTTTTAAAATAATTAATTTAGAGTTTCCTAAAATTTTAGATTTCTAGGTATATTTCTCATAAGTTCCTAAAATTTTTTGAAACCTTTGAGTTCTATCATTCTTAATAATAATTCCAAATTTTTGTATGGTTATATTATCCTTACCAATTCCAATTTTCTGAAATTTTAGACTACTAAGACATTGTATGGTTTTTAAATAATTTTAAATCATTCTCAAATTCCAGATTTCTTAGAATATTCAAAATGTTTAGATTAGAATTGTCAGAAAAATCTTGACTCTTATAATTTCTAATAATGTAAAAATCCTATAAAGTTATCTTTTTGAAATTCTAAAATAATTCTATATAAGTTTTCTAAATGTTATGAATTTTAAATTTTATAACATAAAATTTTTTCACAATTTTAAACTTCTTAGAGTTTTTTAAAATTTGCTAGGATTTTCTAAAATTGCTTATAGTTGCAATATTTATAAAAGTTATAAAATATTCAATAATTCTAGTTTTATGTATTTTAGAATTCTAAGACTTGTAAAGTTTTTAATTCTCGATGATTCGAAAGTTATCCCAAATATTATATTTCTTAGAATTTACAAAATATTTAGAGTTTCCAGGGTCTTCTAAAACTTCTAATTTAAAAAATTCCAAATTAATCCAAAAAATTTCTGAAATTCTAAGACTTCTTTTACATCATACAGAATGATTTCAGAATAAAATGTTTTTTTAAGTTTTAAATTCCCTGATAGTTCTATTTTATAATTTTGAACTTTAAAACATTCTGAAATTTTACACTTCTATAATTTTGAATAATTCGTTTTTACTATTTTACTCTCACTTCTATAGCTCTAAAATTCTTAACAGTCATTTTAGTTTTCTGAATTCTTAGATATATAAGAGCTCTACTATTTGTCTGAAATTATAGAATTATTTAAAAAAATCTGCATTTTCCAGAAAATTCATTGAAAATTTTGCTTGCACAACTACATCAAAAAAAAAACATTTGCAATCATTTTTCCAAGTAGCACAAAAATTTTGTTTTCTAAGGATTTAAAACATTTCTAATATAAAATTTCTTCAAATTCTAAATTTCTTACATTTGTTTAAACATTTGAAGTTACCAGATTTTTCTTAAACTCTTGGCTTTCATAATTCTCAATTATTACATTTTTCTGAAATTCTAATATTTAGAAACATTTGACTTCTATAATTTCAAATTTCTCTAGTGTCCTAGAATTCTAAATAAACTAAAGTTTTCTGTAAGTCTAGACATCTAGAAGTTTTAAACTCTATAATAATGAAGATTTCTTCAAATTTTAAATTTGATTTTTATAATTCTCAATAATTCCAATTTTTTTTAAATTATACAATTCTTACTTATTTTGGAGGTTTTATATTCCTAATCAAAGATTTTTTAGAGTTTACGATAATCTTCTAAAGCTTTTCTCCAATTTTTGGCTTATTAAAATTTTCTCCGAATTTTCTTAATTTTTTGGCTAATATATTTCCTAATAATTCCAAATATTGTTAAAACTATTTATGAAGTTCTAGAATGTTTAATAATTCTACAGTTCTTTGAAATTCCAGGGTTTTAAAACCTTTTAAAGTTTTAAATCTCCTAATAATTCTAAAGTTTTCTTAAAGTTTCTATTTTTGACTTCTATAATTTCTAATAATTTTAAACTTCATTAAACCTAAAGAATTCTTACTAATTTCAGTTTACAGAAATTTTAAACTGTAAAAACTTTTTAGGGTTATTAAATTTCTAATAATTTTCTAAATGTCTAGAGTTACCAGAATTTTCTAAACCTGGTTAAATACAACCATTTTTTTTTAATTTCTAAGGCTTTCTGAACTTCTAGAATCCATACTAATTTTGAGATTGGTTTGTTAAACTTCATAATCTAAAGTTTTACTTCAATTGTAGGTTTCTTGGAATTATCAAAAATTTCTAGTTTCGCAGAATTTTCTAAAATATCTAATCATTCCCAATATTCTTAAAAACAGTCTATAATATTGTAGAATATTTAATAATTCTACAGTTCTTTGAAGATTTAAAATTCATAATCTAAAGTTTTGTTTCTTAGTATTTTCAAAAATTTCTAAAGTTCTCAGGATTTTCTAAAATTATTCACTTATATATTTCGTAATAATCCAAAGTATTCTAAAAACTTTCTATAAAGTTATAGAATATTTATTAATTGTACAGTAATAGTCCAAAATTCTAAAACCTTGTGTAGTTTTAAATTCCAAAAAAAAAATCGAAACACTCCAGAATTCTAAAACCTTCTGTAATTTTAAATTCCAAAAGAATTCAAAATTTTCTTAAAGTTTAAACTTCGAAAGTTTCTAAAATCCTCCAATACTTATAGCTTCTATCATACTTAATAATCCGAAACTTCTTAAAACCTGAAGAATACTTGCTAATTTTAGTTTTCTGAAATTTTAGATTTTCAAAACTTTCTAGCGTTATGAAATTGCTAATCATGCGAACTCTAAAAACTTTTTAAAATTCTAAGAAATCTATAATTGGAGAAAAACTTTTGATTATGAATTCTAAATCTCCAAAAAGTCTTTGTCATTAACAAACCAATCTTTAAAATTGGTAAAGATTCTAGAACTTCAGAAAACCTTACAAATATAGAGAAATTTTGGTTGCTGTTCTAAGTTAGAATACGTAAAAACTTTAAAAATTGATTTATTAATGTTAAAGACTTTTTAGTGTTTTAGAATTCATAATCTAAACTTTTCTCCAATTGTAGGTTTCTTAGTATTTTCAAAAGTTTCTATATTTCGCATAATTTGATAAAATTTCTAATAATACTAAATATTCTTGAAGCTATCTATAAAATTATTAAACAATAAAATAATCTGAAGTTGTGTTTGAATTGTATGGTTTTTAGAAATTTCAAAAATTTTTGGCTTATATATTTTCTAATAATTCCAAATATTCCAAAAACTCTACAAAGGAATAAAATATTTAATAATTTTACAGTTCGATGAAATTCCATAAAACCTTTAGAAGTGTTAAATCCTCTAATAATTCTAGTTTTATAAGTTTTCTTAAAGTTCATATTTCTAAAAAGATTGTAAATTTCTAGAGTTCCTAAAATCCTCTGGTACTTTTGACTTAAAACCAAAGAATGCTTGATGGTTCTAGTTTTCTAAAATTCTAGACTTGTAAGACTTTCTAGGGTTCTTAAATTTCTAATTATTGTTGACAGAATTTTCTCAAACTATATAATTCTTGTGAGTTCTAAGATTTACAAAAATTTTCCAAGTTTTCTAAAATTGTTGACTTTTAAGTTTTCGTTTACTTCACTTCATAAATTCAAGCGTTTTCATTTTGTTTACAGATAGTATACGTCATTTATTTTTGCTAAATTTTACAACTACTGTTTTTATTAATAGATTCTGAGCTTTTAAAACTAATTCCTTGTGTGGATATTTTTTTACAATTTTTCAAAGTGCGGATTGTAATTTGGACTTCTATCATTTCAAAATCAAGCGTTGTAACTTTGTTTGCAGGAGGTGTATATCAATTGTTTTTGCTAAATTTTATAGCCACGCTTTTTATTCATCGATCCTGTAGTTTTAAAACTAATTCCTCGTGTGGATATTTTTTTCCAATTTTTTAAATGGTGGAATGTAATTTTCATTTATTTCACTTCAAAAATTCATGCGTTTAAATTTTGTTTGTAAGCGATGTGTGTCAATTATTTTTATAAACTCCTAAAGCTACATATTTTTTTAATGGATTCTGAAACTTTGAGGCTAATTCCTCGTATGGTTATTTTTGTACAATTTTTTAAATCGTGGATTGCAAATTTCATTTACTTCAGTTTAAAAATTCAAGCGTTGTAATTTTGTTTACAGGTAATGTACGTCATTTGTTTTTGCTAAATTATACAGCTACTGGTCTTTTTGATGGATTCTAAAGTTTTAAAACTAATTCCTAGATATATTTTTTTACATTTTTTAAAGTCGTGGATTGCAATTTGGACTTTCATCACTTTAAAGTTTCAAGCGCTGTAACTTTGTTTTTAAGAGGTATATATCAATTGTTTTTGATAAATGTTACAACCAGGGTTTTTGTTAATAGATTCTGAAATTTTAAAACTAATTCCTTGCGTGCATATTTTTCTGCATTTTTTTAAATGGCGGAATGCAATTTTTATTTTCTTCACATCAAAGATTCAAGCGTTGTATTTTTGTTTAGAAGCGATGTATTTCAATTATTTTTATAAAATCCTAAAGCTACATAGGTTTTTAATAAATTCTGAAATTTTAAAGCTAATTTCTCGTGTGGTTATTTTTGTACAATTTTTTAAATCTTAGAATGCAATTTTCGTTTACTTCACTTCATAAATTCAAGCGTTGTCTTTTTGTTTACAGGTAGTGTACGTCATTTATTTTTGCTAAATTTTATAACTACTGTTTTTATGAATAGATTCTGAGCTTTTAAAACTAATTCCTTGTGTGGATATTTTTTTACAATTTTTTAAAATGCGGATTGTAATTTGGACTTCTATCATTTCAAAAATTCAAGCGTTGTAACTTTGTTTGCAGGAGGTGTATATCAATTGTTTTTGCTAAATTTTATATCCACGCTTTTTATTCATCGATCCTGTAGTTTTAAAACTAATTCTTCGTGTGGATATTTTTTTTCAATTTTTTAAATGGTGGAATGTAATTTTCATTTATTTCACTTCAAAAATGCATGAGTTGAAATTTTGTTTGTAAGCGATGTGTGTCAATTATTTTTGTAAACTCCTAAAGCTACATGTTTTATTAATGGATTCTGAAACTTTGAGGCTAATTCCTCGTATGGTTATTTTTGTACAATTTTTTAAATCGTGGATTGCAAATTTCATTTACATCAGTTTAAAAATTCAAGCGTTGTAATTTTGTTTACAGGTAATGTATGTCATTTGTTTTTGCTAAATTTTACAGCTACTGGTCTTTTTGTTGGATTCTGAAGTTTTAAAACTAATTCCTCGTGTGGATATTTTTTTACATTTTTTTAAATCGTGGATTGCAATTTGGACTTTTATCACTTTATCAAGTTTCAAGCGCTGTAACTTTGTTTTTAAAAGGCATATATCAATTGTTTTTGATAAATTTTATAACCAGGGTTTTTTTAATAGATTCTGAAATTTTAAAAATTGCATATTTTCTGCATTTTTTTAAATGGCGGAATGCAATTTTTATTTTCTTCACATCAAAGATTCAAGCGTTGTAATTTTGTTTAGAAGCGATGTATTTCAATTGTTTTTATAAAATCCTAAAGCTACATATTTTTTTAATAGATTCTGAAATTTTAAAGCTAATTTCTCGTGTGGTTATTTTTGTACAAATTTTTAAATCGTAGAATGCAGTTTTCGTTTATGAAGTGAAGATAAATTCAAGCGTTGTCTTTTTGTTTACAGGTAGTGTACGTCATTTATTTTTGCTACATTTTATAACTACTATTCTTATTAATAGATTCTGAAGTTTTAAAACTAATTCCGTGTGTGGATATTGTTTTACAATTTTTTAAAATGCGGATTGTAATTTGGACTTCTATCATTTCAAAATTTCAAGCGTTGTAATTTTGTTTTCAAGAGGTGTATATCAATTGTTTTTGCTAAATTTTATAGTCACGCTTTTTATTCACCGATCCTGAAGTATTAAAACTAATTCCTCGAGTGGATATTTTTTTGCAATTTTTTAAATGGTGGAATGCAATTTTCAGTTATTTCACTTCAAAAATTCATGCGTTGAAATTTTGTTTGTAAGCGATGTGTGTCAATTGTTTTTGTAAACTCCTAAAGCTAAAGTTTTTTGGAATTTTTTAAATATCATTTCATACAGTTTACCTATGATTTTAGATTTCTTAGAATTTGTCTAGAGTTGGCAGAATTTTCTTAAACTTTTAAGTTTTTAAACTTCACACAAAGTTTTTATAGACTTTAAAGTCTGTATGAATTTTACTAATTTAATATTTTTTTCAATTTTTTAGCTTCTACTCATAATTTAGTTTTCTACGATAATTGTTTTCTTAGAATTTTCAAAAAATTTTAAGTTGTCAAAGACAATCCTTAAAAATACCAAATTCCTTTTGACTTTCAATATTCTCAAGACTTTTATGAAAAATTCTAAAAATGATTGTAGTGTTTTCCAAAAATCTAGAGTTCTGAGATTTTTTGAATTTTTAAATTCCCTAATAAATCAAAAATTCTAAATTTTCTAAAGTGTTACAAATTTCTAGATTTTCTGGATTTTTGTGATACTTTTGTGTCTACAGTTCTTTATAGAACCAAAGTTCTCAGTCGTCTCTAAAGTTATAGAATATATGATTTACTTTCTAAGGTTTATAAATAGTCAATTTTTAAGTTTTGTAGAATCTTCTAAAGATCCAAAGTTGGCAGAATTTTCTGAAACTCTTGGATTCTATAATTTCCAACAATACAAAATTCTACTTTAATTACCCGTATTATTCAAAATGCTACGTGAACAGTCCAGCCAAAACCTGGAGGTGCTCCATCATGCTAAAACCATACGTTGGACATTTTATTTCATAATCTAAAGTTTTTCCTACAATTTTAGATTTCTTAGAAGTCTCTAAATGTCTAGAGATGTTAGAATTTTCTGAAAATTCTAACTTTTATTATTTTTTAAAATAATAAATTTCTTTAAGAGTTCGAAGACTTTCTGAAGTTCAAAACCCATTACTAATTCTAAAGTTTTCTAACACTGTAAACTTATAAATCTTCTTAAGGTTTTAAAATTGATAAGCTTTAGTTAGTCTATATTTTTTTTAAATTTTCTAAATATCTTTAATTGTCAAAATGCAAAACTCTATCTTTAAAAATAGTAAATTTATTTTGAGTTCTAGATTTCTCTGTAGTTTTTGATACTTTATTCCATAATTATTCCATACTTCTTCATAATTATGAAATCTTTGCCAATTTCATGAATTTAATGGACTTCTAGTACTTTCTAAGGTCTTAGAAAATAAGTCTCAAATTTTATTTTGTTTGTAGAATTTTCTAAATTTCTAGGGTTGCTATAATTTTCGAAAACTCGTTACTTCTTTAATTATTAGCAATTTCCTTCATTTTTAACGCTGCGTGTGATTTCAAACTAAAGTATACAGGTGCTCCATCCTGCTGAAACCACATCTTGGGCCATTTTATATATTACTCATGCTTCATCATGCTGAAACAACATTCTAAACATATTTTATATTGATTAAATTTATGCTCCGTCGTGCTAGAATTTCTTTATATGGTTTTTTAACTTATAAACCTCAAATTTAAGATTTTGTTGCATTTTCAAAATTTTTAGAGTTGCCAGAATGTTCTAAAACTCGTGACTTCTATAATTCTTAACTATACGATTCACTTATAATGTTGCATATAAGTTCAAACCAAAGTGTAGTGGTGCTCCATCATACTGAAACCACATCTTGGACATTTTATATGTTACTTATGCTCCATCATGCTGAAACAACAATCTAATCATATTCTACATTATTTAAATTTGCGCCCCGTCGTGCTAGAACTATATGCCATAGATTTACTATGTTAATTAAACTCAAGCTCCATCTTGTTGAAACAACATGTTGGCCAAAATATCCGGGACGACATTTTCTTTAATATAATATTTAGTATAACCACATATAGGACTCTAATTAAAACCTCCGTTTTTATTATTAAACACCAATAAAAAGTAAGCAATTAAGAAGTAAATAACTGAAGAACGTTACGCAACGGAATCGATTCTGGCGAACCTGATAACGCATCAAATTCATTAAACTTTAACCTAGCGCCGGCACTAATGGTGCTCTTTATGGCGTATAAAATTGGAAATAATTCGAAATAATTTTATTGCCCGTGCAGGAGTGCAGATAACCGTATTTTATGTCTTAAACATGAATGATATAAATTTTAACTGCCGCCGCCGATCAATCACGTTAGCCTGGCCTGGGAAATTATTTTATTTTTTTGTGAACTGGTCGGACTCAATTAAATTTGCATGAATATATATTTATGTATACTCTTACAAGGATATCTACGAAATCTCTACGGCGATAAGCGTGCACAAACAACAGTTCTCGGAAAGTCGACTTAATTAATTGCTAACACCATCCATCTTTGGAATGTGACTAATTTCCAGAGGTAAACAATACGTACGTACTCCAGTTGATGGGGGCTGGAGGTATGCCGGGCGGAATCCGTCCCGAGGTGCATGTTTATGGTCATTCTGGACTGCCGAGTCACCTAGAGGGCGGCGGGTTTTTACCCGATCGACATTTTTTCGGGGCCAATTATTTTTCGACGTCTCGGGACCAAAACGACCACGACGGACACAATGCTCGCGCCTCGTCCACTCCGGGTCCACATAAAAAACGGAAATTAATTGCCTCCTCTCCGTGGACGTCTTTTTGCTTCGGTTAATCCTTTCAGAAATTGAAATTACAGAAACAATCTCATGGTCACAGTAGATTTTCCAGTTCTATAATTGTTAACATTAACAAATTTCTGTACAATTGTAGCTTCCTGAAATTATAGACTTAGAGATATTAAATTCCCACTAAAAGGTTTCCAAAACTGATTTTTTTAGAATTTTCTCAATGTACAGAATTGCAAAAATTGTTTCTTTTTAATTTCTGTAAAGACCTTCTGAAGTTTTAAATTTTCTAGCAACAGTTTTTTAAAACTCTAAGACATTCAAGAGTTTCAAAATTCATAATCTAGGCGTTCTTAGATTTTTTGGAGGTTCTAGAGTTCGTAGAATTCTTAACTTTCTGATAAATCCAGGTAAAAATTTCTAACTTCTATAATTGTTCATATTTATCCAATATTCTTACTAATTTTCGTTTCCCGAATTTCGAAGACTTCTGTGACTTTCTAAGAATATCAAATTCTTAAGATTTTCTAGAATTTTCTCAATGCACAGAATTGCCAAAATTGCGAAAGTTCTAAGACTTTCTGAAATTATAAAATCTTCTAGAAAAAGTTTTCTAAAAGTCTAAGACTTTCTACAGCAAAAAATTCTTGGAATTTTTAGAGTTTCTAGAGTTCGAAGAATTCTTGACTTATAAATTTTCTAATAAATCGGGGTAAAACTGCTACAAACTGTTATAATTCTTAATATTTTCAAATTTCTTCAAATTCCTTATTAATTCTCGGTTCTCAATATTCTAAGACTTCAAATTCCTATTTTTAAATTCCTAATAAGAGGTCTCTCAAATTGATTTTTTAGAATTTTCCCAATCCATATAGTTTTATAAAACTCCACTTTTTCCTTTCCGCAAAGTTGTAAGACTTTTTGGAATTTCTTGGAAAATCTAAAGTTCTTCAAATTTTTTACTTATATATTTTTCAATATTTCCTAATATTCTTAAACCTCTTTAAATTTCTAGACTATTTTCATTACCATTTCCAAATTTCTTTTCTCTACATTAAAGAATCTTTACTAATTGCAGTTTCCTGAAGTTCTAGACTTCTTAGACTTTTGAAGAGTATTCAAAAAATGTTTTTTTCTTCTTTCTGTAAAGTTTTAAGAATTTTTCTTCTAGCAAAAGTTTTAAAAAACTCTAAGACATTAAAGAGTTTCAAAATTCATAATCTAGGTGTCTACAACAATTTCTTATAATATTCAGTTACTATAGTTTCTAGAATTATTAACTTTTATTTTCTAGTAGATCCAGATCAAAAATTTCTAAATGATATAATTATTAATATTTCCAAATTTCTTCAATATCCTTAATAATTAGTTTCTCGAAATTCTAAAACTTCCTGGCGATTTCAAATTCTTAATAAAAAGATTTCTCAAATTAATTTTGTAGAATTTTCTCAATGTATATAGTTGGCAGACTTGTATGAAAGACTTGTTGAAGTTATAAAACCTTTGCTATACTAACTAAAGTTTTCTAAAACTACGGCACTTTATTTTAAAATTCATAATCTAGGGGATTTCAAAAAAATTTGGAGTTTCTTGAGTTTTAGAATTTTGTACTCAAAATATTATCAAAAACTCTTTAAAATTCTAGAATATTTTAAAATTCATTTCCAAATTTCTCTATATAATAATAATCTAGGGGATTTCAAAAAAATTTGGAGTTTCTTGAGTTTTAGAATTTTGTACTCAAAATATTATTAAAAACTCTTTAAAATTCTAGAATATTTTAAAATTCATTTCCAAATTTCTCTATATTGGAGAAAAATAACTGATTGTAGTTTCCTGGACGTCTCACACTTTTTAGGAATATCAAAATTCTAATGAAAGTTTTCTTAAATTGATTTTTTAGAATTTTCTTAATTTATGGAGTTGCCAAAATTGTTTTTTTTTTCTATCTGCGAAGACATTCTGAAGGACTAAAATCTTTACTAAACTAGTTACAGTTTTCTTAATCTCTAAAACTTCCAAAAGTTTTAAAATTCATAATCTTGACTTCTAAGACTTTCTAGGGTTTACAAATTTTTGATAAAATGTTTCTCTAATTAGTTTTATTCTTAGATTTAGTTGCCATACTTACATGAAACGCTCCTATTCTTCTTTCTGGAGAATTGTAAGACTTTTTGAAGTTCTAAAATCTTTACTATACTAACCAAAGTTTTAAAGACTTCTAAGAGTTTTAAAATTCATTTGCAAGAAAATTTGGAGTTTCTTGAGTTCTTACAATTGTTTAATTACATATTTTCCAATATTACCAAACCTTCTTAATAACTCTTTAAAGCTCTAGAATATTTTCATTTCTATTTCCAAATATCTATACATTGGAGAATCTGTACTAATTGTAGATTCCAGAAATTCTAGACTTCTAAGACTTTGATTTTTTAGAATTTAGTTTAGTTTTAGACTTACATGAAACTCTCCACTTCTTTTTTCTGAAAAGTTGTAAGAATTTTTGAAGTTCTAAAATCTTTACTATACTAAGTAAAGTTTCCTTAAATTACAGAACTTCCAAAAGTTTTAAAATTCAAAACGTAGGGGTTTTCTATAATTTCTTGGAGTTGCTTGAGTTCTTAGAATTTTTTACTTCTTAAAAACTCTTTAAAGTTCTATAATATTTTCACTTCCATTTCCATTTCTTTTTTTCCTTTAGAGAATCTTTACTAATTTTAGTTTTCAGAAATTCAAAGACTTTGATTGATTTCAAATTCCTAATAAAAGGTTTCTCAAATTGATTTTTTAGTATTTCTTTAAGACATAGACTTGCTAAAATTGTTTTTTTTTTCTGTAATCTTCTAAGACTTTCTTCTGAAGTTCTAAATCTTTACTAAACTAAGATTATAAAAGAAAAGTGTTTTAAAATTGGTTCCAGAGTTTTCAAATTCGTCATAAAATGTTTTTCAAATTAATTTTTAGAATTTAGTTGGCAAACTTGCATGAAACTCTGCAACTTCTTCTTTCTGTACAGTTTTAAGACTATTTGAAGTTTTAAAACCTTTACTATACTAACTAAAGTTTTCTAAAAATATAAAACTTCAATGAGTTTTAAAATTCGTAATCTAGAGATTTTTATCAACGTCTTGGAGTTTTTGAGTTCTTAGAATTTGTTAATTATAATGTTTCCAATATTTCCAAATATTCTTAAAAACTCTTTAAAGTTCTAAAATACTTTCATTTCCATTTCTGTAATCTGTAATAATTGTTGTTTCCAGAAATTCTAGACTTCTAAAACTTTCAAGGGACTTCAAATTAATAATAAAAGATTTTTAGAATTTTCTTAATACATAGACTTGCCAAAATTGTTTTTCCTTTCTGTAAACTCCTAAGATATTCTAAAATATTCACTAAACTAGTTTTCTAATAGAAAAGAGTTTTTAAAATTAATAATCTTGTTTTCTAAGACTTTCTAAGCTTTTCAAATTCCTCATAAAATATTTCTCAACTCCATTTTTTAGAATTTAGTTGGCAGACTTGCATGAAACTCTCGATTTCTTCTTTCTGTAGAGTTGTAAGACTTTTTGAAGTTCTAAAATCTTTACTTTACTAACTAAAGTTTTGTAATACCACAAGACACTTAAAAGAGTTTTAAAATTCGTAATCTAGAAGTTTTCAACAATTTCTTGGATATTTTTAATTTCATAAAATTTGTTTATTTATATATTTTCCAATATTTCGAAAGATTCTTGAAAACTCTTTAAAGATCTATAATATTTTCATTTCCATTTCCAAAATAATTTCTCTGCATTGGAGAATCTTTACTAATTGCAGTTTCCCAGAATTTTTAAGACATTCAAGAGTTTCAAAATTCATAATCAAGGTGTTTACAACAGTTTCTTGAAATTTACGGAGTTATTAGAGTTAGTAGAATTCTTGACTTACATATTTTCTAATAAATACAGACAAAAATTTCTCACTGCTATAATTGTTAATATTTCCAAAATATTTCTCCAATATCCTCACTAATTCGTTTCTCGGAATTCTAAGACTTTCTAGGGATTTTAAATTTCTAATAAAAGCTTAATCATATTGAGTTTTCAAAATTTTCTTAATGTATAGAGTTGCAAAAATTGTTTTTTCTTTCTGTGAGACATTCTTAAATCTTTACATAACTACCTAAAGTTCTCTAAAACTCTAAGATTTCCAAGAGTTTTTAGCGTTTTCAGATTCCTCTTAAAATGTTTCTTAATTTTTTTTAGAATTTAGTTTACTTACATGAAAGTCTCCACTTCTTCTTTCTGCAGAGTTGTAAGACTTTTTGAAGTTCTAAAATCTTTACTATACTAACCAAAGTTTTCTAAATCTTAAATAAGACTTAAAAGTTTTAAAATTGATAATCTAAAGGTTTAAATTTTTTTTTGAGTTTCTTGTTCTTAGAATTGTACTTATATATTCTCCAATATTTCTAAATATTCTTAAAAACTCTTTAAAGTTCTAGAATATTTTAATTTCCATTTCCAATTTTCTCTACATTAGAAAATCTTTACAAATTATAGTTTCCTAAATTTCTAAACTAGAGTTTTTAAGAGTGTTCAAAAATTGTTTTTCTTCTTTCTGTAAAGTTTTAAGATTTTTTGAAGTTTTAAAATTTTCTAGCAAATATATTTTAAAACTCTAAGGCATTCAAGAATTTCAAAATTCATAATCTAGGTGTTTACAACAATTTCTTGTAATTTTCAGAATTCTAGGAACTATAGTATCCTAGAATTCTTGACTCTTATTTTCTAGTAAATTCAGATGAAAATTTGCTGACTATTTTTTGTTTCCCGAAAATCTAAGACTTCTAAATCTTTCTAGGTATTTAAAATTCCCAATAAAATGTTTCTCAAATTGTTTTTTTTTAATTTTCTTAATGTATAGAATTGAAAAAAATTGTTTTTCTTTCTGTAAAGTTCTAAAATCTTCACTAAGCTACTAGCTAAAGTTTTTTTAAATTTTAAGACTTCCAAGAGTTTTGTAATTTATAATATGGTCCTCTAGGGTTTTCAAGTTCCTCATAAAATGTTTCTCAAATCAGTTTTCTTAGAAGTTAGTTGACAGACTAGCACAAAACTCTTCACTTCTTCTTTCTGCAGATAATTTTTAAGTTCTAAAATCGTTGGTATACTAGCTAAAGTTTTCTAAAACTACAAGAGTTTTAAAATTTAAAATGGAAACAATTTCTTAGAGTTTCTTAAGTTCTTAAAAATTTTACTTATATATTCTTTAAAGTTCTATAATATTTTCCTTTCCATTTTTAAATTTCTCTACAATGGAGAGTTTTTCCTAATTGTAGTTTCATGAAATTCTAGACTTTTTAGAATTTTCAGGGGTATTAAATTTTTTGTGAAAGGTTTCTTGAGTTAATTTTTTAGAATTTTCTTAATGCAAATACTTGTCAAAATCGTTTTGTTTTTCTGTAAACTTCTAAGACTTTCTAAAATTCTACAATATTCACTAAACTACTTTTCTACAAGAAACAAGTTTTAAAATTAATAATATTGTTTTCTAAGACTTTCTAGAGTCTTCAAATTCCTCAGAAAATATTTCTCAAATTAATTTTTAGAATTTAGTTGGCAGACTTGCATGAACTCAAAAGATTTCTCAAATTGATTTTTTAGAATTTTCTTTATGTATACATTTCCTAAAATTGTTTTTTCTTTCCATAAACTTCCAATACCTTCTGAAGTTCTAAAATATTCACTAAACTAGTTTTCTAAAAGAAAAGAATTTTTAAATTAATAATCTTGTTTTCTGTACAATTCATTTTTTAGAATTTAGTTGGCAGACTTGCATAAAACACTCTACTTCTTCTTTATGCAGAGTTGTAAGACTTTTTGTAGTTCTAAAACCTTTACTATACTAACTAAAGCTTTGTAAAACTACAGGACTTCTAAAAGAGTTTTAAAATTCGTAATCTAGATGTTTTCAACAATTTCTTGGAAATTCTTAAGTTCTTAAAATTTTGTACTTATATACTTTTTAATATTTCCAAATATTCTTTAAAACTCCCTAAAGATCTATAATAATTTCATTTCCATTTCCAAAATAATTTCTCTAGATTGGAGAATCTTTACTAATTGCAATTTCCTGAAGTTGTAGACTTAGACTTTTTACGACATTCGAGAGTTTCAAAATTCATAATCTAGGTACTAAAAACAAATTCTTGCAATTTTCGGAGTTACTATAATTAGTAAAATTCTTCACTTATATATTTTATAATAAATCGAGATAAAAATTTCTAACTGCTATATTTGTTAAAATTTCCAAATTACTCCAATATCTTTACTAATTCGTTTCTCGGAATTCTAAGACTTTCTATAGATTTCAAATTGCTAATAATAGGTTACTCAAATTGATTTTTCAAAATTGTCTTAAGGTATAGAGTTGTAGAGTTCTGATACATTCTAAAATATTCACTTAACTAGCTAAAGTTTTCTAAAACTCTAAGACTTCCAAGGGTTTTAAAATTAATTATCTTGCCTTCTAAAACTTTCTAAGGTTTTCAAATTCCTCATAAAATATTTCTCAAATTCATTTTTTAGAATTTTGTTGACAGACCTGCATGAAACTCTCCACTTCTTCTTTCTGCAGAGTTGTAAGACTTTTTGAAGTTCTAAAATCTTTACTATATTAACTAAAGCTTAGTAAAAGTACAGGACTTTTAAAAAAGTTTTAAAATTCGTAATCTTTTTTACTTATATATTTTCCAATATTTCCAAATATTCTTAAAACTCTTTAAATTCCTATAATATTTTCATTTCTAGACTTCTTAGACTTTTGAAGAGTGTTCAAAAATTGTTTTTCTTCTTTGTGTAAAGTTTTAAGGCCTTTTGAAGTTCTAAAATCTTCTAGAAAAGTTTTTTAAAACTCTAAGGGATTCAAGAATTTTAAAATTCGTAATCTAGGTGCTTACAACAATTTCTTGTAATTTTCACAGTTACTATATTTCCTAGAATTCTTAACTTTTATTTTCTAGTAAATCAAGAAACAAATTAGAAATTTTTAATTATTAATATTTTCAAATTTCTTCAATATCCTTAATAATTAGTTTCTCGAAATTCTAATACTTCTTAGACTTTCTAGCAATTTCAAATTCTTAATTAAAGGTTTCTCAAATTGATTTTGTAGAATTTTCTCAATGTATATAGTTGGCAGACTTGTATGCAAGACTTAATCTAGGGGTTTTTAACAATTTTTTGGATTTTGTACTCATACATTTTCTAATATTTCCAAATATTCTTAAAAATTCTTTGAAGTTCTAGAATAGTTTCATTTCCATTTCAAAATTCCTCAACATTGGAGAATCTGTACTAATTGTAATTTCCAGAAATTCTACTTCTAAAACTTTCTAGGGATTTCAAATTCCTAATAAAAGGTTTCTCCAATTGAATTTTTAGTATTTTCTTAATACATAGACTTGCCAAAATTGTTTTAAGTTCTAAATCTTCACTAAACTAGTTTTATAAAAGAAAAGAGTTTTAAAATTGATGTTGTTTTCTGCAATTTTCGAGGGTTTTCAAATTCGTCATTAAATGTTTCTCAAATTAATTTTTAGAATTTAATTTGCAGACTTGCATGAAACTCTCCAACTTCTTCTTTCTGCACAGTTTTAAGACTTTTTGAAGTTCTAAAATCTTTACTATACTAACTAAAGCTTTCTAAAACTATAACACTTCAAAGAGTTTTAAAATTCATAATCTAGATGTTTTCAAGTTCTTAAAATTTTCTACTTATATATTTTTCAATATTTCCAAATATTCTTGAAAACTCTTAAAGTTCTAAAATATTTTCATTTATCTTTCCCAATTTCTCTACATTGGAGAATCTGTACTAATTGTTGTTACTAGAAATTCTAGACTTCTAAAACTTTCTAGGGATTTCAAATTCCTAATAAAAGGTTTTTCAAATTGATCTTTTAGAATTTTCTTATTACATAGACTAGACAAAATTGTTTTTTTCTTTCTGTTAACTTCTAAAACTTTCTGAAGTTTTAACATTTTCACTAAACTAGTTAACTAAAAGAAAAGAATTGTAAGACTTTCTAGAGTTTTCAAATTCCTCATAAAATATTTCACAAATTATTTTTTAGAATTCACTTGGCAGACTTGCATCAATTCAAAAGGTTTCTCAAATAGACTTTTTACAATTTTCTTAATGCATAGACTTGCCAAAATTGTTTTTTTTTCCTTTCTGTAAACTCTAAGAATATCTGAAGTTCTAAAATATTCACTAAATTAGTTTTCTAAAAGAAAAGATTTTTAAAATTAATAATCTTGTTTTTAGAATTTAGTTTTCAGACTTGCATGAAACTCTCCACTTCTTCTTTCTACAGAGTTGTAAAATTTTTGAATTTCTAAAATCGTTGCTATACTAAGTAAAGTTTTTTTAAAAGTACAGGACTTCTAAAACTACTATTTCTTGGAAATTTTTAACATCATAAAATTTGTTTACTTATATATTATTATTCCAATATTTCCAAATATTCTTACAAACTCTTTAAAGTTCTAGAATATTTTCATTTACATTTCCAAAATAATTTCTCTACATTGGAGAATCTTTACTAATTGCAGTTTCCTGAAGTTCTAGATTTCTAAGACTTTCTAAGAGTGTTCAAATATTGTTTTTCTTCTTTCTATAAAGTTTTAAGACTGTTTGAAGTTTTAAAATCTTCTAGCAAAAGTTTTCTAAAAACCCTAAGACATTCAAGAGTTACAAAATTCAGAGTTTCTAGAGTTTGCAGAATTCTTGACTTACAAATTTCCTCATAAACCCAGAAAAACTTGCTATAATCTGCTATAATTGTTGAAATTTCTAAGGTTCTCCAAAATTCTTACTAATTCTTATTTCCAGAAATTATAAGATTTTTAGGGATTCAATTTTTTCTAATCAAATGTTTCTCAGATTGATTTTCTAGAATTTGCTTAATTTATAGTTGGCAGACTTGAATGAAACTCTTAACTTTTCCTTGACTGCAGAGGTATAAGAATTTTTGAAGTTCTAAAATCTTAAGACTTTTTGAAATTAAAAATTTTAGATCTTTACAATACCAAATAATACTTTCTTAAACTATTCGACTTCCAAGAGTTTTAAATTTCAAAATCTAGTGGTTTTTAATAATTTCTTGGGGTTTCTTGAGTTCATAGATTTGTTTACTTATATATTTTCCAATATTTCCAAATATTCTTAAAAAGTATTTAAAGTTCTAAAATATTTTCAAATTCCTTTGCATTGGAGAATCTGTACTAATTGTTGTTTCCAGAAATTTTCGATTTCTAAAACTTTCTGGGGATTTCAAATTCCTAATAAAAGGTTTTTCAACTTAATTTTTAGAATTTTCTTAATGTTTTTTCTCTTTGCAAAATTCGAATACTATGTTCTAAAATCTTCACTACACTAGATAAAGTTTTCTAAAATTCTAAGACTTCCAAGAATTTTGAAATTAATAATCTTGTCTTCTAAGACTTTCCAGGGTTATCAAATTCCTGAAAAAACTGCTACACAAATTAATTTTTTAGAATTTGGTTGGCAGAAACTCTCCACTTCTTTTTGCTACAAAGATGTAAGAATTTTTGAAGTTCTAAATTTTTTACTATGCTAACTAAACTAACCAAAGAACTTCCAAGAGTTTTAATATTCGTAGTATAGCGGTTTCTAACATTTTCTTGGAGTTTATTGAGTTCTTGAATTGTTTACTTATATACTTTTCCAATATATCCTAATTTTCTTAAAAACTCAAATTTAAAATTTTCATTTCCATTTCCAGATTCCTCTACATTGGTCAATCTTAGCCATTTTTAGACTTCTAAGACTTTCTAGGGATTCCTAATAAAAAGTTTCTCAAATTGATGTTTTTAGTTAATTTTCTTAACATTTAGAATTGGCAAAATAGTTTTATCTTTTTGCAGGTTTTGTTTTCTCAATTTTTCTAAAACAGTAAGACTTTCTGGACTTCTGAGGTTTCTAAGAATTCTAGTTAGCAAATTTCTTGATTTATATATTTTTTTTATTAATTCCAGATATTCTAAAAAAAAGTTCTAGAATACCTGATAATGCTAGAATTTAGTGAAATTTCGGGTTTCTTGAAGTTTTAAATTACCTAATAAGTTTTAATTTCTTAATAACTTTTGAAATTCTAAACATTTTTAGAGAGTCTTGATAAGATTCTCAGAAAAGAGAGAAAGAAGGAAAGAGAGACAGAGATGGAGAGAGTCTCTTAATAAAACTCTTAGGAGAGACAGAGATGAAGAAATTCTTAACAAGTTTATTGAGAGGGTTTTTAAGAGTCTTTATTAAACCTTTAAGAGCATTTTGATGATATTCAACGAAAGTCTTGATTTTTATATAACAAATTTGGGCATTTCTTAATATTTTTCGATTTTAAAACAGGGCTTAAAAAAGTTTCAAATAGTTATACCAACTGTAGATGATGAGAATTCGGCTTACGAAGGGTTTGTCAAAGAACTGAAGGTCTCAGCTAGTTGTTCCAAGGTCACTAGACATACCCACAAATATCAACTCTTGCAAAAAGGTCTTTAGAAAGCTTCAGATAATGAAAATTCAGCTCATGAAGGTTTTTTTTCAAGAACTGAAGGTCTTATCTAGATAAAACTATTGTTTCAAGGTCACTAGACATACCTATAAATGTTATTCTAGTAAAAAAATACGTAGAAGCGTTAGATGATACGAATTCAATTTATAAATAATTTATCTAAGAAGTGAAGTTATCAGATAGATAAAACTTTTTTTTCAAGGTCACTAGACATATCTACAAATGTCTAGTATAGTAAAAAATCATAAAGAAGCTTTAGGTGATTCGAATGCAGCTTATGAAGGTTTCTCCAAGAACTGAACTTTATAAAACTATTGTTTTAAAATCACTAGACATATCTACACATATTTACTCTAAGCAAAAACGGTTTAAGGTAGTTTTAGATGATGCAAATTGAGCTCATTAAAAGTTTTGTCAAAAACTGAAGGTCTCAGCTGGACAAAACTTCTAAGGTCACTAAACATACCTACAAATGTTTAGTCCAGTCAAAAATATTGAAGAAGCTTTAGATGGTGCAAAATCAACTTATAAAGAAGCTATCCAAGAATTAAAGGTCTCAACTACATACAACTTTTGTTTCTAGGTCACTAGACATACATACAAATATCTGCTCTAGCAAAAAGCTTTAGATAATGCGAATTCAGGTCATGACGGTTTTGTCCAAGAACTGAAGATCTTATCTAGATAAAGCTTTTGTTTCAAGGTCGCTAGATATACCTACAAATGTGTAGTCTTTTAAAAAATACTGAAGAATCTTTAAGATGATGCAAATTAAACTTATAAAAGATTTATCCAATAACTGGTCTCAGCTAGATAAATATTTTGTTTGAAGGTCTGTAGACATACCAACAAAAATTTATTCGAGCAAAAAGTCTTAAGGAAGCTTTAGATGATGCGAATTTAGCTTACGTAGAGTTTTTCCAAGAACTGCAGGTCTCAGCTGGATAAATCTTTTGTTTAAAAGTCACTAAATATACCTACAAATGATGCGAATTCAGTTTATAGATGTTTTGTCCAAGAACTGAAGGTCTCAAATGTCTAGTCTTGAGAAAAATCCTGAAGGAGCTTCAAATGATTTATATAATAACTGAAGGTCTCAGCTAGATAAAACTTTTGTTTCCAGGTCAGTAGAAATACCTAGAAATATCTACTCTAGGAAAAAGTATTAAGGAGCTTTAGATGATGCGAATTCAGCTCATGAAGATTTTGTCCAAGAACTGAAGGTCTTATCCAAATAAAACTTTTGTTTGAGGCTCACTAGACATACCTATAAATATCTACTCTAGCAAAAAGTTTAAAGAAAGATTTAGATGATGCAAATTCAACTTAATAAGAATTTATGCAAGAACTGAAGGTCTAAGCAAGATAAAATTTAAAAAAATAATTGCGTATGTTAAGAAGTTACCTTATGAAGGTTTTTTCCGTCATGAGTAAATACTTTTAACGTTCTAATCTTATAAAATAGGAGCTCTTACAAATATAGTCTGGTAGATAAAATTCCGCAGAGGTTTTTTGATTATGAGAAACTAGTTACTAAGGTTGTATTGAAGAATTGAAGAGCTCAGCCATACAAATTTTTTTTAAGGTCACCAGGCATACCTACAAATATAGCCTAGTAGAAAAAATCATGCAAAAGTTTTAGATGATGAGAATCCTGTTTATGAAGATTTTGCTCAATATAATCGAACAGTTCTGTTGTTTTTATAATACGATGTAGGAACCTACAAATGAATAGTCAAGTAAAATCATTTTGCGTAGGGTTAAGATTAGAAGAATTCGGCTTTTAAATACTTTGTCTGAGAACTGTAAATCTCAGCTGAACAGAACTTTTTTTTATTCAAGATCACTAGACATATCTACAAATGTCTAGTCTAGTAAAAATCCTTCAGAAGCTTTGGATGATGATAATTCAGATTATATAGATTTTTCCAAGGAACTAAAGGTCTTAGCTAGACCTTTCAGGATCACTAAGCATACCTGCAATTGTGTAATCTGTTTATGAAAGTTATGCTTAATATAATTGAACATTTCTGTTGTTCTTATAATATAAGGTAGAAAGCTTGGAATGTTTAGTCAAGTAGAAAAACCTTGCAGAGGCTGTAGATTGGAAGAATTCAGTTTCTTAATACTTTGAACTGTAAATCTCAGCTTTTTTTCAAGGTACATACCTGCAAATTTCTACTTTAATAAAATCCTGCAGAAGTTTTAGATAATAAGAATTCAGCTTATGTTATTTGTTATTCAGCATTTGTTGTCATTTAATATTTGTTGTAATTTGTCATTTACTGTTTATTATTTGTCATTTGCCTTTTGTCAATTGTCACTTGTAATAAACAAAATCTTTCAATTAACAACGTTTAATAATATCTCCGTTTTTTTTTTATGTAATTACACGATAACAATATTTTTGCTAATTTATCAATTCTAATAATTCATTTGCCATCATTTTAGATTATTTAGATTATTCATTTGTCAGTTGTCGTTTGTTATTTCTCATTTATCGCTTGTGATTTGTTTGTATTCTTTTCTTTAATAATCTGATAGGCTAATTTGGTTTTGTAATTTCATAAATTTAAATGTCAATCATATGAGCAGAACAAAACAAAACAAACAAAAAATTTGAAGTCGATTTTGGGTCGAGTGAGATTTACATAAATTTCTTCTGCGTTCAAGAAGGAGCAGCGTCCGTGCCCCGCCCCCTCCCCACATATCACGCTCGTGACGTTATTAAATCACAACACGATCCGAACTGCGCGTTTTGGAATTATGAAAGCACTCGATCAAGCGGGCTTTTAACGCCGGGTTAACCGTGGTTTCGGATTGACAGGTCAGGAGGGGCGATAATGAGATTCGTTGTATGTATATAGAAATTTCCTTTTTTTAAATTTGAAATTAATAATGTATTAATTTAATTCTATATATTCAAACATTTTTTGATTGTGATTTCCAAAGTATTTTTTAAAATTAATTATAAAGTATATAGTGTTGCATACTAATTATAAATTATGTATTTTTGGTTTCATAAGCAAAACTGTCTTTACAAGATTGGGTAGTATGTTACTACCCATCAATAATCCCTACAAGACGGATAGTACGTAACTACACATCAACGCGTGATATGTTACAACCGGTCTTGTGGAGTTTGTTTTGCTTATGCAACCAAAAATACACCGCTCATAATGTGTATGCAACGCAATATACTTTTAATCAAAGCATTGAAATTTTCATTTGTCTTTAGGATGACTTAAATTGAGTAATTTAAAAGATCAAAGTGTTAGAATATGGAAATATCAATGTAAACTATTAAAAACTTATGGAGTTTACTTTTTTTTTAAATTACAAGAATTAATCGATTTGTTAATTTTATCAGTTTTGGAAAACATTTGAGAATTTCGCTTTTAGAACGTCGCCGTGTGTACAATACTCGGTTTTATCGCCGTAATAAAATCAAAGCAATAACGTCACCAGTTCCGATCCGACGAGTTGTCGCCACGTTCTTTATTGATATGCGTTTTCGTTTAAAGGCATTTCCGAAGAGTGTACATAAAGATGTTCCCTTTTCCCCGGTGTCACAAACTGACATTTAAATGTGGGGATAGGCGATGAGACATGTGTTGGTGGTACGAAATGGGGATAAATCCTAACATGTGAGGAACAATTTAAAACAACTTATGGAATACATATAAAGTGTGTTGTGTGTGGACGAGGTGAAGCGACGACAACAGACAGCGGATGATAGCATCGCTCGTCATTACAATAACAAATAAGTACAGAGTGCAGCGTGTTCGGGCAGGAACAAGGGCATAAATAGCGGTCGCGTTGGCGAGATCGCTCCTTGCACTTCGATGCCATCCGAGCCAATCATGGCGGAATCTTCTTCGAAAATTTAAAGCGGCATTACCGCATTAATGCCCCGGTAATTAGACCCCGGCGATAGTCAGCTGTTAGCATCGCACGCAACAATAAGCCGCGGCTTTATATCATTGCTCGTGCCCTGCAGCGAGTGTATCATGCAAGAAGATATTAAAATAGCAGCATTGTTAACTTTATTATCTTCATAACGTTGCTGTTGATTAGAGCAACGATATATTACAAGTTAAGCAAGGCGCGCATGCGCCTCGGGCCGTCCGGCTCAGCCGCCGCGCCGAGGTGGTAGCATTGCACCCATAAACCAGAAAACTTCGCAATACGCCCCCCCTAACATATCTCATCTCGCCCGTTGCACTTTCATCAGGTGGATACATGACCAGAAAAAAATATATATATTACGTATTACTGATAAACCATCTGATGCCCGTTTAAAAAATTACCGTTGTAATTGCATGTCGGGCTAATCTCGACCAATAAAATGCACCATAAACTAATTTACTCCTGCGCTCCCTATCTGGCCGTAAAGTATCCTTTGATTAGTTCGCACCACATCACTTATCCTCTTTAATATGCCCGTGATATAGTTTACGGCGCATGACCGCGCGGGATATCCAGTATCAGAGACCATTAAATTTCAGCACTGCAGCAGATAGCGCGCGCGAAAGGGGGGAAAAAGAGATCGCATTCGTATAAATTACGGTTTTAATGGGTGGCGCGATTCAATAAAACACTATCTCCGGCCAAGGAATAACAATTAACGATCGGGGAAAAATGAACGCCTTCTAATCGTTTAGGTAATCTCGCTAGGGTTTTGCCGTACGGCGCTATCTTTCGCTGTAAATTTCAGCCAATCGAAAACATAATTCATCGACGATATTGTCGAAGGAAAACAATTATTAGAATATCATTTGCAATAATAATATAAACCTCAGTGGGATTTACTTAAGGAATCATATACAGATACCTTTAATTCTTTTAGTTAAAACCTTTAGAAACAGCATATTACCGTCATATCCCAGCAAGATATAGGGGTAGACGGCAGAAGCAGGCAGTGGATTAGACGACCAAGTACCTGGAGGTCATAATCAAGTGGTGAAGGGTACTGCAGAATTTCCACCAAGGCTGCCGAAGTACTGGCCTCATCAATCCCTCCGGACTTAGAGACCGTAGTTAGAGAGGAAGTGTACGCGGCTCTGAAGAACAATTGGATTCCTAGTATATGCTCTGGTACGGTACGTATTGTAAAGGTGTCACCGCATCCTCGCCAGAATCAGAATGGTGGTTCCTTGAAGCGGGACAATAGGGCGAACTGGCCGGAGAAGACTCTCTGGATTGTTCATTTTTAAAGGCCAAATCTAATGGTTGCTCGGAAGAATACTGCTGTGGTGAATGGCTAAGAGGGTATTTGTGGCCTAAATAATGGGAATTTAAAGACACCACTAAAGCGGAAAATCGTGGCAGTATCGAATTGAACGGATTTTGTAATAATCGATCTTCTCACTCGGTTGTTTTAAGCACGAGCTGGAAATACGATTTGTTCAGCTATTTTACTTAACTCATCTTTCTTCGGGCGCGTAATTAGGATTAAGGATTTTTACTTGTTCTTCGGAAATTAACGACATAACCCGAACTTTCCTTCCTTCTTCAGTAAGCTGCTCGATTGTAGTCACAGTTACGCCATCCATTTCGTATTCATCCTGTCTTTTGTGTTTATCAAATTCATGTTCAACCTCGTTACAGCTGGCGTGTCCCTAAGTTGTTTCTGATTATGATTTTGTAGCAACTGCATCTTCTAATTTAGCACCCAATCCTTTACCTTTAATATCAACTTCACAATCATGGGTTTCTTTAGTTGATTGTGTATTAAAGCTTCGCTTATACTTGTGAATTTGTCGACCCAAAGCTTTGACAATCATTGGATTTTGCGAAGAGATTTTGCACATTGGCTTGAAGAAACTGTTTAGTTACTGAAATATTTCCTGTTTCTAGTATCCTCTTTACAGCTTCAAAATCTCCATTATTGGTGATGGTGCATCTTCTTTATCAACTTCAGATTTAATTTCAGCGTCTCCGTTCATCACCAAGTTACCACAACTTGATGCGTTTGATTTTAAGTTCTCGGGCTCTCGATTTACTTCTTCATTCTGATCAGCTAAGTTGTTTTCTTATTCTAGATTAAGTGATTTGTTCGAGGAGCTGCTGTTGTGAAGTTGCTCCAGTAGGTGAGTGATGGATGGTACGAAATAAGGATTTGATTGATTGTTGAGGCACTTAGGCGTTGAAAATCCTGAAGAAGGCACAGTGTGGCGAAACATGTGAAGTGTTTAAAAAAAAACAAATTTGAAAATCACATATTGTAGTTATCTTAATATTGAATAAGGATTTATTGTACGACCGTTTGTAGGGATTATTTATTTATCAGTTCCTTTTCTTTACTCTTTTAATTTTTCTTTTAATTACTCTCAAAATTAAAGTGTTTCCTGTTATGATGTGTTAATCGTTATAATAAGAATTAGAAGTAGTTTATAAATGTATTGACAAAGTTAATTATTTTGATTATTAGATTATTACGTTCATTTTAATTGTCACAAGTAATTTTTTAAATATCACATGTATATTTTAAGAGGTGTAATATTAGTGTACTTTTGACCTACCCTAATAAACTATGCACTCTCTTGACCTACCGTAATATACTATACATTGAACTAGCGTACCCTTGACCTAGCTCAACAACCAGTGGATTTTTCTATCGTACTCTTGACCTACCTCAACACGCTATAGATTACCCTAGCGTACTCCTGACCTACCTTAACGTTCTACGTATTGACTCATCGACCTTGTGACCTACTCCACCAAAAATGAAATTGTTGCTTAAAAATTTTGACGTAAAAAACTTTACAATAAAGAAATGGTTGCTATTGTTAAAAAAATTATAAAGACAAATTTTTATGTTAATAATATTTGTCGTAAAAAATTGATTGTAGAAAAATTTTGTAAGAAAAATTCGTCCTACAAATGCTTATTAATTTTAATTCAAGAAAAAATTGTTAGAAAAAAGTCGTCACCTAAAAAATTCAAGTGTTTGTTAAATAAATATATTTTGAAGGGAGAAAATTCAATCAAATAATTTTATTTTATTGTATTATTATTAGAAATTAATTTAATACAACTCTCACGAATGTTTTACTAAATGAAGGGTGAAATAGAGGACACCCACCCACCCTGCATTAACATTTAAATTTAAGCCAGTGTCACTCGTGTCGTTTCATTAAAACAATTGAAAATTTCTGATACTGTTAATAATATAATCTGAAAAATACTATGAAATTTTAATAAAGTTTCGAAATTATTTGCAAAAGAAAAGATAACAAAATTCCAAGCATTTTTTAGAAACCTCAAATAAAAATTCTTTGGAAAAGGAAATGATTAAAAATCCCATAAGATTATATGGAAAAAGAAAATTATAATAAAACGTTGTTTGAACTATCTAGGAATCTAAGAAAAGAAAATATTGTTTTGGAAAAATTCGAGTGAAAAAATAAAAAGTAAAAGTAGAAAAAATTCTAAAATTTTCATAGTTAATTTAAAAGGTAATAAAAAGCATGGTTTAAATTCATGGGGGGGGGAAAGTTCCCGAAAAATTATAAGAAATTGGAAGAAAAATTGCTAAATTTGTATAATTTTAAAACAGAATTTATTATACTGGAATAATTTTGAAATTTTTTTGGAAAATTCTAAAACTTCAAAGAAAAGTCTCGCAATTTTATTAAAAACTCCGATAAGATATAAGGGTTGAATATTATTAAGAAGAAAATATTAAAAATTGTGGAAAAAACTCTGGATATTTGGAAGTAATTGCCGAAAAATTCTGAGAATTCTTTAGAACTGAAATTATTTTAAAAATCCGAAAAACTGTTACGTGCAAAAACTTTCAAATCAAACTTTGTTGAAAAATTTTAAACATGTAAGAAACCTTTTGAAAGATTTCTATTGAATTGAAATAATATTTTTTAAACTGGAAGATAAATTTCTGATAAATTCTAACCTTCATAAAATCTAGAATGTAAAATAAACAATTGTTTAAATTTTTGAAAAATATGTTAAATAAATTTCTCAAAAATTCCAAAATCTTTGTAGTTAATTTAAAACGTAAAACAAAGTATGGTTTAAATTTTGGGGGGAAAAAAGATCCTGATAAATTTTAAGAAATTCGAAGAAAAATTCTTAAGAATTCTAATAAAAGAAAAAAAGAAAATCTCATAATTTCTTGAAAATAATGATAAGGGTTAATAATAATAACAATAATATTTATTAACGGAAAATCCATTTTACAGAAAATAATAATAACACAGTTTAACAAATTAAATTAAAATTAAAACTTAAAATAATTTAAATTTAATGTCGCACTTTCAAAAAAAAACTTGTTCAAAAAGTCTAGGAATTTTACAAAATTTTTTGAATAATTTTAATAATTGTTCATAAAATTATATGGTGAAAATTTTTTAAATATTACTTTGTTGAAAAATTCTAAGAATCTAAGAGAAATGCTTAATTTTTTTTTTATTCAACTAAGGAAGAAAATCTTTAAAAATCATTAAATAACTAATAGATGAATTTCTCATAAATTCTAAAACCTTCAAATATATCTAGAAGATAAAATAAACAACATTTTAAATTGTTTTAAAAGTTTTTGGAATCTTATATGAAACTGGAAGAAAAATTCTGATAAAAGATATAAAGATAATCTCATAATTTCTTGAAAATAATGATAAGAGATAATGTCGCACTTTCAAAAGAACACTTGTTCAAAAAGTCTAGGATTTTAACACGAATTGAAAAAAAAAATTGAAATTGAAAAATTTTGATAATTCTTGTGAAGATAAATTATATAAAAAACTCTATAAGATTATATGTAGAAATTTTTTTAAATATAACATTGTTGAAACATTATAAGAATAATCTAAGAGAAATTCCTGAAAATTTTTGATTAAACTACGAAAGCAAAGCTTTAAAAAAATCTTAAAAAACTAACAGATGAATTTCTCGAAACTTCTGAAACCTTCAAATAAATTTAGAAGATAAAATTAATAACTGCTTAAATTTTTAGAAAAGAAGTTTTTGGAAAATTCTAAGAAACTGGAAGAAAATGCATAAAATTTACAATAAAATAGAGTAACAAATTTGGAATTATTTTCGAAAAAAACAAGATACATTTTTGAAAGATTCTAGAATTCTAAAGAAAACTCTCACAATTAAAAAAAAATGTATTGAAAATTTCGATAAGGTAAAACAATCACGCACTTTCACTAAAATAAATAAATGAAAACTACTTCGATAATTCTAAAAGAATTTAATAGGGCCAATAAACTCATATCATATCATATCATAAAAATTATTGAAACATTCTGAGAATTCTTCTGAAGATAAATGGGAGTATATAAACAAATTCGATGACATTTTATATGAAAATTTTCTCTAATGTAATTTTTTTTGAAAATTCTAGGAATCTAAGAGAAATGCTGAGAAATTTTTGATAAATTAAAGGAACAAATCTTGGAAAACTAAAAGATGATTTTCTCGAAAATTCTGAAAACTTTAAAAAATTGCAGAAAAAGTAAAATTAACAATTGTTTAAATTTTTGAAAAAGAAGTGTTTGGAAAAGTGTAAAAAAACTGGAAAGTAAATATCTAAACATTCCAATAAAATAGGGTAACAAATTCCGAATTAAATTCTAAGAAAAATATACTTTTTTGAAAATCTCGCAATTTTGAAAAATAATTTGTTAAAACTTTCGACAGTCGATCAACAGATAGTAATGTTATAAATTTTTACTGAAACAATTGAGATGCGTCATTTCGAAACAGAATTACATCGATTTCATTGAAACTGAAAGAATGAAAAATTGTTCGCGGTTTAAAAAATACTAAAAAAATAACTAGGATAGGAAATAGGTTTGTATTTTAAAAATTAAAACAAGTAGTTTGGTTATGAATTATTATTAAAACAAATGACATACATCACCTAAAAACAAAATTACAATCGATTATATTGAAATTTAAATAATGGAAAATGACGTTTCAGATTTTATAAGTTAAAAAAAAAATAATAATTGCAGCAGGAATTGGATTTAAACCATCAAAGTCGATCAACAGATAATGAGGTTATAAATTTTGACTAAAACAATTGAAATACGTCATTTGAAAAAAGAAATACAATTGATTTTATTGAAACTGAAAGAACAAAAATTGTCAATTGAAGGTTTAAAAATTAAAAAATTTAATTAATTACAGCAAGAATTAGGTTTAAATTTTCAGAATCTATTTACAGACGTTGAGGTTATAAAGTTTTACTAAAACATTTGATATACGTCACCTAGAAACAATATTAAAATCGATTCTATTGAAACTGAAAGAACAAAAATTGTGAATTCAGGGTCTAAAAATTAAATAAAAGAAATAACTACAGTAAAAATTGGATTCAAATTTTCAAAATGTATTGACAAGTGTAGACATTATAAAATTCTACTAAAACAATTGACATATGTCACCTAGAAACAATATTACAATCGATTCTATTAAAACTAAAAGGACAAAAATTGTCAATTGAGGGTTTAAAAATTAAAAAATTGAATTAACTACAACAATAATTGCGTTTAAATTTTCAGAATCTATTAACAAGTGTTAAGGTTATGAAATTTTACTAAAACAATTGATATACGTCACCTAGAAACAAAATTACAATCGATTTTATTGAAACTGAAAGAACAAAAATTGTCAATTGACGGTTTAAAAATTAAAAAATTGAATTAACTACAACAAGAATTGAGTTTAAATTTTCAAAATCTATTGACAAGTGTTGATGTTATAAAATTTTACTAAAATAATTGACATACGTCCCCTACAAACAATATTACAATCGATTTTATTGAAACTGAGAGAACAAAAATTGTCAATTCAAGGTTTAAAAATTAGAAAAATAAAGAACTACAGTAAGAATTGAGTTTAAATTTTCAGAATCTATTGACAAGTGTTGAGGTTATAAAATCTTACTAAAATAATTGACATACGTCACCTACAAATAATATAACAATCGATTTTATTGAAACTGAGAAAACAAAAATTGTCAATTCAAGGTTTAAAAATTAAAAAATAAAATAACTACAGCAAGAATTGAGATTAACAGTTTCAGAATCTATTGAAAAGTGTTGTGGTTATGCATTTTTACTAAAACAATTGACGTACGACACCTAGAAACAAAATTACAATCGATTTTATTGAAACTGAAAGAACAAAAATTGTCAATTGAGGGTTTAAAAATTAAAAAAATTAATTAACTACAGCAAGAATTGGGTTTAAATTTTCAGAATCTATTAACAGGTATTGAGGTTATAAAATTTTACTAAAACAATTGACATACGTCACCTAGAAACAATATTATAATCGATTTGACTGATACTATAAAAACAAAAATTGTCAATTCGAGCTTTAAAAATTAAAAAAAAAATACTGCAGCAAGAATTAAGTTTAAATTTTCAGAATCTATTGACAAGTGTTGAGGTTATGAAATTTTGCTGAAATAATTGACATATGTCACCTAGAAAAAATATTACAATAAATTATATTGAAACCAAAAGAATGGAAAATTGTATGTAAGGTTTTAAAATTGAAAAAAATCTATATAACTATAGCAGGAATTGAATTTAAGTTTTTAGGATCCATAAACAAACATTTTGATTATAAATTTATACTAAAACAATTGACACACATCACCTACAATCAATTGTATTGAAACTAATTGAATGGAAAATATCATTTCAGTGTTTGAAATATTCGAGAAAAAAAATCACTCAAGCAGGAAATGGATTTTATTTTTTTAAATTCATTAGGAAAGAGTGTGGTTATAAATTTTCAATAAAACGATTGACATTCGTCAACTAGAAATAAAATTACAATCAAGGGTATTGAAACTAATAAAAAATGAAAAATTACGTTTCAATTTTTTGTGCATGATAGGTAAAGATTAAAAGTGTAATAAGTTCAGAAATAGCAGTTTGAATGATAGTGGTAGTTAATAAACTAAGTATGTAAATGGAAATGCGAAAGCAATTCTCATGAGATGGGAATATTATATGGATGAACTATTTCAATGGAGATATGAAGGAAAATATTCAACAGATTTGTGGAAATGTGACAAATTACTTCAAGAAAATGAAATATCAGAGGCTCCAGATGAACAAATTAAGAAGCGTTTTGATGGTGGTGTAATAGAAGCCACATTCTTCAATGGTGAAGAGCTCAACTTTGAGATGAGAAAGCAAAACATCGATCAAGAATTGAAGTAGAAAAAAATTGCGCCTGTCTAATATACAGAAATAAATTTACACAAAAGATCATTAGAGGAAGGAATATTCTGATGATAACAAGACAAGATTCTCTTTCAGAAAGACTTTAGGAAACAAGGTCATCAAATGGTAGGATACAAATCTGATGGTGAAATTGATGATTTTTCTAAATGTTTCTTGTCTGTATCATCAGAACATTTCCTCCTCTAATGCTCCTTTGGTTAAATTTATTTCTATTAGACAAGAGCAAAATTTCTTTACTGTAAATTTTGGCAATTTTTTTTGCCATCTTTACCAATGATTTCCAAATCAAATATCAAATATCTAATTTATATTATATGAACCCACTGTGTTTTGTTTGTTGTATGGTCAATTTGTAAATCGTCCAATTTAGAAATTTCCAAACAAAAATTGTAGTTCGCGCATCGCTTAATAACCGATCATTCCGGTCATTCCGTCGGTGTATAATTTTCTTTAATTTAGAGAAAAGTGGTGGGGGGGCGAGCACCAAGTTGACGGACCTGATGGTACCGGTTGTTTTAATAACGCTTGTTTAGAATGAATGGTCCCACCGCCCATACATCCGCGCCTTGTTATGCCGCGGTCCGGCAGGCAAACCGGCAACGACTCAACGAGGTACCACCACACATACACACACACACACACACAAGCACACAACGAGGCAACGGAAGGTGCCTCCAGGTGGGGCAGCCTGGGACGGTGTCGAAGTCGCCGCACGCCCTCGCGCCCAAACAGACACTCTGCCTTCGATAATCGGCAACGGGGACGAGAGAAGATTGTACAGGCTCGGTCATCATCGTCGATTCTCCCCACCACTCGCCACGAGACCGCTCTTGTGGAACCACTTCACGTTCGATTCTCGAGACAACATCTCACACAAAGCGTTCAGTCCTCATCTGATTATGGACGACAATAGGCATTCAAGTGCTCTTTAATCAACGTGGCTAAACTTTAAGACCAACTAAATTTTATTGTAATTTACTGATATATCTAATATTTTTAATTTCTTAAGCTTAATTTGTGTAGTTTTCAAATAATAACATTTCTTTGCTGACAAGTGTTATTTATAAAAATGTTGAAATTTTGTTAGTCCATAGTAGAAATAGAGAAACGACCCATATTTATCATTCAGTATAAATGATTTGGAAGAATACTTTACTGTGAACTCCAACTTCAAGTGATTTAAATTTTAAAGTTACTGTAAATGTAAAAATTGTATCATTTTTTTAGTAAGACTTGTAAAGCAAATAAAAAAGGGTAGTAAGGTGTACCACAAGGTAGGGTGTTGAAACATTTCTGTTCACGATGCATTAAATTCTCACTTAACCCGTGGTGTAACATTTTTATATAAAGTGTTTAATTTTTTCACTAAAATTTCATTTGATCACTTCACTTCATACAAAAAAAAGTAAAAAAATACTATACATGTTTACACAAACATAAATTAGATGGCGCTTACGTTCGATTACATTTCGGCATTAAGTCATCGCCTCGCCAACCTCTATCTCCTTCTTCGTTTTTTAAAATTTTCATGCAGTATTAGATATTTAAATTTATAAATTTCAGACTCCAGCTGCGGCATTATGTGCCCGTCACGCGGTAATAAGTCGTAGACAAATTATACGCTTAATAGATACTCCTATTACCATTGTATACATAAATACGTCGACTCTGCAATGAGTCACCGGGAGGGAACCGCTCTCATTTTTAACGTCATAATTTTGCATTTGAAACGGGATTGTATGTAAAGTGCACGTTTAACATTTCATGTTAATGTCCGCACTCTGCGCGTTTCTTTCGCCCTCCGCGCGGAATTTATTCATAGCGTTTTAATGTAGGTTAATATAGGTGATGATATTTATTTATGTGATGCTGATTCAAAGAAATTCTTATTAATTGGTTTCAAACCATGTATTTATTCAGTATTTAATTGAAGAGCTCTTCAAGAAGAGGAAAAACAGGTAGGTTTAATATTGATGGAGATAGAGTAGAACCCTGCAGAACACCTAAACAAATCGTATGAATTTGTGACTTCTTAAAATCTATATATTTTGCAAAACTTAAATTTTTAAGAAAAACTATTGTAATTGTCTTTTTGAATGACGAATGGTAATTGTTCTTGCTCCAGTTATTTTTAAAAGAATTGTATAACCTAAAATGCAATTTTCTATTTTATTAATTTTAATATAATTGATTACAATTTTATTTTTAGGTGGTGTATGTCAATTATTTAAGTTAAAATATGTAATCTCGCCACTTTTCAAAAGATTTCTAAAATTTAAATCCAATTCCTACTGTGCTTTTTTTAAATTATTTAAAAACTGAAATGCAAATTATTATTATTTCTTTTAAGCTTCAATACTAATGATTGTAATTTTGTTTTTATGTAACGTATGCCAGTTGTTTTAATAAAAATTTATTAACTTCTTCTGAAGTTATTTACTCAAAAACGATTTTTTAAAACACTTAAACCATATTTATGATTTTCAATCGATTGTAGCTTTGTTCTTAAGTAGCGCAAGTCAATTGTTTTAGTAAATATTCTTAAAAAATCATTATTTGTTAGAAAATTCAGAAAATCTAAACCCAATTCCTATTGTAGTTATTTTCTTTAGAATTGTTTAAAGTCTTAAATAACATTTTTCATTCTTAGAGTTTCAATATAATCGATTGTTATTCTGTTTCTAGATGACGTATGTCAATTGTTTTAGTAAAAATGTATAATCTAACCTATTTGTCAAAATATTCTAAAAAATTAAACGCAATTTCTGCTGTAATTATTATTTTTTAAAGTTTTATAAACCCTAAAATGCATTTTTGTATTCATTTCAATAGTATTGTTTATAATTTTGTTTCTACTTGTCTAAATTCAATTGTTTATAGTAAAATTTGTGAATATATTCTAAAAATTTAAAGCTAATTCCTGCTGTAGTTATTTTATTTTTGGAATTTTTCAAAGACTAAAATAACAGTTTTTATTCCTCCAGTTCCATAATGGATTCTTATTTGGATTTTAGTTGATGTATTTCAATTGTTTCAATAAAAATTTAAATCTTTACTGATTTTTAATATATTCTGAATATATACATTTAATTCCTGCTGTAGTTATTTTTCTAAAATGTTTTTAAACCTTAATTTGGCATTTTTCATTCTCCCAATTTCAAGCAAATGGCTTGTAATATTGTTCTGAGTTAACGTATGTTAATTGTTTTGATGAAAATATATAACCTCGCTATTTTTCAATAGATTTTAAATTTAAACCCAATTCCTGCAGAAGTTATTTGATTGGGATGGTTTGAAATCTGAAATAATATGTTTCAATTTTTCAGTTTTAATACAATTGTTTGTAATTTATTTCTAGATGACGTATATCAATTGTTTTGGAAAAATTGTATACCGTCATTATTTATCAATAAATTTTAAAGAAACATTTCTGTTCTAATCACTTTTGAAAGCTAAAATGACATTTTTTATTATTTCACAGCTTCGATATAAGTAATCGATTGTAATTTTAATTTTAGGAAGCGTAAGTAGGTTGTTTTTGTAGAAATTTATTACCAAACTATTTTTTATGAATTCTAAAAATTAGAACTTATTCCTTTTGTAGTTACTTTTTTCAGAATTATTTAAGCTCTGAAATGAAATTTTTCTATTTTTCAACTTATATATATAATCGATTGTAGCTTTGTTCTTAATTGGCACAAATCAATTGTTTTACTAAATATTTTTAAAAACATGAATTCTTAATATATTCTGACAATATAAAACCAGTTCCTGTCTATTTTTTTAAATTGTATATAGTCTGAAATAACAATTTTCAGTCTTCCAATTTTAATATAATCGATTATTATTCTGTTTCTACATATCATCTTTCAATTGTTTTAGCAAAAATGTAAAACCTCGCTGTTGAGATATTTAAAATTGAAACCCAATTTCTGCTGTAGTTTTAAAGTTTTAAAGGTTTCTAAACGCTAAAATGCAATTTTTTATTCATTTCAATATAATTGTTTATAATTTTGTTTCTAGGTAAGAAATGTCAATTGTCGTAGTATAAAATAATAACCACACTATTTTTTAATGAATTCTCAAAATTTAAACACAATTTCTTCTATAGCTATTTTATTTTTGGATTTTTTTAAAATTAATGAATGAAATAAAAATTTTCAATTTTGCTCAGTTTAAATATAATCAATTGTAGCTTTGTTCTTCTGTGGTGAAAATTAATTATTTTATTAAATATTTATAAAAATATTATTTGAAAATGAATTCTTTAAAATTTAAACCTAATTCCTTCTGCAATAATTTTTTTAGTGTAAGTATAAGATAACATTCTTATTCTTTCAGTTTCAACATAATCGATTTTATTATGTTTCTAGAAGACAATTGTCAATTGTTTTAGTAGAATTATATAACCTCACAATTTTTCAACAGAGTCTAAAAATTTAAACGCAATTGTTACAGTAGTTAGCTTTTTAAAGAAAAAATAAATTCTGATTTGACATTTTTTTTATTCTTTCAGTTTCAATAAAATCTATTGTAATTGTAATTTAAGGTAACGTGTGTCAATTGTTTTTGTATAAATTTTTAACCATACTATTTAATCAAGAATTTTTAAAATGTTAACCCTATTTCTGCTGTGGTTAATTTTTGGATCAAATTTTAAAACCTGAAATACAATTTTCCATTCTATTGTTTTCAATAAAATTGATTGTAATTTTATTTCTAGTTGGCGTACGTTAATTGTTTTAGTTAGTGTTTATAGCCTCAACATGTTTCAATAGATTTTGAAAATTTCAACCTAGTTCCTCTTGTAGTTATTTTATTTTTGGAATTTATTAAACTCTGAAAGGTCTTTTTTTTCTTCAGTCGCATAATCGATTGTAATTTTGTTTTCAGTTGATATGTATCAATTATTTTTGGTAATATTTATAACCACTATATTTGTTGATAAATTGTTAAAATGTAAACTATATTCCTTAGTTTTAAACTCTGAAACTCTGAATTGATATTTTTAATTTCTCTAGTCTCATTATAATCTATTGTAATTCGGTTTCTAGGTTACGTATGTCAATTGTTTGAGAAAAAACGTATAAAATCATTATTTCTTAATAAATTCTTAAACTTAAATAATTCTTAAACTAATTCCTGCTGTGGTTATTTTTTTAAATTATTTAAACCCTGAGGTGACATTTTTCATTTTTGCAGTTTTAATAAAATAGATTGTAATATCATTTTTAGGTGATGTATCTCAATTGTTGTGATAAAAAATATTTATGAATAAACTTTGAAAACATGAACCGAATTCCTGGCGTACTTAGTTTTTTTTTTTATTTTTAAATCCTCAATTGATCAATTATAATTGTGTTTTTAGGTGACGTATTTGAATTGTTTTAATAAGAATTCATAACTTTATCATTTATAAATAAATTCAGGTAATATAACCCCAATTTCTGCTGTAGTTATTGTCTTACAATAATTTTAAGTCATGAATAATAAAATGTATTAAAATCCTTTAGTTCGTTGTAGAAAATTAAATAATAATTTTAAAAATACGAAAACATTTCGTGAATCTACAACAATGAGTCTTACTAAGACTTAGTAAAACTCATTGTTGTAGATTCACGAAATGTTTTCGTATTTTTAAATTTATTATTTAAGTCATGAATTGACATGTTTTAAGTTTCAATCAAATCGATTTCAATTTGACTTTTAGGTGTGGTTATTGTTGATTATTTTGATAAAAAAAATATATAACCTCACTACTTGTCAATAGATTTTTAAAATATAAATCAAATTCTTGCTGTAGTATTGATTAAATGATTTTTTAAATCCTGAAATGAAATTTTTCATTCTTTCATTTTCGATATAATTTATTGTAAGTTTGTTTTTGAGTAACCTATTTCAATTTTTTTAGTAAAAATTTATAACAGTGCTCTGTTAATAATTTCTGCAAATTTAAACACAATTTCTGTTGTAGTTATTTCTTTGGGATCTTCTGACATTTTACATTCTCCCAGTTTCAACAAAATTGATTGTAATTTTGTTTTTAGGTGATGTGTGTCAATTATTTAAGTATAAATTTATAATTACACTATTTGTTAATGAATTCGAAAAATTCAAACCCAATTTCTGCTGTAGAAATAATCATCAAAAGCTCAAAATTCTATAATAAGGAACGTATCTTTGCACCGATTAAATACTTTTCAAATTAAATTAATTTAAAAGCATATTGAGAAGACGAAAAGCAGGTTAAAATATTAAAAAAAATCGTAAAAATTCATTTAGTCAAGAAATAATCTTTAAAAGCTTAACATTCCTTAATGAGAATCCCATCTTTGAAATATAGCCAAAAAAATTGATATCTATTAAATACTTTTCAAATTAAATGAATTTAAAATTCATATTATGAAAACAAAAAGCGCATTTATAGATTTATTTTTTTTTAATATTCCATCAGTCAGGAAATAATCTCTAAAAGCTCCAATTTTATTGAGAATGAATATATCTCTGACTTACAGTCAAAAACAATTGCTATCGCTTCAATATTTATCAAATTAAATGAATTTAATATTACACCACAGAAAAGATATGTGCGTCAGAAAATTACAACATCGTAAAAATTTACTCAGTCAGAAAAAAAAAATCCAAAAGCTCAAAATCTATTAAGAAAGAATGTATCTCAAATCGACTGCCAAAACAATTGCTATCGATTTAGTATTTATTAAATTAAATAGATTTATATTTATATCAAGAAAACTAAAAGTACGTTTAGAGATATAAAGATTTGCAATACTCCATTTAGTCAAAAAATTAACTTCCAAAGCTCAAAATTCATTAATAGAGAACGTATCTTAGAAATAGAGTCAAAACAATTGCTATCGATTAAATAGTTTTCAAATTAAATTAAATTTAAAATTTATATTAAGAAGACGAAAAGCGCGTTTTAGATTATAAAAATTCGTAAATATTCATTCAGTCAAGAAATAATCTCTAAAAGCTTCAAATCTATTGAGGAAGAATATATCTCTGATTTACCGTAAAAGCAATTGCTATTGATGTACTATTTAACAAATTAAATGAATTTAAAATTACCTCAAACGAAATGTGCGACTGAAAAATAAAAAAAATTCGTAAAAATTTACTGAGCCAAGAAAAAAAATTCAAAAGATCAGAATCTATTTAAAAAGAGTGTATCGGATATCAACCTTCAAAACAACTGCTATCGATTCAGTATTTATTAAATTAAATGAATTTAAAGTTATATCAAAGAAACGAAACGAAAGTTTCAATAAAATCAATTGTAATATTGTTTCTAGGTGACGTATGTCAATTGTTTTAGTGAAAATTTATAACCTCAACACTGGTCAATAGATTCTAAAAATTTAAACCAATTATTTTTTTAAAGTTTAACCCTGAATTGACAATTTTCTGTTTTTTCAGTTTCAATAAAATCGCTTGAAATATTTTTTCTAGGTGACGTATGTCAATTGTTTTAGTAAAATCTTATAACCTCAACATTTGTAAATAGAATCTAAAAATTTAAATCTAATTCTTATTGTAGTTATTTAAATTTCTCATCCCTGAATCGACAATTTTTGTTATTTCAGTTTTATTAAAATCGATTGTAATATTGTTTCTAGGTGATATATATCAATTGTTTTAGTAAAATTATATTACCTTAACACTTGTCAATAGATTCTAAAATTTTAAACTGAATTTTTGCTGTAGTTTTTTAATTTCTTTACTTTTTAAACGCTGAATTGACAATTTTTATTCTTTCAGTTATATTAAAATCGATTGTAATATTGTTTTCAGGTGACGTATATCAATTGTTTTAGTAAAATTATATAACCTCAATATTTGTTAATAGACTTAAAAAATTTAAAGTCAATTCTTTCTGTAGTTATTTATTTTTTTAAATTTTTAAACCCTGAATTGACAATTTTTGTTCTTCTAGTTTCAATAAAATCGATTGTAAATTTGTTTTTAGGTGACGTACGTCAATTGTTTTAGCAAAATTACATAACCTCAATACTTGTCAATAGAATCTAAAAATTAAAACTCAATTCTTGCTATAGTTATTTACTTTTTTAATTTTTAACAATTTTTGTTCTTTCAGTTTCATTAAAATCGATTGTAATATTAATTCTGGGTGACATCTGTCAATTTTTTTAGTACAATTTTATAAGCTCAACACTTGTTAATAGATTATAAAAATTTAAACTTAATTTTTATCGTAGTTATATAATTTTTTTAATTTTTAAGCCCTGAATTGACAATTTTTGTTTTTTCAGTTTCATTAAAATCTATTGTAGTTTTGTTACTAGGTGACGAATGTCATTGTTTTAGTGAAATTTTATAACCCCAATACTTGTCAATAGATTATACAAACATTAACCCAATTCTTGCTGTAGTAATTTATTTATTTTAATTTTCAAACCCTGAATTGACAATTTCTATTCTTCTAGTTTCAATAAAATCGATTGTAATTTTGTTTTTAGGTGATCTATGTCAATTGTTTTAGCAAAATTACATAACCTCAACACTTGTCAATAGAATCTAAAAATTTAAACTCAATTCTTGCTATAGTTATTTACTTTTTTAATTGTTAAACGCTGAATTGACAATTTTGTTCTTTCAGTTTCATTAAAATCGATTGTAATATTAATTCTGGGTGACATCTGTCAATTTTTTTAATACAATTTTATAAGCTCAACACTTGTTAATAGATTATAAAAATTTAAACTTAATTTTTATTGTAGTTATATATTTTTTTTAATTTTTAAACACTGAATTGACAATTTTTGTTGTTTCAGTTTCATTAAAATCTATTGTAGTTTTGTTACTAGGTGACGAATGTCAATTGTTTTGGTGAAATATTATAACGCCAACACTTGTCAATAGATTATAAAAACATTAACCCAATTCTTGCTGTAGTTATTTATTTATTTCAATTTTCAAACCCTGAATTGACAATTTTTATTCTACTAGTTTCAATAAAATCGATTGTAATTTTGTTTTTAGGTGACGTATGTCAATTGTTTTAGCAAAATTACATAACCTCAACATCTGTTAATAGATTCTGAAAATTTAAATCCAATTCTTGCTGTAATTAATTAAATTTTTTAACTTTTAAACCATCAATTGACAATTTTTGTTCTTTCGCTTTCAATCAAATCGATTGTATTATTGTTTCTAAGTGGCATATGTCAATTGTTCAGTAAAATTTTATAACTTCGATTCTGATACTCTTACATGTTACCAGCCACTGATTTTTACGCTACACCTCAACCTGCCAACACTCAGTTTCCTGAATAATTATCACACGTTTTATCTCGTAAACCGCTTTAACCGTTTGTCCGTTCCATCATTTCATTCACAAAACGAGATACCTACGGGAAGCTCATTGTTGCGCACTTTAATAACAGCCCGTGAGGTACGTATGTAATCCGGGACCATGATATCTGATCCGAAGGTATAAATCTTGAGCAAACAGGGAAGTCGAGGGCCCGATGATTTATCGCGTATTGTTCGCACCGTGAAGTTTTCCAAATCGTCGAGGGGATATCGATGCGTGCCACCTTACCTGCAACAAGAGGAGAAAAGTGTAACAACACAATTGGATCACGCCGTAAATCAAATACAATTTACTTGGCGAACGCTATGTTTAACATAGATTTATTGTTGATCGGTGTTTTATTATAATATTTATGCGCTCGGATAATTTCTGCGCTGTGTTGAAATTGTAGTATAAGGTGGAAATTAATTTTTGATAAAAATTGTAGGGTTAAATATTATAATCGAGAAAATTGTTTAGTTTATCATTGATTTGCATCAAGCTAGTTATTTTTAACCTTTAGAAAACTATTTGTTTATGCAGAATACATCGGTTAACTTACAATTTTTTTTTGATGGGAAATGTTTTTACATTTTTTGGGTTTTACTTATATAATTTAGATTATCTACTAAAATTCAATCAAATTTGCCTTTGTTCCTTTTTAGGAAATGTTTTTGACATTTGAGCTAAAATCCAAATTTTTATCAGACTTGAAGCAAATCAAGTCTTTCAGGTGAAATTTTTGGAGATGCCGCAAAGAGGTTTATCGTCTCCAAAAACCAAAAGGAAGGTGTAGTTTTTGGAGATACTGCAAAATGGTTTATCGTCTCCAAAAACCAAAAGTAGGGTGAAGTTTTTTCAAACGATAGACATTTTTGCAGCATCTCCACCTGAAAGATTTGATTCTAGGTCAAAAAAATTGCTTGAAGTCTGGTAAAAATTTTGGATTTTAGCTCTAGTATCAAAATCATTTCCTAAAAAGGAACAAACGCAAATTTGATTGGATTTTAATTTTTAGATCTTTTTAGTTAGTAGATAATCTAAATTCTATAAGCAAAACCTAGAAAATGTATGTATGTAAACATAGTGAGGCTTTTAGAATAGAGCTGTAAGGTCGGATTGAATTTAATAACAGGTGAGGTAATCCACACTTGAATTTATCGAGCCTCAATTACATAAAGCGTACGAGCTTACGGCTCTATTACAGTATTCTACCGGCGCGCTGAAAAGCGCTGATTTGAATACAATTTCAGAGTGTCCGTAGATCCTATGACGGAGAAGAAGACGACACCTGCGCTGAACAGATATACGACCACACCGTGACTTGCGCATTTGAATTCATAATTGGCATTCGGGCGGTGGTTCGCTTATCGGCGGTCGGAACGAAAATGTTGCAGGAAGAATTTTAATGGTAATTAGGCGTGCGCGAGCGCGGTTTTCAGCGGTGCTTTCAGCGCGAGCGCCATCATCTCAATATAAATTTTAATTAGGGACTTTTCGACCAGTTCGCCACCACCTGTGCGCGCGCGCGGGGGGAAAGGGCAACTGCGATGTTGGTTTTTTGATGGCTGTCCGATCAATTAATTAGCCTGATGTTCGGTGATTAATGTTCCCGAGCGTCAGCCGTTTGATGCGCGCTCTCGATGGATGTGTATTGCTTCAATCAACGTCGTTTATTCTTAAGAAGATTGCTTTAGATTATATTACTAATGTAACTACCTGTAAATCAATAACTTCAACATACTTAAAAACATTCCATAAACGCGTAATTGGCTATATTTTGTGTAAATGAACCTATATAACTACCCTGTGGTACCCCAGATTCTACAAAAATAATTTTCAAACTGTAATGCCTCAATTACGTTCGAACACATTCCAACGTGGAATATGAAATTATGATATTTATAAATATATTATAGTTGCGAAATTCCCCCCTTTATCCCCCCGTTTTCGCGGCGCTCACAGTTTGTTTTCGCTCGCACGACCGTACCGGCATAAATCACCGCGACTACAAGTATTGGTATCCGCCGTATATTGTAAGTGTGCTGCACTCTGACCCCCGAGGAGCTCTCCAACACAAACCAAGTCCAATCCAATCTTCCACATCAAACAAGAACAATGTCGGAGTCGAGGTACACGCACCAGCGGCGTCGCTTACACACCAACAACAACCGATTATTATTCTTAATGACATCTCTCGGCGCAAATAAACGAAGGGGGACGCGCGGCCCGCTGAATTCGCGAGGGCGGCCGTTCATCAAAAGCAAAAGCCGAAAACAATGATGGAATAAAATTTATATTTCAGCTCGTTATTTATAGTGCTAATAATTGGTTTTATGAATTTTCTGATAGACCAATGTTTTGTTTTTGATGAATAGAAGTTGTTGTTGTCTTTTCAGAGCAGAAAAACTTCTTTCTGCAGAAGCAACACTAACGGGCAGAGTACATAATATTTGTAAAATTATTTTTAATGTTGGATAAATATTTGCATCACATTTTCTGTATGCATCCAAAGCATTTTCTGGCAATTGTTCTTTTAATTCGTTTTTCTTTCGCCATTGTAATTTCCAAAATTCTAGTTCCGATTTAATTGCTATTGCACATGTTGCATTTTCAGGTAAAATTTTATTTAAATATGTTGCAACAGATTTTATGGTGACATCTAAATCTTCGTCAGTTGTTGTCAATAAAACACTAGGTATTATTGTGTTAAAATTGAATAAATTCATGGTGTCTTCATTAAATCTATATTGCAGATCCGCAATAATATTATCCAGGATAGGTAAATATATATTATATACAAATGAAATATGATTATTATCATTATCATTAATTATTATCATTAATTATTATCAAATATATATTAATTCGATAATAATCTTCGATAATAGGTTGATCCACATTTGGTCTGTTTCTCTGGTATTTAGTAATTCTAGGTTTCGACATTTCAATTTGCAATTCGTTTAAAATATTTATTGCATCATTATAAATTGATTTGAACGATGTGGCAGCATTCTTTCTTTTATTTGATAAAACATCAATAAGGTTATTTATCAAATTATTAGCATAAGATTTGTCCATTGATTTGGTTTGTAATAACCTACTCAAAGTTACCGTATGGCTAAAAATATCAGACAAAGAGCATAGCGTAACAGAGAAAATTGGGGTACTAATTGAATTCTTTGGCAATTCTGCTTTATTAGAAGATTAATTCCAATGACTCCAAAATGTTTAAAAAGCATGTTTTAAATTTTATTAAAGAATCATGTCGTTCGGACCATCTAAATAAATAAATAAGGATGAATTATTCACAGCCTTTATCACATTGTGTCGTTTGGACGAGGCATTAAAAAATGAAATTACTGCTTTAATAGTACCAATAGCATTACGAGTACTACAACTAAAAATTTTACATAGGCTTATTCCAAAAATTTAAGTAAAGGTTACCATTTGAATTTTGAATATGTTTCTTGCGAATTTAGAAAGTTTTAAATCATTGGCAATAGTTTTTATATTTTTTATCGTAGAAACAATAACTGGAAAAATTCTAAAATTACTAATTTTACAATTTTGAGTTTTTGTGTATTTTAGAAATTTTGAAGTCGATTGGAATTGTTTTTATATTTGTTCATGCTGCCAAAATCTTGAGAAAATTCTTTAAAAGTAAAGCTATTAACTCATTGGATTTTTCCAAAAATAATAATTGGAGGTATTACTAAAATTAAAGTTTTGAATATGTTTTTAATGGATTTGGAAAGGTTTAAGTCGTTGGCAATTGTGTTTTTTTCATATTAATAAAATATCTGGAAATTTTTCTAAAAGTAAGGCTGTTATCACAAACTAAATAGAGGGATTACAAGAGCGCTAAAATTGAAAATTTGTGTATGTTTTATTGGTGATTGTTTTTATATTTTTTATATCGCCAAAATCTTGAGAAGAAAACTAGGAGGCGTCTAAAATAACTAAAATTGGAATTTTGAATATGTTTTTGATGGATTTGCAAAGTTTCAATCGTCGTTGGCAATTGTTTTTATGTTTTTTCTACGTCTCTAAAGTCATTGGCAATTGTTTTTCATATTTTTCCACCTCTCCAAAATATTTAGAAAATTTTCAAAAACAAGGCTGTAATCACATTTAATTATCGCTAAAGGTATAAATGGGAATTGAAATTTTGGATATATTTTGGTGGATTTGCAAATTTTCAGGTCGTTGGTAATTTTATATTTTTTCTACGTCGCCAAAAACTTTAAAAATTCTCTAAAAATAAAGCTATTATCACGTTGGATTGTCCCAAAAAACGTAAAGTAAAGTTAGAATTTTAAATAAGATTTTGGTTGATTTTGAAAGTTTCAAGTTGTTGGCAATTGTTTTTTTCGTCTCCAAAATATTTAGACAATTTTCCAAAAAAAAGCTGTAATCACATTTGATTATCCAAAAAACTATAACTTGTGGAATTACAAAATAACTAAAATTGGAATTTTGAATATGTTTTTTTATGGATTTGAAAAGTTGTACATTGTTTTTATGTTTTTTTCACGATTCCAAAATATTTAGAAAATTTTCCAAAAGTAAAGCAATTTTTACATTAGTTTATTTCAAAGTTTCAGATCGTTGGTAATTTTATATTTTTTCTACGTCGCCAAAAACTTTAAAAATTCTCTAAAAATAAAGCTATTATCACGTTGGATTATCCCAAAAAACGTAAAGTTAGAATTTTAAATAAGATTTTGGTTGATTTTGAAAGTTTCAAGTTGTTGGCAATTGTTTTTTTCGTCTCCAAAATATTTAGACAATTTTCCAAAAAAAAGCTGTAGTCACATTTGATTATTCAAAAAACTATAACTTGTGGAATTACAAAATAACTAAAATTGGAATTTTGAATATGTTTTTTTATGAATTTGAAAAGTTGTAAATTCTTTTTATGTTTTTTTCACGATTCCAAAATATTTAGAAAATTTTCCAAAAGTAAAGCAATTTTTACATTAGCTTATTCCAAAAATAATAACTGAAGGGATTTAAACATTTAAACTTTGAATATATTTTGGAGAATTTAGAAAGTTTTAAGTCGTTGACAATTGTTTTTATATTTTTACCACTTCGCGAAAATCTGTAAACAATTCTCCAAAAATAAAGCCATTATCACGTTGAATTATGCCAAAAACCGAAAGGGTTTTAGAATTACTAAAATTAGAATGGTGAACAAGTTTTTGATGGATTTTGAAAGTTTGGTCTTTAGTAATTGTTTTATACAGGGGGTGAGTTTTTATAGATGCTCTCTATGGAGATCTCGGAAACTATAAGAGGTAGAAAAACGATTAAATGGGGAAAGAAGCGAAGATTTACTAGATGATTAAAATTCCAATTTCAAAGTTTTCAAAAAAAGGCAAGGGTAACTAGATATAAAAAAATAAAAAAATGTCAATTTTTTAAAATCAATATATCTCGGTTATTATAACAGATAGGAAAAAACTGTAACAGACAAATATTGCTATTATTATAAACAACTGCAATTGTTTTATTTTCATCTTTTTCATTTTTTATTTATAATAAAACTTAAAATAACTATAACTCACTTATTTTTAGAAATAATTGTGTCGTATGTGATACTGGATTAAAGAGAAAAAAATAATCTATATAAATAAACTATGGTTTCTATTTAAATAAATGTAAGTTTGCGTCATATCATCATTCTGAATATATTTTATTAATCTGCATAAAATTATAGAAAACTTTATCTTTTACAGTTTTTGTATATCTGTTATATACAAATATTGTTGTTGTTGTCTTCTGAATTATGGCAGAGTAATTGACTTTATAAGACAGAGTAAAGTTGGTGTTAATAAAAAAATAAAAAAAGTACCTGAGAAATGTGGAGAATTCGTTGGATATCTTACAAAGCATGGTTGAAAATCCTCAAATATCTGTTCGAAAATGTGCCAAGAGTTTAGGATTGTTGAAGTTAACAGTGTATAAGGTACTAGCGGCGAATAAGTTTAAAGCATTTAAAGCAAGATATGTTCAGACATTGCAAGAACATTATTATAACAATCGTTCTGAATTTTGTCTCATGGTACAAGGTGAAATAGAAATTGATAGAACATTTCCTAAGAAGATTATTTTCTGGTCAACAGAAAATCCAACATTCCGAATTATCTACAAAAATCAATATTCTCGAAAAATAAATGTTTGGTGTGGAATTTTGAACATAAAATATTATAGTGCCATACATATTTCAGCAGAGTTTAAATTCAGAAAGATATTTAGAATTTTTAAATATGGAATTGGAAAATAAATTTAACATGTTACCTTTGGCTACAAGAAATTTTCTTTCTTTTATGCATATACCATATACCATAGTGCTTATATCGTAGTTGAATATTTAAATGAACAATTTAATGAGAAATGGATTGGAAGACATTCAAGATTTCCATGGCCTGCTTGCATTTTGGAAATTTAGAGGATTTGGGAAATAAAATTAGAAATATTTCAATATTTTTAATCAGAGATATTAACAGAAGAACAAATTTATGTATCCCCTTGCATTGAGTGATTTCATCTTCGTTTTTGGGAAACGAAAACACACTTTCACGTTGCCCACCACTGTAGTTACCCCTACAGTTAGAAAAACAACACTTTATCACCATTTTCGTTCTGTTTTAATTCAAATTTTCAAAGCAATAAGAAAGCGAAAGGTGGCCCGCTTTTGGCGGGACAGTCCCGATTTTTAATAATTTGTCCCGAGTCCCGCGGCTTTTAAAAAAAATCTCGATTTTTGTTGGAAAGAATGCACAAGCTAGTAAAGTGCGGCATAACGGCAAGGGAATATTCTGGTTTCGACGGCCATATATGAGGCCAGGATATGAGTTTTATATTATTTTTGTTAGTTTTATAATCTTAAACTTTAATTCATTCACATTTCATGACCTTTTAAACAACGATAACAATCTACTAAAAAAAAATACTCAAATGAAAAATATATGTCGTCCCGCTTTAGCAATGTTAAAATCTGGTCACCTTAACTAAGCACCATGAAAATACGAATGTTTTCGCTATCTCCCGCTTGGTAGGGCGGAACCATATATTTACCTACTTATAAAAAAAAATTCTTAGGGGGGTAATTACCCAAATTCTAGAAAAATTTAATTTATAGTTTTGCTATATATTTGATCTCTGTATGCTGTGAATTTGCAATCTCCGATCACGAACCGTAATAAGTTATAAAGTAAATTTTACGTAATTACCAAACATCATTTCACGAACCACCAAAGGAGCCGGTTACGAAACCGGGCTGATTAATAGGAGAGCAAAGCCGCCGCCGCCACAGTGGATCATTGTTCGGTTTTGCAAACGGCCATTAAAATATAATTTAGGAAGTAAGGTTAGCATTTCACTCCGAAAGGATATCGTTATGCAAAAGTACGTAATCATAGTGGAAAGTTTATATATATATTGTATAACGTAATGATGAGCGAAATATAATATTTCGTTGAGGGGAAAAATGTCGCGGGCAGTTAGCCGGGTGAAATATGGTAAAATTAATGAGCACGACATCGAGCCGGTATCGGGTTTGAGGCCGAGAGCATAGCGGAGACTATCAGCACTTCAATAAAGAAAACACGGGTTTTATCTTTTAACGTTCGGGGCCGAGTCGGGCCCAGTTAGCGAATGTATAAATCGTGCACGGGAAGGGGGCCGGTTGTTACCGCCGCCGCATTACCGACTTCAGGTGATGGAATTTCGGAGTCGCTCGGTATAGACATACCTAAGGTATAATAACCCCCGCAGTCGGTAGCTGCGATAAGTGGCATCCCGTGTTAGTGCTGAACACGTACGTTCATTATTATAACGTGAAAAAAAGCTGCCCTCCCTCGGATTATAGGCTCGCATTGCCGAGATCATTCGGATCATTTTTACCCATTATGTTTTTTTTTTTATCATGCGACTCCTGTTTCTGAGTTGAATTTTTTTCTCTCTTTTCTTTTTCTGTTGGACGCAAAAATTTTTAAATTATAAAACTCCTATCTAATTATTAATATCACCTTCAATGAACTTTATCCTGTATCACATACCATATTTAATCTACCATTCGTCAACCATAAATATCATCTAATAATTGACATTCGTTAACTGTAAACTATTAACTATCCACTGACAACTATCTATGATAGACTTAACAAATAACTTCCATTCGACATCTATCTTCTATTTACTGTAATCTATCAACTGTAAATTATAAATATCTTTTGTCATTTGTAAATTGTCATCTCTTAGTCAACAGTCTTAGTCAACATCTAGTTTTGTTTTATTTTATTTTCAACGATCTTTCTTTCTGCCATCTAATATGCATTGCCAATATCTATTATATATTGTTTGTCATCTATCATCTATAATTTCTTGACAATAATTATAGGTACTCAGTTGATGATAGGTCAACTGAGTATTAAAGTTCCTCAACTACAATCTGTTGGTCAATTATTGTCTGTTAAATTTGAACTATTGGCACATGTCAAATACCAATTTGTTATCAATCATCTATTATATCGTATCATCTATCAACTACACATGTCATTTGACATGTCTTAATTGTCAACTGTAGTCTATTAGTCAACATTTTTTAAATTTAAAACATTTTTAAACTGTAGAGTGTTCATTATAATAATAACTAAGCTAATTATTTAACTGTCAATTGTCAGCAGTTGAATTTTAACTGTCAGCTGTCAACTGCTTACTATCTACTGTCAACTGTGTGTACAATTGTACCATTCCAACTATCTACTTTTATTCATCATCTGTCAACAACATATGCCATTTTTCATCTGAAATCTATCATTTCTCATTTGTTATTTTAGTTTAGTTTAGTGGAATCGTATCTATTTTTTCTTGTAGTTCCTAATCTTAAGACTACTGCCATTAGTCGTCTGGCATTTTTAAAGGAACATCTATTTCCTTTCATCGGATAATTGTTACTTGTCATAAACTGTCATCTATCAACTGTCACGTTCCAAGAATTAACTATAATCTAACATTTCTGAACTGTCCTCTATCAAATACCAAATGCGAAATGTCAACTGTTATTTGTCAACTGTCAATTATCAACTTCTAAATGGCAAATGTGAAATTTCAAATGCCAAATGTCAAATTGTACGCTTAATTAAATTATCACTTAACCCGTAGTGAAACAGTTTTATGTTAATTAACCTTAATTAGAAATTAACTGTCGTTTGTTATCTGTATTTAAATTTTGTATATGTATTTACAAAAAAGTTTACTGTCACGTTTCAAGAATTATCTTTAAACTATCATTTGTGAACTGTCACCTGTCAACAACTAAATGTCAAATATCATTTTTTTAACTGCCAATTATCAACTGCTAAATGGAAAATGTGATATATCGAATGTCAAATGACAAATGTCGAATGTTGAATGTCACGTCGTGTGTTATCTGTATTCAGATTTTTTTTAGTTATGTTACAAAAAATTGACTAGCCACTGTCACGTTTTAAGATTTACCTATAATCTATCATTATCAACTGCTAAATGTCAAATGTCATTTGTCAGCTGTGAATTAACAACTGCTAAATGTCAAATATTAAATGTCAAATGTTCAATGTCAAATATCAAATGTTCAATGTCAAATGTCAAATTTCAAATGTTAATTGGCGAATTTCAGTAGATTATTTTTACTTATGTTTATGTATTAGTAAAAATATAGACTATCTACTGTAATGTTTTAAGAATTACATCAATCATTTCTGAATTCTCACCTATCAACTACTAAATGGCAAATGTCATTTGTCAACTCTCGATTATCAACTGCTAAATATCATTTGCCAACTCTCAGTTATCAACTGCTAAACGGCAAATGTTAGATGTTATATATCAAATGTCAAATCCCAAATGTCACATATTAAATTTCAATGCCAAGTGTCAAATGTTGAATGTCAAATGTCGATTATCAAATGTCAAATGTAAAATATCAAATCCAATTATCCAATTCCAAATGTCAAATATCAAAATTCAATGTCAAGTGTCAAATGTCAAATATCAAATGTCGATTGCCACATTGCCGAATTTCAAATGTTAAATGTTCAATGTCAAATATCAAATGTCAATAGAAATTATCTGTTAAATAGTCATTTATTTCCTTTCAATAGAATTACCGATTAAATACCAATTGCGAAATATAATTTGTCAATTTTCAACTGCTAAATGGTAAATGTCAGGTGGCGAATGTCAACTGTAAAATGTAAATTATTAAGTGTCATTTGTCAACTGTCAAGTGTAAACTATTAAATGCCAAATGTTGAATTTAAATTGCAAAATGTCAAATGTAAAATATCAAATGCCTAATTCCAAATGTCGAATATCAAAGTGTCAAATGTCAAATATCAAATGTCGATAGCCACATGTCAATTGTAAAAAATGCCGAATATCAAATGTCATATGTTCAATGTCAAATATCAAATGTCAATAGAAATTAACTGTTAAAAAGTAATTAATTTCCTTTCATTAATTAATAGTTACTTGTCATAAACTGTCATCTATCAACTGTCATGTTTCAAGAATTACCAATAATCTATCATTTCTGAACTGTCATCTTTTAAATACCAAATGCGAAATGTCAACTGTCATTTGTCAATTGTCAAATGCTAAATGGCAAATGTCAGGTGTCGAATGTCAACTGTAAAATGTCAATTATCAAATGTCATTTGTCGACTGTCAAGTTTAAACTATTAAATGTCAAATGTTGAATTTAAATTGTAAAATGTCAAATGTCCAATGTCAAATACCTAATAGCAAATGATAAACGTCGAATGTCAATAGAAATTAACAGTTAAAAAGTAATTCATTTCTTTTTATTAGTTAATAGTTACTTGTCATAAACTGTCATCTATCAACTCTCATGTTTCAAGAATTATCTATAATCTATAATTTCTGAATTGTCATATATTAAAGACCAAATGTGAAATATGGCAAATGTCAGGTGTCGAGTGTCAATTGTAAAATGTCAATTACCAAATGTCATTTGTTAATTGTCAATTATGAACTTCTAAATGGCAAATGTCGAATTTAAATTGTAAAATGTCAAATGTCCAATGTGAAATATCAAATAGCAAATGTTAAATGTCGAATATCAATAGAAATGAATTGTTAAATAGTCATTTATTTCCTTTCATTAGGTAATGGTTACTTGTCATAAAATGTCATCTAACAACTGTCACATTTCAAGAATTACCTAATATCTATCATTTCTGAACTGTCATTAAATACTAAATGCAATATGTCAACTGTCATTTGTCAATTGTCAACTGCTAAATGGTGAATGTCAGGTGTCGAGTGTCAATTGTAAAATGTCAATTACCAAATGTCAATTGTCAATTATGAACTTCTAAATGGCAAATGTCGAATTTAAATTGTAAAATGTCAAATGTCCAATGTGAAATATCAAATAGCAAATGTTAAATGTCGAATATCAATAGAAATGAATTGTTAAATAGTCATGTATTTCCTTTCATTAGGTAATGGTTACTTGTCATAAAATGTCATCTAACAACTGTCACATTTCAAGAATTACCTATAATCTATCATTTCCGAACTGTCATCTATCAAATACCAAATGCGAAATGTCAACTGTCATCTATCAACTGTCAATTATGAACTGCTAAATGGCAAATGTTAAATATCAAATGTCAATTCTAAAGTGTCAAATGTCAACTACCAAATGTCAAATGTCATTTGTCAACTGTCAATTATTAACTGCTAAATGGCAAACATCAAATGTCAAATTTCATTTATCAAATGTCAATTATTAACTGTTACATGGCAAATGTCAAATGTTAAATGTCAAATGTCAAATTTCAAGTGTCAAATGTTGAATGTTGAATATCGAATGTCGAATGTCGAATATCAAATATGAAATGTCGAATTTCAGTAGAAATTAACTGTTAACTACACATGTCATTTGTTATCTGTATTCAGATTATTTTTGAGTTATGTATATGTATTTACAAAAAAAATTGATTATCAACTGTCACTTTTCCAGAATGTTAATCTATCATTAATGAACTGTCACCTAACAACTACTAAAAGTCAAATAGCATTTGTCGGCTGCTAAATGGCAAATGTCAAATCTCAGATGTCAAATGTCAAATATCAAATTTCAATGTCAAATATCAAATTTTAAATATCGAATTTCAATATTAAATGTGAAATATCAAAAGACATTAATTGTTAACTGCACATAACATTTGTTATCTGTATTCCGATTATTTTTAGTTATGTATGTTATGTATATGTATTTACTAAAAAATAATCTATCATTTGTGAACTATCATCTATCAACTGCAAAATGTCAAATATCAAATGTCAAATGTCACACGTCGAATGTCAAATTTCAAATGTTTATTGTCGAATGTCACTAGAAATGAACTGTTAACTAACATGTCATTTGTTATCTCTATTCAGGTTTTTTTGTGGTAATGTATATGTATTTTCAGAAAAATTTACTATCAGCTATCAATAATCTGTGTATACTGTGACCTATCGACTACCAAATGTCATTTGTCAACTGTCAACTGCTAATTGGCAAATGTTAAATATTGAATGTCAAATGTCAAATCACAAATGTGAAATTTTAAATATCAAATGTCGACTATCAAATCTCAAATGTCATTTGTTAACTGTCAATTATGAACTGTTAAATAGCAAATATCAAGTGCCGAATGTCAATTGTAAAATATCAAATGTCAAACATCAAATGTCGATTGTCAAATGTCACATGTAAAAATGCCGAATTTCAAATGTCAAATATCAAATCTAGTTTTAATTTACTTGTTTGTTTTTATAATATTTTTACATTCCTGTGAACATTGTACTATCATATTACCCGTTGATAAATAAATAAATAAATAATCTATTATTTGTGAACTGTCACGTATCAACTACAAAATGTCAAATGTCATTTGTCAACTGTCAATTATCAACTGCTCTATGACAATTGTCAAATGTTGACTGCCAAATGTCAATCGATACTTGACATTTGACACTTGATATTTGACAGTTGACATTTGTGATTTATCATTTAACATTTAAAATTTAATATTAGACATAAGACATTAGTGATTTGACATTTGACATTTGAAATTAAAAATGTAAATAACATTTGATATTTTTTAGTTGATAGATATCAGTTCAGAAATAATAGATTATAGATAATTCTTGAAACGTGACAGTTGATAGATAACATTTTATGACAAGCAAATAAACATGCCAGATGACTAATGGCAGTAAACAAGAATTACAGGAAGAAATAAATAAGATTCACTTGATTATTGACAAATCAGAGATGACAGTTTACAGATGATAAATGACATATGTAGTTGACAGATGATAGATGTCTTGATAAGCAATAAATAAAAGTTGATCGTTCACATGGGAAAATTCACATAGTTGTCAGTAGATAGTAGACAGTTGACCGATGACAGTTAAAATTTGGCAATTGAATAATTAGCTGTTTTTTGATACATTCAGTAGTTGATATATTATAGATTACAATTAACACTCTATAGTTAATAGATGTAATAAAAAAATTACAACTGTAAAAATTGTGTTGGTTAATACACAACAGTTAACAACTAAGAAAAGACAAATGACATGTTCTGTTGATAAATGATACACAACAAATTAAAATTGATAGATGTTTAGAGGTTAATTAAATGTTTCACCACGGGTTAAGTGAAAATTTAATTCATCGAATTAATAGATGAATTGAAAATTGATAGACAATAATTGATAAACAGGTTGTAGTTGATGAATGTCAGTTCTCAGTTTATAAATGATAGTTTATTGATGACAAACGACATATAACAGATGACAAATATACAGGGTGTCCCGTTAATGCGGGGAAATGGCTGAACCATAGATTCTTGGGGTCAAAATATGACGATTTAACGCAATTTATCTATATCCAAAAATTTACGGTTAAGCCGGAATTTGGCTTCAAAGTTTCAAATTTTTTTATTTCTTTTGTTTATAACAATTGAACGCTTTATTTGATTTGAATGAAATTTATTATTAATAAGTACCATAATATCATACATCATTTCAGTTATTGTGGTCATTAGTGATTGACAGGAAGTATAAAAACAGTAGTACCACCACGTAAAAACTAAAATATTTTTTTTATTGGTGCATTCAATAAAATCCAAAAAAATCTACTTGAAAGGGCATTAGATTTAAAAACTTTTTTGACTCTTACTAGTTTTTGATATCTTGTACGGTTTTTGCACAAAAAATAAAATATAAATATATTATACTCATTATGCACTCATTAATAAGTAAATAAACTTACTCAATTGAATAAAAATTAAATAATATCAATTAATAAAATAAATCAAAACAACATCTAACACTTTTCAAACAATTTTCTTTGCAAAATCCTAATACAAACAAGATATCTGTTTGTTCCAAATATGAATATTTATAAACTATAATAAAGTTAAAAATTAATTGTTAAAAGACACTAAATAATTATTATTATACATAATATACTTTTTTTAAACAAAGACGGCCAAGAAAAACATTTATTTTCGATTCGATGAAAAACTAGATTTTGTTTTTATTAGATAAAAAATATATATTTTATTTTTTTGTGGGAAAACCGTAAAAAATATCAAATATTATTAAGAGATGAAAAAGTTTTTAAATTAAATGTTCTTTCAAGCAGTATTTTTTTAGTTTTTATTAGATCCACCAATAAAAAAATATTTTAGTTTTTAAGTGGTGGTACTACTGTTTCCTATACTTCTTGTTAACCAATAATAGTCATAATAACTGAAATGATGTATTATATTATGATAGTTATTAACAATAAATTTCATTCAAATCAAATGAAGCGTTCAATTGTTATAAACAAAAGAAATAAAAAAAAAAATGTAAATTTGAAGCCAAATTCCGGCTTAACCGTAAATTTTTGGATATAGATAAGTTGCGTTAAATCGTCATATTTTGACCTCAGGAATCTATGGTCCAGCCATTTCCCCGCATTAACGGGACACCCTGTATATTTATGGTTGATATTAGACGACAGAGACACAAAACTAGATGTTTTTAGGCTGTTAACTAAGAGATGATAATTTGCAAATAGCAAAGGATATCTACAGTTGATAAATGACAGATTACAGTAAATAGAAGATAGATATGAAATAAATGATTGGGAATGCATTTGAAAATGAATGGTTTAAAATCTATCATTGATTGTTGACAGCTAATAGTTTACAGTTAACGAATGTCAATTGTTAGATGATATTCATAGTTGACAAATGGCAGAATAAAAATGGTATGCGACAAAGGATAAAGTTAATAATACTTATAGTTGATGACAGATAACTGAAACTTAAAAAAACTAGAACCATAAGTAAAAGCAGGAATTTTAGAAATTGAAAAATTAGGAAACAAAAAAGTATGTAACAAATGAAACATAGCGGTTGATCAATGATAATTGAATGATGACAGATAACACAATAGTTGACATATGTCAGATGTTTAACGTCAACCGAAAGTCATTTAATGCGATTACACGTATAAAATTAATTTACTTTTTAACAAACAATAATTTCAAGATGATAATGGCGATGTCTATGTCATGACAAAAAACAATAGACATGTGACAAATGCCATCATCTGCCATTTGTCATTGATGGTTGACAAATTATATTTGACAGATAACAAATGGAATATTTTACTTGTTAGTTGATAGAAATTAGAGGGCAGTTGATAAATGACACCTTACAGATGACATAGTATAAACGACAGATGATTAATAGTTGCAACGCCAAAAAATGACAGATAGTAAATATTAGATGATAAATGGTAAATTTCTAAAATAATCTAGGAGTAGTTTGGGAAATATGCACTTTGTGAGGGGAATTGTTGACGCGATGGTAAGAAATTGGGAGCTGTGATTTGTGGGGATTGATTTTAATGCGCTATTTTGAAAACCATCGTTGAAGTCAATAAGCTCTTGGAGGGATTTAAGGGCTTTTGGTAGTGTAAGAAATATTTGGATGGATTAAAGTAAAGAGGATCGCGGTTGTAGACATCGGCACAAAAAATGTTATATAACAAAGGTGTCAGAGGAGAGCCTTGAGGTAATACTTGTTCGGGAGTAAAGGAAGAAGAAAATGAATTGTAAATTTTGACTTTTAAGGATCTATTAAAGAGGACTTGTTTAATAATGAAAATGATATGAGGAGGTATCTTCCTTTAGGAGGTGGAACTTGTATAATAAACCTTAGTACCAGGCTGTCAAACGTTAAAATAATCTAGGAGTAAAACATGAGTTTAACAATTAATAAACGATAATTTCGAGATGACAGATGACAAATGGTATGTGACAGATGACAGATGGTTATAGATGACAGATGATACACAGCACATAGAATAGGACAAACAGTAGTTGATAGATTTTTCTGTTTCTAAAATATCATAACAATTTTGAATATTATCCATGTAACAGATTCTTAAAATCTAGTAGACATATGATACCTGAACTTTCTCATAAAAATCTTTGTACTTATCTTTAGAAAAAATAGTTAACAAAGACTTGAATGTTCTAGTTACGGTTGAACATTCAATAAATCAACCTTACACGCCGTGATCCACAATGCAATTGTTTACATTGGTTGCAGAAACGAGAAATGTTTTATGATAATGTCAGTGGAAATAATTAATTTTACCACGGCATGGATACCCTTGAGTGCAATTGCAACAATTAATAACGTGAGCGAAAACAATATAATTCTTACACATCTCAATTTACGGTGTTAACAAGATGTTTGAGAAAATAAAGCGCGTGTGACCTTTTCTGGTCTGACATTTGAGCGCGGTGTGCGAGCGTAATTAAGATATTCCCGCGATTCATCATTTATGTGCTTAAATTAAGCGTGTAAAAGTTCATTATCATCTCGTACGATATTTGTTTGCGACATTGCTTGATCTACTCACATAACTAGGTACGAACCGCGACCAGGTAATAACATAAACTGGATAGAGACTGAACGTCCGATGTCTGGTAAACGCTGGCACGGCGACATTAGCAGCAATATCGCTTTACAAATCCTTATAATCCCCTCAGATCGCCGATACTCCATTTAAAGTCAAACTTCTGCGGCATATCATTTCACGAGATGCGATCTATCCAGCGAGCGGCGAGAGAGGCAGCGAGACGCGGCGGACAGGAGTGCGAAAGAGACGGCCGCCACCGCCGACAATATCTTATTGCAGTCAGTTTTGTAATTGAATGTCTTTGGAGTCGAGCTTCTGGCTGTCATGTCCTTGTCGGGGCTCTTTACTGTCCGCTCGATGATTTTAATAAGGACACCACTAATCATTCCAAAGACCATCACGAAATATTTACAACGTCGCCAGATGTGTATGTATGTATGAATGCCCTCTGCGCCGTTGTCAGAACAGATCGGAAAACTAGATTGGCTCCGGCCCAGGAATGCCGCCTTCTTATTATTATTTCGATAAAAGAAAGAAAAAAGAAACGAGAGCATTGTATTTGCATTTGTGTAACACCCATTAAACTTCACTGCGGCCGCGGCGAAAACGGGAAGAAGTGAAGGAAGAACAAAAAACCCGATTATTCAAATCGATACCGAAAATATTTCACCTTTCAACGGACGCGTGATGAAATCTAAAACAAGGGTCTGAAATATACACATAAATCTACTACTGCTACACCTCCTCTGTCGCTTTGTAAATTAATTCCGAAGGTTTCCCAGGAATAGAAATGATCTCGTTGTTTTCGACCAGTCTTCTAGGACTCCTCGGACACACGGAACATATTTTGCATGTCTCTTCAAGTTAGGTTAAACCAATTATTACAATGAAATTTGTTGTTCAAAACCATATGGATGCAGATCAAAATCATCATTTTTTACTACGCAAAAAACTCGTTTCTAGATAGTTTTTTGATTAACCTAAGAATAAAAGAATTTTTTAATATGCACAGATTAACTTATTTGAATAATGAATTATCACCCGAGATCATTTAAAATCGTTCAATTGTTTAAGATTATTCAAAATCAAACGAGATCTTTCAATGTCATTCAAGATCATTTGTTCAATATCATTTGAGATCATTTAAGATCGTTCAAGACCATTCGAGATCGTTTTAAATTGTTCAAGATTATTCGAGATCAATCGAGGTCGTTCAGAATCATTCAAGATCATTTGAGACTATTTGAGATCATCCACAACCGTTCAAGATAGTTTAAGATAATTGAAAATTATCACACATTATTAAAGCTTATTCGAGATCATTAATCTCTCGAAATCGTTCAAGATCTTATAAGATCACTCGAGATCATTCAACATGATATAATATCGTTCAAGATCATTCCAGATTATTAAAGATCATTTAAGATTATTCAAAATCAAAAGCAATTGAATTCGTTCAAGATCAATCAAGATCATTAGAGATCGTTCAGAATCATCCGACATAATTCAAAATCATTCAATATTACTCAAAATTGTTCCAGATCATTCGACACTGTTCGAAATCAGATTATTATAGATCGTTTAAAATGTTTGTAATTGTCTAGAATCATTTAAGATCATCCGAGATTATTTAAGATTATTTGAAATCGTCTTATTGTTTAAGATTATTCAAAATCATTCAAGATCATCCGCGATTGTTCAATGTCATTTGAGATCATTCAAGATCGTCCAAGACCATTCGAGATCGTTTGAAATTGTTTAAGATTATTCGAGATCAATTTAAGTCATTGAGAACCATTCAAGATCATTTGGGATTTTTCGAGATCATTTTCAAAACCGTTCAAGATCAAGATCGTTCAAAAACATTAGAGATCGTTTGAAATCATTAAACATCTCTCAAAATCATTCAAGGTCACTCAAGGTCATTCAACATCGTTCAAGATCGTTCAAGAACATTCCAGGTCATTCAATATCTTTTACGAACGTTTAGGATTATTTAAAATCATTCGAGTTCATTCAAGATCATTCAAGATTTTTCAACATCCTTCAAGATCGTTCAAGATTATTTGACACAGTTCAAGAGAAAACTTGCGATCGTTCGGAATCATTGAAGATAATTCGAGATTATTCAAAAATATTCGAGATGTTTAAATCGTTTGAGATTATTAAAAATTAATCGAGATCGTTTAATATCATTCAAGATCATTCGCAATCGTTCAATACCATTTGAGATCATTCAAGATCGTTCAAGACCATTCGAGATGGTTTGAAATTGTTCAAGATTATTCGAAATCAATCGAGGTCGTTCAGAATCATTCAAGATCATTCGGGATTGTTCGAGATTTTTCGAGATCATTTACAAAACCGTTCGTAGAGATCGTTTAAAATCATCAAAGATCTCTCAAAATCATTCAAGATCGTTCAAGATCACTAAGATCATTCAACATCATTCAAGATCGTTCAAGATCATTCCAGGTCATTAAAGATTATTTACGAACGTTTAGGATTATTTAGTCATTCGAGTTCATTGAAGATCACTCAAGATTACTCAACATCATTTAAGATCGTTCAAGGTCATTCCAGGTCATTCGAGGTCATTTACGAATGTTTAGGATTATTTAAAATCATTCATGATCAGAATATTGGAGATCGTTTAAGATAATTAAAGTAAATTTGTGTTCAAAGTAATTCAAGATTATTCGAGATCGTTTAATCGTTCAAGATTATTCAAAATCATTCGAGATGGTTCGATATCATTCTAGATCAATCATGTTCGTTCAAGATCATTCGCGATCGTTCAATACCATTTGAGATCATTCAAGATCATTCAAGACTATTCGAGATCTTTTGACATTGTTCAAGATTATTTGAGATCAATTCGAGATTGTTGGAGACTTTTCGAAATCATTTTCCAAACCGTTCAAGATCAAGATGGTTTAAAATCGTTAGAGATCGTTTAAGATCATTAAAGATCTCTCAAAATCATTCAAGATCGTTCAAGATCACTCAAAGTCATTCAACATCATTCCAGGTCATTCAAGATCTTTTACGAACGTTTAGGATTATTTAAAATCATTCGAGTTCATTCAAGATCACTCAAGATTATTCAACATCATTCAAGACTGTTCAAGAGCATTCTAGGTCATTCGAGATCATTTATGAACGGTTAGAATTATTTAAAATAAGTCTAGTTCGTTCAAAATCATTCAAGTTCGGTCATGATCATTCGAGTTAATTCAAAATCGTTCAAGATTATATGATTATATATCAGAATATTGGAGATCGTTTAAGATAATTAAAGTAAATTTGTTTTCAAAGTAATTCAAGATTATTCGGGATCGTTTAATCGTTCAAGATTTTTCGAAATCATTCGAGATGGTTCGATATCATTCTAGATCAATCGTTCAAAATTATTCGAGATCATTCGAGATCGTTCAAAATCATTCAAGATTGTTCAAAATCATTCGAGATTGTTCGATATTATTCGAGATCACTCAAAACTGTTCAAAATCCTTCAAGATCGTTCAACATAGTTGAAGATAAATAAAAATTACCTGAAATCATTTAAGATTTTTCAAGATCAGTTAATTCCATTAAAAATCCCTCAAACTTATTTCAAGATCACTCATTCAACATCATTCAAGATAATTCTAGGTCATTCGAGATAATTTACGAATTTTAAGATTATTTAAAATCATTCGAGTTCGCTCAAGATCATTCAAGTTCGTACATGATCATTCGAGATAATTCAAAATGGTTTAAGATCATTCAAAATCATTCAAGATTATATACAAGACCAGATTTTTGGAGATCGTTTAAGATAATTAAAGTAAATTTGTGTTCAAAGTAATTCACGATTATTCGAGATCGTTTAAGATTATTCAAAATGATTCGAGATGGTTCGATATCATTCTAGATCAGTAGTGATCATTCAAGATTTTTTCATTCGATATTGTTTGATATTATTTAAGATCATTCAAAACTGTTCAACATCATTCAAGATCATTCTAGGTCATCCGAGATTATTTACGAATGTTTAGGATTATTTAAAATCATTCGAAGGCGTTTGAGATCATTGAGATCGTCCGCAATCATTCGGGATAATTTAAAATCGTTCAAGATTATTCGACACCGCTTGAGATCGGATTATTAGAGATCGTATATGATCATTTAAGTAATTTTGTGATCATTCATAATTCATAATCATTCTAGATCGTTCGATCGTTTAAAATTTTTTAAAATCAATTGAGATCATTCGCCATTGTTCAATATCATTTGAGATCATTTAAGATCGTTCAAGACCATTCGAGATCGTTTGAAATTGTTCAAGATTATTCGAGCTCCATTGATCTCGTTCAGAATCATTCAAGATCATTAAAACTGTTCAAGATAAAAATAAAACCGTTCAAGATCAAGATCGTTTAAAATCATTCAAGATCTCTCAATATCATTCAACATCATTTAAGATCGTTCATTTAATATTATTCGCGATCGTTTTATAGCAAATGAGATCATTCAAATCATTCGAGATCTTTTAAGATCGTTAAAGATCATTTAATTCAATTTCATTCTATATCGTTAATGATTAATCGAGATCGCTCAAGAACATTCAAGATCATGCGGGATCATTTAAGATTATTCGAGAATATTTGAGATCGTTCTAGACTATTAAAAGTTCTAGAAATAGCCTTAATTAGATCTCTAATTTGAAAAAATGTACCTTAGTAAATCAGATAGATTTAATACAATGTCCTAGATTTAAAGCTTGAATAATATCTTTGATAAAGCAAGGAAAAAACCTTTTGATAGATTAGATTGTTAACATGAAAAAAAAAACTTAAATCAATCGCATTTAGTTAGAAGACAGCAACAAAATGTGTGTTCTTTCTTCATATATTGTTTTCTTTAGTCACTGTTACTACATAGATTTATCACAATCTGTTTTGGACGCCCACAGACTTTTATTACTGTCACATAATCAATCAATTAATTGCTAAAAACAAGAATAAATCTTTTGGGACAATTAAATCGAGGCCGAAAGACCGATGGATAATAGTTGGTTTGTTGTTGTTTATGTTAATATGGTTGGTGGGTAGGATCTACATATACACATGAAACTTTCATCAAACTTATTGGATATGAGAAACTTTAAAAGAAACTGCACGTTTCGGATTATAAGATGTATCACAAAGTAATGGATTCCACAATCTATCATTGTGTAAAATTGTAAAATCGTAGAATTGGCTTTGAAGTTATTGCTTTGAATGGAAACTTATTATTATTATTATTATTAAAAGGTTTATATAATAAGTAGATGGTATTTTCATGATGGAAAATTCCTCTCCCTCGCCTTGGACGAGTAGTACTTCAAGGTCCGTTTTACTCGTGGCGAAATGGTACGACTCGGTACCGTTTCATGGTAGCAAGTCTGTGAAATCAGAAGCATAACAAACAACATTACGTTTCTCGGTATACGCAAACAACAGTAATATCTTTTTCCACGTCTAACTCGCCGGGGCAATAACAATAATAACAATATGTTTATAACCTGCGCATTGGAACGAATTTGCATTTTGCGAACATATTCTAAACGCAGGAAAAGGTTAACGATCCTAAACTATCGATTTAGTATGCCGCAGACCACACAAGCTCGTTAGATTTTTTTCCTTGTTCTTCTCTCATCCAAAAAGTGGCATTAAAGTAAATTACAATTACGCAATGGATGAAATTACAGGAAACGGTACTTTACCTACCTTTAAACAAACGTGATTGTTTAACCTAATTTTTGTTGCGAGCGCAGATGCCGACATCCCGAGGAAGGCATTGTGTGTTCTCTGAATTAAAAGCAATTAGACGTGCTTTATATGTGAGCGGCGGTTAATTGAAGTTAAAAATGGAGACAATATGTATTTTATGTGAGTTTCAACGGTATCGCAATTATGTACTTTACGAGGTTTAAGAAAAGGTAGGTATAGTTAAGTATAGATAAGGGTATAAAGTGTTGTATAGAATAGTAATCTGTGAGAAGTAATTTTCAGGAGATATATAATGCCATATGCATATAAATGGTACGATTAAAGTGATTGCCGGTATTGGAATTCGCGCGCGATACTTTTAAGCTAATCATGGAAATTATCGTACAATAGACAGCGTGCGGCAAATCCCTCTGTGCGTGTAAGTGTCGAGAACTTATATGGAACAGAATCGGCGATACTTAGGCCAATAAAAATCGGACGATATTCGCGAAATGCCGGAGGAGGCGGAATCCCGCGCGCCGACATTTTAATTAATTAGGATTCTGCGGTACGAGACTTCCAGCTTTGCATTTTAATGGATTCTGACGGATTTTCTGACAGACTACTTCTAGTATCTCATTTGCACACAATTCCCGCCTAAGATTTGTGGAACTGTTTATATAAATTACAGAAAATGTCGCCGGCGCAGCGGAATGCCGCGCGCTCAAAAGCCAACCGTCCGCCGCCCGGTACTACCCGAGAACTCATAATTAATAAAGATTTAATTGCGCACGTTAAATGCAAATCACTAATTAAAATACTTCTAATGTTCCATCGCTCCTTCACGCCTCCAGAATTGTTCCGATCACCTATCTATGTCATAACTAATTCCCATTGTACCGTTAGCCATCGCGCGTAGTACCACCGCTCGCACCGGCCAAAGTCAATAATTAAAAAAGCGTAAGTTATGTGCAAAACCCGCTTTAAATCACTCCTGCCTCAGAGCTAATGCTTTGGGAATAGGCGCGGAATATAAAATATTACCCTCTTACGTCTTAAATTAATAATCGGTAATTGCTATTTTGGATTCCTAGCGTACACCAAATTGGAAAATATAATTACCTTTATGTGAAATGCTATAAATAGGTGTGAATAACCGTTCTTTTATGATTTTTTATCTCTCCACAATGAATATACGAATATCAACTGATCGTTTAATATCCTTCCTCGCCAGGCATCATAATAAACGACGCTAATTAAGTATAAAATAATATATTGATGACGTTTTATTGCGCGGATAAATTATACTCGATGGTGTATAATTTATTTCCACGCGTTTGAAAATATTAAGGATTAATCTTTTAATAAATCTCGTGCTAGACAGATTTGAAGCACAATGTATTAAACGAGAAGTAGTTCTTACAGATTTATATGTCGTGATGGATAATTACTTTCTTATCCCCCAGAGAAGTTAGTCTATTGGTGTAAACTTTAGATTTGAAGATAACTTCACAGGAAAAGAAAAATCGTTAAAATTAGAAAGAAAATTGAGTTTGTAAAAAACAGTTTAAAAACTTTTTTTTAAATATTCTAAAAACTTGTTAGGCAAACAATTAGCGATTATCGACTATACGAAAATTATGGGAGTAGTTTATCGTGTCGACCAATACATAGCAAGTTATGGCTTTACAAGAAAGTCACAAAAGTGGTAGAGAAAAATGTTTTCTTGGCCTCTATAAATAGCAATAGTAAACACTTACATTTCGTTTTGTAAGCAAATACAAGAAGATGGATACGATGGAAAACTCACCTCCAGTATAGAAAAGTGTTATTGTAACAACTTGTACGTTATACAAATGATAGGAACAATACGGGAACAATAATATTCATATCAAATTTAATGCACCAATTTTGCTTCAAATAGAAATATTTAGTTCATAGCATTACTATTTTATTTTGCTTCATATTGATATATGAAATAAACATGGAGTAAATACTATTTGAAATAAGAGCAAGTGTTTCGTTTCATTCATCTATAGTATGTTCGGTTTCAAGATAAACTGATAAAATGGAAGAAAACTTGCTAGAAAAGTCTGAATAAATGCTTCTTAAAAACCCTTAAAATATAGATGCATTTAAATTATAGTTCTTATATTTGAAACTTGGGAGAGATTATACTGGAAAATAATGATTTTTTTTTCAGATAGACAGATTACAGAAAGACAGATGAACAGATGAACAGATGGCAGATGGTCAAATAGCAGAACAGATGGCAGATGAACAGATGACATTGATGAACACATAAAAAGATAGATGATAGATGAATAGATGACAGATAGCAGATCGATAGATGACAAATGTACAGATACAAGCTGAACAGATGATAGCCAAACAGATGACAAATCGACAGTTGACAGATACACAGACGACAGATGGACAGATGACAGATAATAGTTAGACATATAACAGACGAACAGATAACCAGATAACAGATGATGGATGGACATACGACAGATAATTACGTAATAAACGAACAGATAAACACATGATAGATGGACGATGACAGATAGACAGATGACAGATGACAGAAAAATAGATGGGCAAGCGGACATATTACAAATGGACAGATGGATGGCAGATGCGAGATGAACAAATGACGTAGACAAATGTACATAGGGAAAGATTGCAAATAACAGATGAACAGATGACAGATGGAACAACGGTAGATGACAAATGGACATAAGAAAGATAAACAGATAACAAATAAATATATGATAGATCGACAGATGATAGATGAACAGACAACAGATAGAGGTCAGATAACAAATGAACAGGTAACAGATAGACAGCTAAACAGCCAACAGAGGGATAGCTGGATAGTTGACAGATGGCAAATGAACATAAGACATTTCTATAAAAAACAGATAGATAGATGGGTAAACGGACTGATTACAGATGGATAGATGGCAGATGGGTTGATAACTATTAGACAGATGGTAGGACAGATGGACAGATGATAGATGCCAGATGACATATGGACATATAAGCAGACCAAGGACATATTACAGATAACAGATAGATAGAGAGAAGTAGACAGATGTAGTAATGAACAGATGACAGCTAATCAGATAGCAGATCTGCCATCTGCTACCTGCCATCTGTTCATCTGTCCATTTGTAATGTGTCCGCTTACCCATCTATTTGCCTGTATTTATCCAACTGTCTGCTGTTCATTTTTTAGATCGACAGATGGATAGTTGACAGATAGCAGATCGATAGATGAAAAATGTACAGATAAAAGCTGAACAGATGATAGACAAACATATGACAAATCGACAGATGACAGATATATAGACGACAGATAGACAGATGTCAGATAATTGTTGGACATATAATAGACGAACAGATAAACAGATAACAGATGATAGATGGACAGACGACAGATAATTACATGATAAACGAATAGATGAACCCATGATAGATGGACGATGATAGATAGACAGATGACAGATGACAGAAAAATAGATGGGCACGCGGACATATTACAAATGGGCAGATGGATGGCAGATGCGAGATGAACAGATGACGTAGACAAATGTACATAGGGAAAGATTGCAAATGACAGATGAACAGATGACAGATGGAACAACGATAGATGACAAATGGACAGAAGAAAGATAAACAGATAACAAATAAATATATGATAGATCGACAGATAATAGATGAACAGACGGGAAATAGACAGAGGTCAGATAACAAATAAACAGGTAAAAGATAGACAGATAAACAGATGACAGAGGGACAGATAGCACATGACAGATGGATAGTTAACAGATGGCAAATGAACAGAAGACATTTGTACAGATAATAGATAGACAGATTCGCAAACGAACTGATTACAGATGGATAGATAGCAGATGGGTTGATAACAGGTAGACAGATGGTAGATGACAGATGTCAGATGACAAAGGGCACAGGACAGATGGACAAATGATAGATGACAGATTTGCCTGTATTTGTCCAATTGTCTGCTGTTCATTTACTATCTGTCAACTATCAATCTGTCATGTGTTATCTGTCCCTCTGTCATCGCTCATCTATCATCTGTTTATTTCTTCGTTTATCACTTATTTATCTATTATCTGTCCATCTACTATCTCTTATCTGTTTATCTGTTCGTATGTTATATGTCCATCTGTTATCTGTGCATCTGTCATCTATCGATCTGTCATAGGTTTATCATCTGTTCATCTTATATCTGTCCATTTGTCATCTATCGATCTGCCATCTGTCATCTGTTCATCTGTCATTTATTCATCTGCTATCTTTCTAGGTGTTCATTTATCATCTATCCTCTCTCATCTGCCATCTATTTATCTGCCATGTACCATCTGTTAATCTATCATCTGTTATCTGCCAGATACCATCTGTTCATCCGCAATCTGTACATTCATCTATCTGTCCATCTGCCTATCGATTCATCTGTCATCTATCTATCTGTCATCTGTTTATTTATCATCTGTTATCTGTCAATCTGTCATGTGTGATCTGTTCAAATGTCGTTTGTGCATCTGGCATATATCTACCTATTATCTGCTCATTTGTTATCGGTCCGTTTTTCATCACATCTGTCATCTATTACCCATTCATCTGTTATCCGTTTATTTTTCATCTGTTCATCTGCAATCTATCATCTGCCCACCTGACCATTTGTCATCTGTCTATTCTGTCATCATCAGGATAGACAGATAAACAGCCAACAGAGGGACAGATGGATAGTTGACAGATGGCAAATGAACAGAAAACATTTCTATAGATAACAGATAGACAGATGGGTAAACGGACTGATTACAGATGGATAGATGGCAGATGGGTTGATAACTGGTAGACAGATGGTAGATGACAGATATCAGATGACAAAAGGCACAAGATAAATGGATTGCAGATGGCATATGGACATATAGGCAGACCAAGGACATATTACAGATAGCAGATCTGCCATCTGTCCATCTGTACATTTGTAATCTGTTCGCTTGCCCATCTATTTGCCTGTATTTGTCCAACTGTCTTCTGTTCATTTGCTATCTGTCAACTATTTATCTGTAATTCGTTATCTGTCCCTTTGTCATCGATCATACGTTCATTTGTTCGTTTATAACGTATTTATCTATCATCTGCCCATCTGGCATCTGTTATCTGTTTATCTGTTCATCTGTTATATGTCCAACTGTTTTCTGTCAGCTGTCCATCTGTTGTCTGTCCATTTGTCATCTATCGATCTGCCATCTGTCATCTGTTCTTCTATCATCTATCATCTATTCATCTGCTATCTTTCTATGTGTTCATTTATCATCTATCCTCTCACATCTACCATCTGTTTCTCTGCCATCTATCATCTGTCCATCCGCAATCTGTCCATTCATCTATCTGTCCATCAGCCTATCGATCTATCTGGCATTAGCTCATCTGTCATCTATCTATCTGTCATCTGTTTATTTATCATCTGTTATCTGTCCATCTGTCATGTGTCATCTGTTCAAATGTCGATTGTTCATCTGGCATATATCTATCTATTATCTGCTCATTTGTTATCGGTTCGTTTTTCATCACCTCTGTCATCTATTACTTATCAATCTGTTATCCGTTTATTTTACATATGTTCATCTACAATCTATCATATGCCCACCTGACCATTTGTCATCTGTTTATCATCTTTCATCTGTCTTCTGTCATTTATCCATGTGCCATTTTTTCATATGTTCATTTATCTATGTCATCTGTTTAACTGGTAAATAGATGGTAGATGGCAAAGGGCACAGGACAGAAGGACAGATAACAGATGACAGATGCGAAATGACAGATGATACATTCACATATATAGGAAGATGACAAAGGACATATTACAAATGGTATACAGATTGAAGTAGACAGATGGAATAATGGGCAGTCGATAGCTAGTCAGATAGTAGATGACAGATGGTAAATAGCAGATGATAGATGACAGATTAGAGGTAATCAGATGACATGAATAAATTAACAAATGGAAAAGATGAGTAAACGGAAAGAATACAGATGGACATATGACAGATGGATAAATGACAGGTAGACAGATGGTAGATGACAAAAGGCATAGGACAGATGGATAGGTAATAGATGACAGAAGATGTCACATGGACATGTATATAGGAACATGGCAGAAAACATATTACAGATGACAGCTAGTCACATGACAGATAACAGATGAACTAATGAACTAGTCAGATGGCAGATGATAGACAACAAATAGCGGATGGTAGATGATAGATTAGAGATAATCAGATAATATGGGCAAATCAACATATGGAACAGATAACAGATGACAAATGGGCAGGTGATAGACGGTCAGATAGCAGATAGCAGATGGAAAATATCAAATGGTAGATGGCGAATTAGATTTAAATAGATGACATAGATAATTGAACATATGGAAAGACGGAAGATGGACAGATGAACAGATGAAAGACGACAGATAAACAGATGAACAGATGAAAAATAAATGGATGACAGATGGACAGGTAATAGATGACAGATGAACTGATGATAAATGAACAAATAATATATAGACATATGACAAATGAACTAACGACAGTTAGACAGATGACATATGACAGGTGGACAGATAACAGATGACATATAAGCAGATGACAGATGAAAGAATAGACAGATTAAAGATGGACAGATTACAGATAAACTTTTAGGGCTAAATTGTATTTAAGACTATATCATTATTTCTACCTCTTAGAATTGATTTTGATCTTAAAAACTATTATCTATATCCGCCTTTGGGTATTTAAAACGAAGACAAATATCTCCAGTTAGGAACGTATTTATTATCCCGAGCGAATACGCGTTGAAAGTAGATTAGTGAACGTGGAGAATTAAGATCGTGATAAGCGGTGATTACCGATGGCGTTAAAACTGGTGCACATCATCAGGTCTTCAGGTACAATTTATAAGGCACACACACAAAATAGCGTGCGGTGCCTACTTTATTTGCCTACGAGAGCTCATATAATATGCGCGACTCCTACCCGTGGAACGGTTCTCTTTAATTTTTTATAAACGCGTGAATTATGCACGGGCTTTATTTTTGATTGAGAATCTCACGGGTCCGGGCTTGTTAACTTGTTGATATTTTATTGTGGTTATGCAATAGCTGGCTCCCAATATGGCATCATGTGCGATGGTGCTATGATAAGGCCCCGAGCCAAGCGGCAATCTTATTTTTCTCCTCTTCGCTCTCTCCTCTTCGCCGCCCTCCGCTTGAGCGCGGGCCGCGAACGGCGGGCATATGAGGATGGGTGTAAGCCTGGACATAACTCAGTAGCGGCGCACATCAAATGAAGTAATTTATACAATAAATGTGCATAAGTTACGTACGGACCTTTGCCTTGTGCTGCGAAAATTATCGTCATCAGTTTTGATCGCGGACGCTTTATCACCTTCGCATACTTCAAGGGTTGCTGCTATGTGCCTACCATGTTATTCCGAGAAAACTTTATTACAGGGAAAAACTGGTAATTACATCGAGTGATTTATGATAACCGAAATCAAATATTGTTGACCGAAGTCTGTAATTAAAATTATATTCCTCAGACTCGTAATTACTTCACTAGTGATGAACAGTACAAAAATTTTAAATAGTTAATTTAAATTTACAAACATAAATAATTTTTCATTTTAAAACCCCGCTAAGTATTTTTCGTAGAATCTAAGTAATATGCAAAAATGTCAAGGTTAAACGAATCTCCAGCACATTGGGATAGGTCAGGAGTACGCAAGGTAAATTGGGTGAGCTAATATAAAATATGTTAAGGTAGGTCAAGAGTACGCTAAATTAATTCATGTGCCGTTTAGGTTAATGCAGAATATATTGAGGTAGGTCAAGAGTACGTTAACTCAATGTTTTATTAATTCAGCTATATTATGAACACATTGGATTGATATTTAATTTGTTAAAGAGGTCAGGTGTACCCTAAATTAATATAGTTATTAATAATGGAAACGTAAAATTTTCTTTAAAAATAAATATTTAGAAAGAAGAAAATTTTTTTTTTTTAGAAAATAAGAATTAAAAAATGCTTAAAATTCTCTAAGAGAAAAGAAAAACTAGAACTAGAAGAACTAATTAAAATAAAAACCAAAGAAAAATTGTTGAAGAATTAGTTGAAATATTTAATATGTATTTGACCCAATTTTACTAAAATGTTAGAAAAATGTGAAATTTACTTCAAAACAGTTTAAAAACTTTAAATTTACAAACAAAATTTTTCGAAAATTGTTTGGATATGAAAGAGTTTACAAATAGTGTAAACGTAGTTGGAACTTAAGGAATTAAAAAGTTTGATACAATTTCCTTAAAATAATGAAAACGTTAAAATTTTACCAAGAAGATTTTTTTCTTGAAAATGGGCCAAAATTTCATAAAAATACATATAATTTCATAAAAAAACGAGCAAACAAAAAAAAATATTATTGATTAAAGAAACAAAAGACATTTCTGAAACAACAAAATTATTCCAAACTTCCTTACCAAAAAAATAAATAAATAATAAAAATTTGAAAATATTATGAAAATGCTTCAATATGAAAAAGTTAATTAAATTGTAATTTACTACTAAAAAAACTTGCCTTAAACGGGTGAAAACTTTAAAGAAAAATTTCTTCCATTTTCCAAAATTGCGCTACAATTAAAAAATTTAATTATCCCATGATTATGGGAAAAAACATTTTTGTTTTCATTGAAATAGCATAGATTTTTTTTAAATAAATATATAATACCTTTAAAAAACAGTTATATTTTGTTAGTTGTTAAAAATTAAAAATTTATTAAAAACAGAAGAAAAAATAATATCAGTTTTCCAAAATGGGAAAGTTTTAAAAATTGAAAAAAAAAAATGGTTAATAGTAAAAACAATGTAAAAATTTGGTTTAAGATTTCTTTTGTAAATTAGAATTTAAAAATGCTTGAATAATGTTAAAATTTTTGAAATTATTTAAGATGATTCAAGATCGTTCAAGATCATTTCAAATTGTTTCAGATCATTCAATATCATTAGAGATTGTTCAAGATCATTCAAAATCATTAGAGATCATTTGTGATCGTTCAATATCATTCAAGATCCTTCGAAATATTTAAAGATCATTTAAAATTATTAGAAATTATTTAAGATTATTCAAGATATATATATGATTCGAAAAAAATGAGACATTTTACAAAATTATCAAAGACAGTTCAAGATTATTCGGGATCGTCAAGATCATTTGAAATGTTGAAGATCATTTAAGATTTTTTTGCCTTTTTTTAAAATTATAATAGAGTGCAAAGATATAATAAAATAAATGAATAGGTATATTCGAGATCTTTTATGATAACTCAAGATCATTCGAGATCGTTCAAGATCATTCAAGATCGTTCAAGATAATTCTAGATCATTTAAAATTAGTAGAAATCATTTAGGATTATTCTAGATCCCTCACCATAATTCGGGATAGTTAGAAATGATTTAAGATCATTCAAAATCCTTCGAGATTGTTCAAAATCATCCGAGATCATTTGAGATCGTTCAAGATCATTAAGATTGTTCAAAATAGTTAAAGATCATTTAAAAATATCATAAATAATGTAAGAGTATTCAAGATCAATTGAAATGGTTTAAGATCACTCAAGATCATAATAGATTGTTTAAGATCATTCGGGATCATTTGTGATCGTTCAATATCATTCAAGATCGTTCGAAATAGTTAAAGAACATTTAAAATTACTAGAGATCATTTAAGATTATTCAAGATCATTCAATATCATTTGAAAATATTAGACATTTTTCAAAATTATTCAAGACAGTTCCAGATTATTCAGAATCGTGAAGATCATTTAAAATCATTTGAAATTGTTCAAGATAATTTAAGATGATTTTTGTGATTGCAAAGTGCAAAGATGTAATAAAATAAATGAATACAATAAATGAATAGGTGTATTCGAGTTCGTTCATGATAACTCAACATCATTCGAGATCGTTCAAGATAGTTTTAGATCGAAATCATTTAGGATTATACCAGATAAATCAACATAATTCGGAATCGTTCGAAATGGTTTAAGATCATTCAAGATCGTTCAAGATCTTTCGAGATCATTTAATATCGTTCAAGGTGGTTCAAAGTAGTTAAAGAACATTTAAAATTATTAGAAATCATTTAAGTTTATTCAAAATGATTAAATATCATTGGAGATCATTCAAAATCATTCGATATCGTTACAAATCTCTCAAAACCATTCGATGTCGTTCAACTTCATTCAAAATAATTAAATATCATTTGAGATGGTTTATGAAATTCAAGGTCACTCAAAATCATTTACGAACGTTTAAGATTATTTAAAATCCTCCGAGTTTGCTCAAGATCAATCTAGATCATTCGAGATCGTTCAGGGTCATTCGAGATAATTCAAAAACGTCGAAGACCATTCAAAATCTTCAAGATTATTCGACACCGTTCGAAATCAGATTATTAGAGATCGAATAAGATCATTTCAGATAATTTGTGATTGTTCAGAATCATTCAAGATCATTCGAGATTATTCAAGATGTTTCTAGATCATTTGAAATCATTTAAGACTATTCAAGATCGTTCCTGATAATTCAAAATTGTTCAAGATTATTCGAAATCATTCAAAACTGTTGTTCAAGATAGTAAAAAATTATCAGGAATCATTTAAGATTATTCAAGATCGTTTAACATCATTAGAGATCATTTAAAATGGTTCCAGAACATTAAAGGTCTTTCAAAATTATTCGAGATCGTTTAAGATCACTCAATACCATTCAAGATCCTTCAAGAAAATATTACTTGCTGAATTGTATATATTTTTTAATGCAATTCCTGATAGATACAAATTAATTAAATAAATAAATAAGATTATTCAAGGTCATTTAAGATCATTTACGAACGTTCAAGATTATTCAAAATCATTCGAATTCGTTCAAGATCAATCAAGATCGTTCGAATTCGTTCAGAATCATTAGAGGTAATTCAAAATCGTTCAAGATCTGATTTCGGATACGAAGTTTGAAGAATCTGAATTTAAAAATTTTCCAGGAATTTCTTGTCTAAATTGAATAATTTTTTTTCGAAAGTTTTAGTATGTTTCCAATAGATTTCTATAATTTTTATTTTATTTTCTTTATTTTGAGTGTTTTAGAATTATCGAAGTGTTCCAGTGTTTTAGAATTATCTAAGACCTTCTAGAATGTTACAGTAACTTTAATTCTAGATTTCTAAAACTTCAGCAAAGTAGTTTCAACATTTCTAGAATTTAAAAGGAATTTCTTTTATTAAATCTTGTGATTGTTAGAATTTCCTTCGAGTATTTTAGACTTTCTATAACTCTCTAATAACTTTAATTCCGAATTTCTAAAATTCTTCTCTTAGAGTGTTTTACAATTTAGTACCATTTTCTCTTTCCTAGTTTTCACAATTTTTCAGATTCTGGATTTCTAAAATTTTAGCAACGTAATTTCCACATTTCTAGAATTTAAATGAAAATCTTGAGATTTTTTTCATTTCAAATTGTTAGAATGTAGGTGTTTTAGAATTTCTATAACTTTATAATAACTTTAATTCCGAATTTATAAAATTTTCTTCAAGTGTTTTAGAATTTAGTGCAATTTTCTCTTTCCTAGTTTCCACAATTTTTCAGATTCTGGATTTCTAAAATTTCAGCAACATTTCTAGAATTTAAAAGGAATTTCTTTTATTAAATCTTGTGATTTTTTTCAAAATTTAGATTCTTAGAATTTTTTTAGACTTTCCATAACTTCAATTCCGGATTTCTAAAATTTCATTCAAGCGTTTTAGAATTCAGTACGATTTTCTTTTTCCTAGTTTCCACAATTTTTCAGTTTCTGGTAGATTTGGAAGACTCTAAAATGCCTGTTCACCTAAAATGTTCTATTATAGATTTTATTTTTTAATTAAATTTTCGGTAATGTAAAAGATGTGTTTTTTTTTTGTAGCTTTAGAATGGTACACCAAGCCTACTCAAAATACCTGATCACGTAAAAATTATCTACTTCTACAATCTATTTGGATGATCCTCCAAAAAATTACCTACCACTTTTTGCTTTAACTACGGAACTTTTAATAGTGTTTGTTATGGCTTGGATAAGTTTAGAAGAGAACACCAAGATTATTTAAAAAGTGTTGTATCTCTTTGATCTTGTATCCACAATAGAATTACTACTTTTTTGCATGCTTTTAAAGATGACACCAAATTTATCAAAAATGCCAAAATTATTTTTCTTTTTTTTATCTTTCATATTGAAATTTCTAGTTATCTTGCTTTGGAAAGACTACTCCCACACAAAAAATATCCTCTAAAATAATCTACCTTTTCTCAACCAAGATTAGTTAATCATCATACTTTGAGTAGCTTTATTTTAAACTTTATTATCGGAAAGACATATTATACAGAAATAATAAATAAAGTTAGATATAACGACAATAAAAGAAAAGAAAACTGCAAAGTTATGCTTATTATTAAAAAACAATCTACTTTTTCTGTGTTATCTTCACAATGAAGTGTCCGAACGAGTTCAGGTTGACACGTTTTTATGATACTTTGGAAGAGAACAAAAAATTATCTACATTTTCTGCCTGCACCTAAACAGAAAATTTCTTGAACACCTTCAAGACTATCAAAAATGCCTGATTATGCAGAAATGATCAATTTCTTTAGTCTTATCTTTACAATTAACTTATTAACTTTAGAGGAATGTTGAGGCTGTTATGTTTTTGGTATATTTGAAACGGAACACCAAAGCTATCCAAAAGTATAAAACTATATACTCTAATTACATCCATACCATCAATTTTCTTGCTAACGAATTTTTGTTACTAAATACAAATATTGTAATCTGTTAAATAAATCGTTTTAAGTGAATATTCTAATTTTTTTTTATACGAACAGGAAACAGATAATTGCTTTATTACAATCCAGTGTTGGCGTGCCATTTTTTTCCGTCGTTGATTTCGATCTTTCCGTATTGTTCCCCATTTTATAACATCCTGCGCACGTGATGATGCCGCTGAATAATTTCAACAATAAAGAGCGTTATCTGGCGTCGCCTGATTTTAATTCAACCCTTTCACGTAAAGGCCTGGAGATGCCGGAGACGTGATAATGTCTCGTCTTCTGCCCCCGTCGCCTCATAAATAATTCCGCGCACGCACTTTCCGGCGAGCAGCGGCGGTTTCCAGAAACATAAATATAAAGAGCGTCCCACGGGAGTTGCCCGCACAACATATTTATACTTTAATTAGGATTAAGTTTTTTTTTTCGGTTCACTTTTATGATTGGTGGTGGTGGGATAGTGTATTCCCATAGTTTGGAAAAAATAATCCGTGAATCCGTGACATGTAGGTCCGCGAGGAATGCCTGTACACTTACAATGTAGCTTATTCCCTCTCCCACACACAAAGTAAACAACTGGCTCGAAACAAGCACACTAAACTAAGCAGTGTGGCTGCCATTGTAAAGCCATTTTGTCTGCACGTCGACCGGTCATCTTCCTTTCTCGTCTCCACCGAAGATAATTACAAGTGTATCGGAGATACCGAGCGTGGGTTAGGGTACCACCACCATCAACCACAACCAGAACCAGCGCACCAACGACTCGGGTCTTCCACGGCTGTGGAAAAAATATAAAACTAGTCATTTGTATGCCAAGTGCCGATGATCAAGGCCTCATCGGATAACACGTATTATACGTATCCCTCATTTTTACCATTTAAGGTCCAACATTTTACATGCTTTACCATGTACACACTGTGCACCCAAAGCATTGTGTCCAAATTAGTAAACCTAATTTTCCGAAAAGGACCAGGCACCATAAACAATCTCCGTTTATGGTTTTATATACGAAGGCATTCATTGATTCGAAAGTGTATTCACCTCGGCAGTCCAGGCCGCTAAATTTCTTAAATTTATAATCGTGTTGACCTTTGGAGGCGCACTCTCCTCTATTTTTAAGTATACGTGCACCTTATAAAACAGAAGAAACTCGTCTTCTTCGTTTTCCATCCTCCCTCTCTCCGTCGCCATAAATTACCCGGTGACCGTAAACATTTATTTTTTAATAATGTACATGACAAGGGGGAATATTAATTAAATTCGCTGGTAGCGATGTTTTGTAAGTACCGTTGATGAGGTATCCGATTATATGCGTTGAAAAATTGGCCGCGTATTTAGATTTCAATAATTTTTTTCCTTCCTCATCCTCCTCCTCCTCCTCCTCTTCATCATCATCCTCTTCTAAGCCGCGATTAGAATCTACGAATGATGTAAACCAGTTGCCGCGTTCGCTTCGCCACGGCTACCGCCAAATTCCTCGAGATAAGGTCTTCATGGCGACGGTAAATTATATTCGGGTATTATTCGACCTACGCGTATTTTCTATATTTCAGTCGGTCCATTAAAATCTTACATATCTGCATTCGAATAGAATAGCCGAAAATTAAAGCAAAGTATAGGTCCTTGTGGTACCCCATATATCGTAATGAATTTTTGAAATTAGTAAAGAATACACTTTTAATTGGTACAAGAATTAAAACCTCGAGATGTGTAAAATTGATTTCCAGGAGGTGTGACATAAATTTGCCTTTGCACAGTCCTTATTTAACCTCTACGGAATTGTTTCTGTTTTTTTCCAAGCTAATCGACCAACTTGGCAGCCATCATAAAATCTACCTGTCGAAGTATTATCTACTATTGGATTGTTGAAACTGCTGCTTGGTGAAACTCCTTTATGAATTTAAATTAACCAGTTAACTGAGTTTGACGAGTATATTCGTCATCGATCGATTTTCTTGGCACACTGAAATTGGCACTTTCAAAACGTAGCAACACAGTTAACTGGTTTATGTAATATTTTTACTTTAATTTAAGTGTGTATGGTTGTGGGATGTTAGTTTTTGTCCTGTTAACTGTGTGCTCCGTTTTGAAAGTATGAATTTCTGTGTATCACGATCAATATTCGTCGTCAAACTCAATTAACTGGTTAATAAAGCACGGATGTTTTAAGAGTTTTGACTTATTATTAAGAGACACTACTCTTTTTTTTGAATCATACATAATTTTAAAATTTTTAAAAATCTGAGGTTAAATATAAAATTTCTGATCCTTTTATATCGCTAGTTACATTTCATTTGTCAAAGTTACCTGCGAATGAATTTTTTGGGTGAATACTTAATTTTAATAATAGTGTTAAACAATATATACTAAATGTTGCTATGTATAAACTTTTGAGTATCATTTAACAACTATTATTTGACATCTGTCAAGCGTCATCTATAAATATTCCACCTCTATAAATTTTTGTAGAGGAACAACTCTTTAAATTTAAAATTATAAACAAAACAAAAACGAAATTTTCAGCTAATTTCGTCATTTTTTTCACATATATCAACTGTCTTGTGTCATCTGTCAATTAATCAGATTTTCTGTATATACATATTTTTAAAAATGTTAAAAATAATTAATAGTCTGAAATGAAATACAAAACTTTGAATTTCTGTTATGTATTACATCGCTAGTTACTTGTCATCTGTCAAATGACATTAGTCAAAATTGTCTGCGAATGATTTTTTTTGGTGAATGTTTAATATTAATAATGGTGATAAAAAATATATACAAGATGTTGCTATGTATCAACTTTTGAGTATCATTTAACAGCTATTAATTGACATCTGTCAAGTGTCATATATGATTTGATTTGTTTATTGACGGTAAATACCATAGTACATACATAATATTAGAAAAATAGCAATACAATATACATACAAATTCAGATAAAAGCGGCATACAATAAATACTTACACGTTAAAATTTAAATACTAAACTAAAAACAACATAATAATTATAATAATTAGAGGACATATTAAAAATGATATATAAAATGAAATTATTAAATAAAACTAATACAACTAATAATATAAAGATTCCTCCGCTCTAAGTTTTTTTTTTCAAAGGAAAAACTTTTCAAAGTTTCAAATTATAAAGAAGTCATAATGAAACTTTATTTCATCATTGTTTGACATATATTTTTTTGTAAATACATATACATAATTTAAAAAAAAAATGAATACAGATAACAATGACATCTGTAGTTATCAGTTAATTTCTACTGACATTCGAAACATTTGAATCATTCAATATTTAACATTTGCCAGTTGAGAATTGACAATTCACATTTGACATTTGCAAATTAGCAATATATAATTGACAGTTGACAATTGACATTTGACATTTAATAATTGATAAGTGATAGTTCACAAATGATTAGTAATAGGTAATTTTTAAACCGTGACAGTTGATAGTCATTTTTTTATACATACATAATTTTAAAAAATCTGAATATAAATGAAAATTAACATGTGTAGTTAACAGTTAATTTATACGGAAATTTGACATTTAGAATTTGAAATTCGACATTTGACATTCAACCCTTGATATTTGCCATTGACATTTATTTATTTATTTACGGGTAATACCATTGTACAATGTTCACAAGAATGTAAAACTATTATAAAATACACAAGTAAATTAAAACTAGTTAACATTTGACAAAAGCAAAGCTACATCTAGTTTTGCTTTTGTCAATTTTTTGTCCTAAAGTGTGGACAACTAAAAGATTATCATTTATCATTTATAAATTTGATATTTGACATTTAATATTTGCCATTTAGCAGTCTATTTATTTATTTATTTATTTATTAACGGGTAATATCATTGTACAATGTTTACAGAAAGTAAAAATATAATATCAATACATAAACAAATTAGAACTAAAAGTAAAGATATAAAATAATTTAGGGACAACACAATACATGTTGAAAAAGTTGTAGAACATCGTAATGATGTTGACATTTAGTAGTTAATAGGTGATAATTCACAAATCATAGATTATAGATAATTCTTGAAACGTGACAGTTTTTTGTTAATTAAGTCGGTACTACAAAGAAAAGATGTATATCTTCTAATTACTGTAATTTGTCATCTGTCAATTGTACACGTCCTTTGTCAACATTCTAGAAACATCTTGTTTTGTTTTGTCAAATGTCAAATATTTTATTTGTTTTCTTTGATATTTCTTTCTTATTAAATGTCAAATGTTTAATATCAAGTGTCAAATATCAAATGTCGAATGACAAATGTCAACTCTAAAATTTCAAATGGCAAATATTAAGTATTAAAAATAAATCGAGATAATTCTTGTGGTCGGTGTTTGCTTTGCGTATGTACAGCGTTTCGTAATGTATTATTACTACATGTATTAAAGTTTTTTAGTTATTTAATGTTTTAATTTTAATCACAAAGTTGTCAACATTTTAAATTTTAATTAACTTTTTTTAAATGTACTCCCATTAGTAAAATTATGTGAAATGTCAAATGTCAAATTATTAATTATCAACTGTCAATGATTTTAAAGTTTAAACTGTCAATTGTCAAATGCATTGACAATTGTTGCAAGTTAACAATCAACTTCTATTTGAATTCTAGCTTCTGTTTACTGTAATCTGTTATCTGTCAACTGTACACGATTATGGTCACTTATACATTGTCATCTCTTAGTTGTCAAAACTGTAGAAACATTTAGTTTTGCTTTTGTCATATATCAAACGTAAAAAATCAGTTATAAAATGTCAAATGCCAAATGTCAAATTTATTTATTTATTTATTATACCATTGTAAAATGTTCACAGGAATGTAAAAATATTATAAAATAGACAAGTAAATTAAAACTAGATAAATATAGATATCAAAATTTCAAAAATCAATTTTTAAATGTCAAATGTCAAATTATTAACTATCTAATGTCAACTATAATGATTGATTTTAAACAGTAAATTGTCAAATGCATTGACAATTGTTATATGGCAACAATCAACTTCCATTTGGTATCTTTCTTTTATTTACTCTAATCTGTCACCTGTCAACTGTACACGTTCTTTATCATTTATAAATTGTCATCTGTTAGTTGTCAACACTGTAAACACATTTAGTTTTTCTTTTACCGAATGTCAAATGTCAAATTTTCAATGTCAAATGTCAAATGTCGAATGTTAAATGTGAAATGTCAAATGTCAAATGTCATATGTCAAATGTCAAATATCAAATCAAGAGATATCAAATGTCAAATATTTTATTTGTTTTGTTTTATATTTGTTTGTTATTAAATATCAAATTTCTTCAAGTTTTCAAATGTCAAATGTCAAATATTTTATTTGTTCTGTTTTATATTTGTTTGTTATTAAATGTTAAATGTCAACTGTCAAGTTTAAAATCTAAAATGACAAGTATTTTATTTGTTTTGTTTAATATTTGTTTGTTATTAAATATCAACTGTCAACTGTCAAATGTCAACTGTCAAAGTTCAAACTTCAAATATTAAGTATATTTGCTTTGTTTCGTACTGTATTATCAATACATGTATTTAAGTTTTTTAGTCATTTAATGTTAAATTTTTAATCTCAAAACTGTCACAATTAAATTGTATATTTTAATTAACTTTTCTAAAATATACAGGGTGAATCCTGTTAATAGGTATTATTATGTCAAATGTCAAATTATTGATCATCTACTGTCAACTATCAATGATAGACTTTAAACTGTCAATTGTCAAATGCTTTGAGAATTGTTATATGTTAAGAATCAAATTATGTTTGAAATCTATGATATATTCACTATAATCCGTCATCTGTCAACTGGACACGTCCTTGATCATTTATAAATTGTTGTGTCAAATATTAAATATCAAATGTCAAATGTCAAATATCAAATGTCAAATGTCAAAGGTCAAATGTCAAATATCAAATGTCAAATTATTAACTATCTACTATGAGCTATTAATGATATAACGTAAAATGTCAATTGTCAAATGCATTGAAAATTGTTATATGTTAACAATCAACTTGCATTTGATATCTATCTTCTATTTACTGTAATCTGTCAACTGTACACGTTTTTTGTCATTCATAAATTATTATCTGTTAGTTATCAACATTATAGATACATCTAGTTTTGTTTTTGTCAAATGTCAAATTCAAAACGTTAAATGTCAAATGTCAACTGTTAAATGCCAAATGTCAAATGTCAAAAATTTTAATTGTTGTCTTTGATATTTGTTATTAAATGCCAAATGTCAAATTTCAAATGTCAACTGTCAACTGTTAACCGTCAAATTTCAAATATCAAATGTCAAATATTTTATTTGTTTTATTTGATATTTGTTTGTTATTAAATGTCAAATGTCAAATGTGAAATATTTTTTTTGTATTGTTTTCCATTTGATATCTTTCTTCTGTTTATTTTAATCTGCCATCTGTCAGCTGTACATGTCATTTGTCATTTATAAATTGCCACGTCTTAGTTGTCAACACTCTAGAAACATCTAGTTTTATTTTTGTCAAATGTCGAATGTCAAATTATAACACTCTAGAACCATCTAGTTTTGCTTTTGTAAAGTGTCAAGCGTTAAGTGTCAAACGTCAAATGTTAAAGGTCAAATGTGTAATTTCAAATTTCAAATGTTAAATGTCAAATGACAAATGACTAAAATCAACTGTCAAATGTCAAATTATTAACAATCTACTGTCAACTATAAATGATTTTAGATTTTAAATTGTCAATTGTCAAATTCATTGATAGTTATAAATTTTATTTCTATCTTCTATTTACTGTAATCTGTCATCTGTAAAATATACATATCCTTTGTCATTTATAAATTGGCATCTCTTAGTTGTCAACAATTAAATATCAAATATTTGATTTTGAAAATTTTAAAAGTTTTTATTTTTAATAATTTACGATGTTCTACAACTTTTTTAACATGTATTGTGTCGTCCCTAAATTATTTTATATCTTTACTTTTAGTCTAATTTGTTTATGTATTTTTATTTTTATTATATTTTTACTTTATGTAAACACTGTACAATGGTATTACCCGTTAATAAATAAATAAACACTCTAGAAACATTTAGTTTTTCTTTTGTCAAATGTCAAATGTCAAATGTCAAAAATTGTTTTTGTTTTCTTTGATATTTGTTATTAAATGTCAAATGTCAACCGTCAAATGACAAATATTTTATTTATTTTGTTTAATATTTGTTTGTTATTAAATGTCAAATGTTAAATGTCAAATATTTTTTTGTATTGTTTTCCATTTGATATCTATATTTTGTTTACTTTAATCTGTCATCTGTCAACTGTACACGTCGTTTGTCATTAATAAATTGTCACGTCTTAGTTATCAATACTCTAGAAACAACTACTTTTAGTTTTGTCAAATGTCAAATGTTAAATGTCTAATGTCTAATGTCTAATGTCAAATTTGAAATGTTAAATGTTAAATAAATAAATAAATGATAAATGACTAATATCACCTGTCAAATATCAAATGATTAACTATCTACTCTCAACTATCAGTGATTTTAGATTTTAAACTGTCGATTGTCTAATTCATTGATTGTTAACAATCAACTTCAGTTTAATTTCTATATTTTGTTTACTGTAATCTGCATCTGTAAATTATACATATCATTTGTCATTTATAAATTGTCATCCCATAGTCGACAATAATCTAGAAACAATTATGTTTGTTTTTGTCAAATATCAACTGTCAAATATCAAATATCAAATGTCAAATGACAAGTGTCAAATGTCAAATATCAAATATCAAATATCAAATATCAAATATCAAATATCAAATATCAAATGTCAAGTGTAGAATATTTAATTTGTCTTGTTTTATATTTGTTTGTTATTAAATGTCGAATGTCAACTGTTAACTGTAAACTGTCAACTGTCAAATTTAAAATATCAATTGTCAAATGACAAATATTTTATTTAAGTTGTTTGATATTGTTTGTTATTAGTTTTCAAATGTCAACTGTCAAGTTTAAAATGTGATATGACAAATATTTTATTTGTTTTGTTTGATATTTGTTCGTTATTAAATGTCAAATGTCAAATTTCAAATGTCAAATGTCAAATGTCAACTGCCAAATGTCAAATTTCAAATATCAATTGTCAAATGACAAATATTTTATTTAAGCTGTTTGATTTTTTTGTTATTAATTTTCAAATGTCAAATATCAAATGTCAAATGTAGAATATTTGATTTGATTTATTTGATATTTGTTAGTTATTAAATGTCAACTGTCAAATTTCAAATGTCAAATGTCAACTGCCAAATGTCAAATTTCAAATATTAAATATGTTTGCTTTGTTTCGTACTGTATTATCCCTACATGTATTTAAGTTTTTTAGTCATTTAATGTTATATATTTTTAATCTCAAAATTGTCACAAATTTAAAATGTATGTTTCAATTAACTTTTCTAAAATATACAAGGTGAATCCCGTTAATAGGTATTATTATGTCAAATGTCAAATTATTGACCATCTACTGTCAACTATCATTGATAGACTTTAACCTGCAATTTTCAAATGCATTGAGAATGGTTATATGTTAACAATCAAATTCCATTTGAAATCTATGATCTATTTACTATAATCCGTCATCTGTCAACTGGACACGTCCTTTGTCATTTATAAATTGTTGTGTCAAATAATAAATATCAAATGTCTAATATCAAATATCAAAAGTGAAATGTGAAATGTCAAATTTTAAATGTCAAATGTCAAATTCAAATGTCAAATTATTAACTATCTACTATGAGCTATTAATGATATAACTTAAACTGTCAATTGTCAAATGCATTGAAAATTGTTATATGTTAACAATCAACTTGCATTTGATATCTATCTTCTATTTATTGTAATCTGTCAATTGTCAACTCTACACATACTTTGTCATTTAAAAAATGGTCATCTATTAGTTGTCTGCACTCTAGAAGCATCTAGTTTTGCTTGTGCCAAATGTCATATGTTAAATATCAAATGCCAATGGTAAATATTAAATATCAAATACCAAATATCAAATATCAAATGTCGAATGTCAAATGTGAAATGTCAAATTTTAAATGTCAAATATCTAAGGTCAAATATCAAATAATTAACTATCTACTGTGAACTATTGATGATCGATTTTCAACTGTCAATTATCAAATGCATTGACAATTGTTAAAAGTCAACAATTAACTTCCATTTGATATCTATCTTCTATTTACTGTAATCGGTCATCTGTCAACTGTACACATCCTTTGTCATTGTTAGATGACAAAACACTATAGAAGCATCTAGTTTTGTTTTTGTCATATGTTACTTAATGTCAATGTTAAATGTCAAATGTCGAATGTCAAATAACAAATGTCAGATGTTAACTGTCAAATGTCAAATTATAAACTATCTGCTGTCAACTATCAATGATAGATTTTATATGTTTTTAATCAACTTTCATTTGATATCTATCTTCTATTTACTGTGATCTATCATCTGTCAACTGTACACGTTTTTTATCATTTATAAATTATTATCTGTTAATTATCAACACTCTAGAAATATCTAGTTTTGCTTTTGTCCAATGTTAAATGTCAAATTCAAAAGGTTAAATGTCAAATGTCAATTGCCAAATGTCAAATATCAAGTGTCAAGTATTAAATGTCAAATGTCAAATATAAAATGTCAAACGTCAAATGGAAAATGGAAAATGTTAATTGTCAAATGTTAATTTAAATCAACTGTAAACTACACATGTCATTTGTTATCTACATTCCATTAAGCTTAATCTAAAAATGTTTATATTCTCACGATATATTCTTTAGACCTTAAAAGATTTTTTAAATCTCTGGAAATTTTTTTGGATTGCTTGATATAAAAATTAAATGTCAAATGTTTAATGTCAAGTGTCAAATATCAAATGTCGAATGACATATGTCAACTCTAAAATTTCAAATGTCAAATATTAAGTATTAAAAATAAATCTAGGTAATTTTTGTGGTCGGTGTTTGTTTTGCGTATGTACAGCGTTTCGTAATGTATTGTTACTACATGTATTAAAGTTTTTTAGTTATTTAATGTTTTAATTTTATTCGCAAAGTTGTCAAAATTTTAAATTTTAATTAACTTTTTTTAAATGTACTCCCATTAGTAAAATTATGTGAAATGTCAAATGTCAAATTATCATCAACTGTCAACTATCAATGATTTTAAAGTTTAAACTGTCAATTGTCAAATGCATTGACATGTGTTGTATGTTAACAATCAACTTCCATTTGAAACCTAACTTCTGTTTACTGTAATCTGTCATCTGTCAACCATACACGTTTTTTGTCACTTGTACATTGCCATCTCTTAGTTGTCAAAACTGTAGAAACATTTAGTTTTGCTTTTGTCATATATCTAACGTAAAAAAATCAGTTATCAAATGTCAAATGCCAAATGTCAAATTTATTTATTTATTTATTATACCATTGTAAAATGTTCGCAGGAATGTAAAAATATTATAAAATACACAAGTAAATTAAAACTAGATAAATATAAATATCAAAATTTCAAAAATCAAATTTTAAATGTCAAATGTCAAATTATTAACTATCTAATGTCAACTATAATAATTGATTTTAAACAGTAAATTGTCAAATGCATTGACAATTATTATATGGCAACAATCAACTTCCATTTGGTATCTTTCTTTTATTTACCCTAATCTGTCACCTGTCAACCGTACACGTTCTTTATCATTTATAAATTGTCATCTGTTAGTTGTCAACACTCTAGAAACATTTAGTTTTTCTTTTACCGAATGTCAAATGTCAAATTTCCAATGTCAAATGTCAAATGTCGAATGTTAAATGTGAAGTGTCAAATGTAAAATGTCAAATAATTAACCATCTATTGGCAATTATCAATGATAAATTATCATCATATTTTTACTTTCTGTAAACACTTGTTTAATGGTATTACCCGTTAATAAATAAATAAATCTATGAATTGTCACCACTTTAGGAACATTTAGTTTTGCTTTTGTCAAATGTCAAATGTCAAATATCGTCAAATGTCAAATTTCAAATGTCAAATGTTAAATATCAAATATCAGCTGTCAACTGTCAAACATCAAGTGTTAAATCTCAAATATCAAGTGTCAAATGTTAAATGCCTAATTTCAAAATTAAAATGTTAAACCACAAATCAGTTTTGCTTTTGCCAAATGTTAAATATAAAATGTCAAGTGTCAAATGTCTAATGTCCAATTTCAAAATTCAAATGTTAAATGTCAAATGACAAATAACTAACATAAACTGTCAAATGTCAAATTATTAACTACCCACTGTCAACTATCAATGATTTTAGATATTAAATTGTCAATTGTCAAATGCATTGATTGTTATATGTTAACAATTAACTTCCGTTTGTTATCTATCTTCTAACATATATACCGTAATCTGTCATCTGTCATATGTCATTTGTACATGTCCTTTCTCATTGATAAATTGTCATCTGTAAGTTGTCAACACTCTAGAAACATCTAGTTTTGCTTTTGCTAAATGTCAAATGTTAAATGTCCAATTTCAAATGTTAACTGTCAAATATAAAATGACATTTGCCAAATATCACATGTCGAATGCCAAATCTTAGATGTAGAATATCAAATGTCAAATTATTAACTGTATTCTGTGAACTATCAATTATAGAGTCTAAACTGTCAATTGTCAAATGCATTGAAAATTGTAAAATGTCAAATGTGAAATGTAAAATATTAGCTCAAAACGCTCAAATGTCAAGTGTTAAATGTCGAATGTCAAGTGTCAAATATCAAATATTAAATGTCAAATGCCTAATTTCAAATTTCAAATGACAAATGTGAAATATAAAACGTCAAGTGTAAATGTCTAACTTCAAATTTCAAATGTTTAATGTCAAATGACAAATAACTAACATCAACTGTCAAATTATTAAGTACCAACTGTCAACTATCAATGATTAGATTAGATTGAAAACTGTCAATTGTCAAATGCATTGATTGTTATATGTTAACAATCAACTTCCGTTTGTTATCTATCTTCTATCATATTTACTATAATCTATTATCTGTATGGGTCCTTTGTCATTGATAAATTATCAAATGTCAAATCTAAGCTGTCAACTGTCAAATGTCAAACTTCAAACGTCAAATGTTTTAATGCCAACTGTGTTAAGTGCCAAATGTCAAATATTAAACATCAATGCTAAATCTAGATAATTCCTGCTTTGTTTATGTATAGCGTTTTGTGCTGTATTATTCCTAGATGTATTTCAGTTATTTTAGTTATTTAGTTTATTTAATTTTTTAATCTCAAAGTTGTCAAAATTTTAAACATTATATTTTAATTAACTTTTTTCAAATGTACAGGGTGAATTCCGCGAATAAAGGTGTTATTATGTCCAATGTCAAATGTCAACTTAATAACTATCTACTGTCAACTTTCAATGATTTTAGATTTTAAACTGTCAATTGTAAAATGCATTAACAATTGTGATATGTTAACAATCATTGGTCATTTATACATTGTCATCTGTTAGTTGTCAATACTCTAGAAACATCTAGTTTTGCTTTTGCCAAATGTCAAATCCTAAATATCAAACGAAAATATTTACTTTTAGTTTTAATTTGTTTATGTGTTTTTATTATATTTAATGGTATTATCCGGTAGTAAAATAAATAAATAAATTGGAAAATGGTAAATGGCAAATATTAAATATCAAATGTCAAATTACCTATCAATTATAAATATTAAATTGTCAATTGTCAAATGCATTGACAATTGTTATAGTTCACTATCTTCTATTTACTGTAAACTGTCATCCGTCAACTCTACACGTCCTTTTTTATTTATAAATTGTCATCACTTACTTGTCAACACTCTAGAAACATGTAGTTTTGTTTTCGTTAAACGTCAAATGTTAAATGTTAAAAGTTAAATGTCAAATTCCAAATGACAAATGACAAATTTCAAAGGTCAAATGTCAAATGTCATATCGGTATCTTAAGCCTCAATTATTTGAATTATTATTTTAATATTTATGATATTTTACAACTTTTTTTTGAACATCTATTGTCGTCCTTAAATTATCTTATATATTTACTGCTAGTTTTAATTTGTTTGTGCATTTTTATTATATTTTCACTTTTCTGTAAACCTTGTATTAATAAAATAAATATCAAATTATTATATTTGGTTTTTGAAAATTTTTAATTTTTTTTTTAATTCACGATGTTCTACAACTTTTTTTAACATGTATTGTGTCGTCCCTAAATTATTTTATATATTTAGTTTTAGTTCTAACTTGTTTATGTATTTTTATTAACATATATTTTTACTTTCTGTAATAACAATAATAATAATAATTTATTGAACGGAGGCCATTTCATATAGTAACATATATGTAATTATGGTATTACCAGTTAATAAATTAATAAATAAAATGTCAAATGGTAACTGTCAAATGTTAAATGTTAAATGTCAAATGTTAAATGTCAAATGTCAAATTTAAATGTCAAATGTCAAATTTTTAATGTCGAATGTCAAGTGTTAATTGAAATCAACTGTTAAATACACATGTCAGTTGTTATCAGTATTCCGCTAAAGTTAATCTAAAAATGTTTAAATTCCTTTAAACAAAAATAAAATTAGATCCCTGTGGAAGCCCACAATATATTCTTTAGTCCTTGAACGATTATTTAAAATCTTTGGAAATTTATAGAACCCTATAAAATATCTTTAATTTATTTTTTTGCTCATTAGAGATTTGCTTAAGACTAATCTAAAAAATATTAACAGCGGCATATAATGATGAAATTTTTTTCTTCAACCCCAAAAAAATGAAATATTTCAACAGTTTTTATTTTTCTTTTCGATACAATGTATTTATTTATGGGTCAGCCCGAACACGATACACCGGCGCACAGGTAATAAAAGTTCATTAGGTAACGGGTTCGCCGCTTGATCGAACGTCGAAGTTTTATTACGGAGGCGGCTTACGGCTGACAAAAGGTCCGCTTTAAGGGCGCGCGCATACGCATTCGTGCACGATGAGGCGACGCCAGAAAACGCGCTACTCTGTAAAACGTTTATGGTTATTTAATGGGGCGAGAGCATCGTGCGAATCGGTTTAAAGCAACGCCGACACCTCCATTACAAAAAAGTTGAAATACATTGTGTAATAATTACTCACTACCATTAGTCACCATATAAATAAATATCTGTTATACAAAACAAAGTGATGAAAAGTGTGTTTAATTTGTGATTAAATATGTACAGCAAAGTAGAAGCCTTAATCGTTAATGAGTTAATTACTAATTACTTAAGTATAAGCCTCTATATTTAATGAGTTAATTACTTATTACCTTTTTGTCGTGTGTCGGGCTTATTTTTTGCAATAAGTCAGTAGTTAGATCATTTAATTATCACTTACCGCTTTTTTAACTTTAACTCTAATTAATAGGTTTATTTCTAATCAGATTATTGTTCAACCGACTCTGACTAATTTAAATATTTACGTTAATCCGATCGCAGACAACGCAACGTCCGGAAAAAATCCATCATTTGCGACTCTAATTGCGAGTGAAAGTAAACGCCGATACGATGACATTACGATAAATATTTTATAACGTGAATTAACCCAAATAGCACTCGAATTACCTTAGAGTGTACCGCGGCTCAAAACCAATCTTTCTTTACGATCTGCTAAGTGCCGCGTTTCACTTTCGTATACTCGTGAATGAGAAAAAAAAAATCCATCCTATTTACTCGTTGTTCTCATAATTATCTCCAATTACCATCGTTTCGTACGACTTTCAATCAAGATCTTACGAATACACATTCACGTCGCCTTCGAAAATACAATCGAATTAATACATTACTTATTTATAATTCATCCATTATCGACATTTACGGACCGGTATCGACCTATTTAAGTCTCATAAGTGCATAATTACTTTGGTATAAAAGGATATAAATTGCGAATCATTTAAAGAAGACATTAAATCATTAACAAACAACAAAAAAACAGCGCAGGCTCGTAAATCCGATAATTATCGATCATTTAAAAACCACTCCTTACAATCAAAATCCGACGCTAATCATCCGAAAAACTTAACTTCCGTCAATTCTTTTAAATCCAATTAAAACCGAGGAATCCGAGTATCCTGCTGAAACAATTAATTAATTTGCGATATTAGAAATTTCGTAATTAATTGGAAATATAGGAGGTGAAATAAATCATTGACATTCCAGATTCGGTAAGGTTCGATTCGTGGAATGGCCATCAACGGTAATGCCCTTATCTTTATTCAAATGCTTGCGTTAAATTCCCCCTCATTGATTCTCGTTCGGTCGGTTGAGCTTTTATTGATAAGTTAATTATATTGAGACGTTTAATTGGCTGTTAGTTAATTTATGTCTTTAAAGATTGATTCCACTCGAAAGTAACGAGTTTTTTTTCTTGGAACTTTCGCAACTGGTAAAGTGTTTCAAATTCTTTTAATACAACGGTTTGAATATAATTTAAATTGTGTCCTTTCAAAAAGAATCCGTTATGGATACTTTTAAATCAATTCAATGAAACCTCCTAACATATTTTACTACTCTAGTCTTTTTAGAAGAGGTTGGAACTTATTTTTCTTCATCCTCATGGTTTTAACAAGATGATGTTCCATATAGATGTCTTGAAACACATAATCTTGAACTCTAAATGAAATCCAAAAATTGTGTTGTAAATTAACTAATAACTCGGTTAAAGTTCATCAGAATTCATCAGTATCAACATGCTGATAAACACCTCCTTAGAAGAAATAGTTGACTCACTAATATAAGAAGCCGAAACAGAGGAAACGTTTGCTACTTTTTCTTACTACATCCATAATCTTTTATATTAACTTTAATTCAATAGTGGAAATTACTTAGATTTTCCAGGCAATGCGCATTTTAATCCTTAATGCGAAGAACCTTCATCAAGATGGCGTTCGTCAAGAAATTTTGTTTCAACAGGATGGCGTTCATCAAGAAACCATGATTTAAGAGGATGGCGTTCATCAAGAAAACTTGTTTTAACAGAATGGCGTTCCACATCGATAGCTAAATGGATTAATTATAAAAATTTGTAACGTAAACATTATAGTTTATAAAAAATAATTAAACATTCAATTTTTTCAACAGGATGGCGTTCATCAAGAAACCTTGTTTTAACAGGATGGCATTAGTCAAGAAATCTTATTTTAACACCTCGATGGGTAAATGTATTTAATATAAAAATTTGTAACGTAAACATTGTAATTTATAACAAAATAAATAAACATTCAAATTGAATTTAAATATATTAAAATTTAAACAAAACCTTATACGAATACATGATCGAAATAATATTTTTTTTTAGTGTATAAAATGTAAACATCTCGTGACCAGCATTTGAATATCATCACAAGATTCAATTACACGAGCTCACTATCTCTCACCATCTCTCTCTCTCACTATCTATCTGAAAGTCAATACACCCATCCATATAAAATATGCAAATTGTTATAAGCAAGCGAAAAAGCTTCACTTTGCATAACTAAGTACACGCACCGGCAATTAGAGCGAGAGTCCGGATTAATTATAAGAGCCGTTAATATTTGAACAGCCGTTTCCATAGAGAAGTGCCGAACGAGTGCTTCGTCCACTCGCCGCCCCATCTATCCGATGTCCAATTAACTATACACGAAATGCATTCGGAAGTAATTCCTGTATCCATTAATAAACAATTTGAATTGAACAAACATTTACATTTCTTGATATATATGCTATTACGATATAGCATACATATCAAGAAATGTAAATGTTTGTTGCTCTTTCTTATCAAAGAATTGCTTTAAACTGCGTAAAACAATTATTATGAACGAGTACACTATTACAAATTTGTAAAAAAACTTGTCAATGCTGTTGGTGACAAATAACGAAATCACATTTTGTTATATACTAAACATGTTTGAATATTAAATGTTTACGAAATCTGAAACTTCAAACTGGTGTTCCCCAAGGATCTGTATTGAGGCCTGTACTACTTATAACATTCAGAATGAAAGAAAATCAAATATACTTCTTGAATTCTAGATTTCAAGATTATCATCAGATACGTCAAGAAATATATCAAATATATTTTATTTGAATGAAGTTGATAATAATAATTATTATTATTACTTATTTTATCCAACATGCTAACATAAATATTCCAATATTATACATAATAATTAACTACAATGATTTCGATCGCTGGAAGGGTTTGAATTCACAAAATATGTTCTTCCATTCTGTACTTCCATGATTTACTTTAAGATCAAAATTGTTTGATGATGTTGAGCTAGATTTTGTTAATGATAGTTGCATTAAATTACTTTTAGTTAGCTTCAATGATTCCTCTTATTAAACCACGGCTATTATGATCCTTTAGGTTTAACCATGACTTGAATTGAAATAGGATCGAGATAAGCTTATATATATCTCAGGTGTTGAGGCACAGATGTTTTGTGAAAAAACATAAGTCCATGGATGATGCTTGCGTAGGTTGTAGGAATGTGGAATCAGTATATTTCACTATGATAGATATCACATCAAAATGTGGATGTCGTCAGTTTTTACGAGAAGTAGCAGATCAAGCAAAGACTCCAAAAACTCCCTCTCCATGCTGATGCCGTCCAATAAAAATTTGAACACTTTTTCCATGAGATAATCGCAGAGAAGAAGAAGGGAACGGATAAAAATACAAAAGAAACTGAGATAAAGAAGTAGTGCTAATAGCAAGAAAGATGTGAGGAGGTAAGGTAATTTTAATAGGTCTTGATTATGTAAGAATTGATAATGTTATGTTAGAAGACTTTATGACAGTGGGAGGCGGATCTAAAGACCAAGGTTTGAAGGTACGGAAAGTTTAAACTGAAAGCGACCTGCGTAGGAAGACTGAGAAGAAACTAGTTGATTTGAAAAAGTGTTTAGAGCAGAATAAAAGGATGCATGAGATGAACGACAATCAACAACACAACGATAATATTAATTTGTTAGAGAAGTAAATAGCCGAATTCCAAAATAAGCTAAACTGTCAGCGTCCCAAAAAACAGACGATAGCAAAAAGTACTTCAGAGCAAATGGCTGATGAATACCAAACGATGTTACAAAACTTTCAATTACAAAGGGACAATTTGAATGCCGCGGTCATTTCTCTTCAAGAAGAATTCTAGGTCGCAGGCTGCCGATCATCAGCTGGTTTTCGAGAACAAATTATAGAGCATGAATAGAGAGTTATAAAGAAGCCGATAGAGCATTTCTATGTTGGAGAATGCGGTCGAAACTTTAAGCCAATTAGAATAGATACCAGCAAGAGGTGAAGGCTCATGAAAAATCGACAAAGAGTAATATGACAAATAAGGAGGAGGCTAATCTGGAAGTGATGAAAGCCTAACAAATCAAATTGAACGAAGAGCAATGCGTTAGACAAAAGGCAGACCTAAACTTTCAAATTTAAATGCTTCCTGTGGATAGATGAATAAGGAGGAAGCTAATTTGGAAATGGTGAAAGCTTTGCAAAACAAATTGAATGAAGAGAAATGCATTAGATAAAATGCAGACCTAAACTTTCAAATTTCAATGCTTATTCAGCAGCACCTCCAAAAGCTAAAAGGCAAACATCGGCTCTCTACAAACAGATCGAACAAGAGCAACAGAAGAAAACAATACTCTAATCAGAGCTAAGCCAGTTCATTACGAAAGGTGAAAGAGTCGCAGCTAATAAAGAAAATGGTCCATCTGAAATAAACGAATAAATTTACCAAAGATAACCTCTCCAGGCTGAAAAGGTAGTAACCATTGAAAAGCTGCAGATACAATAATTGCAAGATTAGCTCGAGACCGAACAGTTCTTTTCGACGATGTATAATTCGCAAATGAACGAGTTGAAGGAGAAGAATAAGAAGTTCAAGGAGGATCGCGCCTCCCTGAAATACCAGTACCAGTTAGCCTTAGCCAGATCCGTCACGGCCAATTAGACAAGAAGACCATGAAGGAGCTGGAATTGAATGACTTGATCAAATACAGAAGAGGAGAGCTCTTAGAGAGAGAACTTATTCAGTATAATACAATTAATTAGAACCTAACCAATTAGGCTTCTACCAGCTAGTTCTCTTAGATTTGACAATAATTATGTTAACAATAGACTCTTTAATAATGTCCATGAATTTATTGAATTTATATTCAATGCTTTTGTTTGCTTCTTCAATAGAACTAAAATTCTAATCTTTTAAAATATTGAATAAACTGGAAGTGGTGAAAGTTTTACAAGTCAAATTTAACGAACAAAAATACGCTAGATAAAAGGTAGACGTAAACTCTCAAATTTCAAAGTTCTCTGTGGACTACGAACAGATTTAGCAGCACTTCCAAAACCGACATGAGATCAAAAAAGAAGGCTCTCCACAGCCAGATTGAACAAGAGCGACAGAAGGAATTCACAATCCAAATCAGAGCCCAGCCAACCATTATGGAAATCTCGCAGAGTACGATGAAACAGTCGCAGCTAATCAAGGAAATGATACATCTGCAAGAAATACTTATTCAGACTGACGTAAGAGTATTCCATTAAAAAACTGTAGATAAAAGAACTGCAGGATTTGCTCGAGGCCGATTAGTTCTTCTAGACGCTGCATAAAACACAAAGGAATGAGTTGAAGGAGGAGTTGAAGGAGAAGGTTTACCAGGATAAGGAATTCGAAGAGGTGCACGTCTTCCTGAACACCAGTGCCAGATGCATCGCGGAAAAATGGCCGATTAAAAAGGAAAAGACCGCGAAGGAGCTGGAAATGTATAATTGATATTTGTAGTGCTATACTCTGGATTTAACCAGATTTGGTGAAGAGCTTAAGTCGAAGGAGGCCGCCTTGAATACGGCCAAGGACTACGAGATAAAGCTGCCTGGCTATGCTATCTGGATCTGGATTTGTTGGATGGGAGGGCAGAGAATTGCGCTGCACGTAGACCCCAGTTGACCGTTTGTACGTCCTCCCATCTGAGTCCTCATCCCTTACTATAGTTAAGCCAACAAAGGTCACATGATAGATGATGAAGAATTCTCCTGTGATACCACCCGTAACACTAGAAAATTGAGAAAGTTTAGTGGATAGTGAATTAGCAATGGGATTTGCTGTGGTAAGTGGGCCAGAAGACATTGTTAAAGTTGCGAATTGTATAGAGTGGCAGTGAAGAGACCTCCCAGTGTAGAAGCATAGGAAGTAAGAGCTCGACGAAGCTTAAATTCGGCGATTCCAAAGCCCTGGCCAAATTTATCGCGGCCGAGTCAAAGAAGGAGAAGAAAGAAGGACCTGCTAGCCATACACCAGAGCGACCTAAATATGAAAGAGGTTACCTTGAATATGTCAAAGGACCGAGAAACTGAGATGTCTAGCTAGGCTAGTGTCAACTGTCTAGAAAAAAGGAAGAAATGTGTAAGTACATCAAGCAGGACTAGGAGGAGCTGACGATATGGTCGAATAGCAACGATGAAATCGGAAAGTTACAGAATAAACTGAAGGCTTAAAAAATACTTAAACAGCAGGCTGTTAATAAATTCCACGAGGTCATAAACAAAAGTGTCTCCAAAGAGAAAAGTAAAGAGCTTGCGAAACGGTCGAATGGCAATGATGAAATGAATAAATTACATTGAACTGAAAAAAACGAATACTTAAACAGAAAACTGTTAATAAACTCCACTAGATCATAAACTGAAAAGACACCAACAAGAACACTTAAGAGTGAAACTTAGTTAAGTGATGACATTTTCGACGCCGAGAGGGGTTTTCATGGACACAGCATATATCGTTGTAATAAAGATCCAGAAGCATCCGATAAATCTCGTGGTGGTGGAGTATTAATTGGTGTATCACAAAAATATTATTTATACGTAGCATATCATTACCTTAGGAGGAATTATTTGTATCAATAACAGTACGTCATATGAAGATTATTCTTATAGGAATTTATATTCCTCCAATTGTCCCTGTGGCAAATTATAAAAAGCATGTGAAACTGGCTGAAGAACTAAGTGATATGTTACCTGATCATCAAACATGTATTATGAGTTATTACAACCTACCAAATATAACTTGAATCAATAATGAATTGGGTGTTTCTACTGACTCATCTATTTTGTCTACCCAAATTATTAAGGAAATGTTTGGTGCATTAAATTCACTACAGATTAATCTAATCTCTAATATAAATGGAGTCATATCAGATTTAATATTCTTGGACTCTTTTTTTAGTGAAAAATACCAATTCTCAAAATATCTGCTACTACATTGTGATACATATAATCCCGCAATTTCTTTAAATATTGCCCTTATAGGAGCATGCAAAAATATAACACCCGTATTCACAAATGGAAAAAAAGTAAAAAACTATCAGCCGATCTCCATATTTGCCTTTATTCCAAAGATATTCGAGATAATTATTACGCGAAGTCTCTCTGTTTGTTTTTCTAGTGTTATATCCAATAGATAACATAGTTTCAGAAGTAATTGTGCTATTTGGAGTAATCTACTTACTTAAGACCAATTCATCATTGACTCTCTAGAGAGGGGCCATGAGGTTGGCTCCGTATATACGAACTTTTCAAAGGTCTTTGATAGAGAAAACCATTACATTCTCCTTCAGAAGCTCAAGCACTTTGGTATTACCGATGTGATTTTTGACTGGCTTAAATCTTATTTATTTGATAGAACTCAATCTGTTCGAGTGAGTAGTGGGTAGTGGGTTTTTCATCAGAGTTTAGTGTTACTTCTGGGGTACCACAAGGGTCGCATCTAGGACCGTTGCTGTCTAATCTTTTTATAAACGATGTTGTCAATTGCTTCCTCCACTCAGAATATCTGCTTTTCGCCGATGACATGAAGATATTCAAATATGTTACATGTAACGAATATCTTACAGTTGCAGTTATTACAGCAAAATCTTCATCGATTCGTCCAAATAGCATGCATCTTAACATTGATATATGTAATATTATTAGATTTTCAAAAAAGAGATCCCAAACCACTAGAAATTACGTTATAAATGGCACTCAACTAAAATTAAACATTTCTTTAGATTCTTTTCAGTATTTAGAACGTTTGGCAAATTTTTAGAATGTTTTAAATATTTAGAATATTTAAAAATGGTTAGAATGTTTAAAATATTTGAATTTTTATCAGAATTTTTTAGACTATTTAGAAAAGTTAAAATATTTTTATAATATTTACAATAATTAGAACATTTTGAAAATCTTTAGGATATTTAGAATATCGTTTTCGAATATTTAGAATTTTTTAGAAAATTTTGAAAATTCTCGGAATATTTAGAATTTTTTAGATTATTTAGAAAATTAGAACCGTTTGAAAATAACTAGAATGTTACGAAAACTTTTGGTTACTTTAGAACATGTAAATCATTTATTTAATATTAATTTTTTAAATATTTAGAATATAGAATATAGAAAATATTTGAAGCTCTTTTGTTTTGTCATATGTCATCGTCAGGATTACGAGCTCGACGAAGCTGTAGCTCAGCCTAGAAACGGTCGAACCTCTGATCGAGATGCCCTGTGAATTTCATAAAGATAGAGCTTGCCAATCAGCCGGGGTGAATTTTTCAAATAGAGTTTTCGCCTTAATTTGTCCGACATTCTTTTAAAGCTTCCTTTCAAAAATTCAAACAACTTTTTTTCTAAATGTATTGAATTTTAAGTATCTTTTTAAACAAAACGAAAATTTTGTTATTGAATTATTTTAAAAATAAACTTTACTCAAAATTTCCAGAATTTTTAATAATTTCTCTCATTTTGACTTAAGACATATTCTTAAAAAGAATTTTTCTCCAGTTTTCTAGAAAATATTTCAGCAAATTCTTTTTTAGTCAAAAAATTTTCATTCGTCTGACTGAAAACTTTTCTTCAATAATTTTTCCACATTGGGCAGTTTCTCTTTCGAAATTTCTAGCAATTTTGTATTAAAAATTTGTAATCATATTTTTTTGGGGTTCTAGAATGTTCAGCAATTCATTTTTCATTTTTTCGAAAATTATAGAAGATTTAAACAATCTTTCCCCTTATTTTTTCTCTTTACAAATTCTAGCATATTTCAGCTATTTTCTTTCAGATTTATAGAATTTTCCATCAAATTTTCCTAG